>OX463842.1:36173048-36651804 GCA_949825065.1 Odontocerum albicorne
AGTTCGCGAACTCCAAATAAATGGTAATAGAACTACGCTTATGTTCTTGTATCGTAGTGCCAATATTTTATTTTTCATTCCTATGTACATACTGTTATTACTTCATCAAACTTTTTCAATTACACGCTGCTTTGTAATTAGTCATCTTTGTCATTGGCGTAAAAATATTTCTATTTGTACTGTTTATTGTTGGTGCAATACGCAAGTCTTAATTTTTAAGAAGTAAGCGCTAAACTATCGGGATTATGTCATCAACATTCTCGTTTTGTCTTTATCACCAAGTTCTATAATATATAATATTACTTCATTCAAATTAAGATTAGAACACTTCGCTACAATACTTTTCGCTTAATGTAAAAACTCCTTGGAATTTTAATACGGGATACCTATTTGCTTCCTTATTAGGATACACACAGTTTTCCTACCCTCACCCAGTTTCCGTCCAATCTCGTGAACCCCCCCGACTAGGGCCAAGGGAGGTGAAGTCAATTTCCTCG
This sequence comes from Odontocerum albicorne, assembly GCA_949825065.1. Classification (NCBI taxonomy): domain Eukaryota; kingdom Metazoa; phylum Arthropoda; class Insecta; order Trichoptera; family Odontoceridae; genus Odontocerum; species Odontocerum albicorne. The sequence goes on from OX463842.1 coordinate 36,173,546, forward strand.
AGGTTACACGGCGTACGTTTCTAGTGCGGCAATATCATTCCAACTTGCTGATCGTCTCAATTTACATGTTAAATTCTTTACATTTTTAGAAAACATACTTCCAGAGATGACAATTATTATGTTTGAACTGTTTCAAAATAAATATTGAAAAAGTTAAGAGAATTGAATTTAAGAAGGTATATATGCGCCTGTTTGGTTATGGAACATTTGCAAATTAACAAATAGACAGACATTTGATGAGTTACTTTTTTAAAGCCGAAAATAAGCATTTTTCCCCAGACAGATCACCAGTATCAGAGGAGCTAGACATAAGCATATTAGAAAACGATGAAATTTTAAATGTTTATTTTTGTATTTGCCTAAAATGTTCATAATCTCGAAGTACCTCCTTGATACTAACATATGTATATATTCGTATATTTTTAGTTAATCGTGAACTTCTGTAAGAGTTTAGTCTCCAAAATAATGGCTTTATATTTTGGACGATCTTTCATCCTATTACTTCTTACGCGTTAGAAGAAATCTACGCACCTGTTTGCCCATATATACGAGTAAATTACTTTTTGGATAAAATTTTGTTAAATATACCTGACAATTATTTACCATGATTTTTATTCATATTGTTGAATGAAATATCGGATATTAATACTTTCCACATCTCAGTGGATAATTTGTAGGCATTACTAAGCCCTTCGCAGGGAAGAAACATCAAAAGTACAAAACTCGAACCGTAATGTAACGTTATTTTTTATATTTAAAAAAACTAAATTTTAACGTGTGAAATTAATATTTTAACCATTTAGAACTATAAACAGTCCGAAAAATTTGAAAATGTATATGGAATTTGTGTATGGGTTTAAAGGATGCGAAAATTGCGAGCCGTGATCGATTGTATATTACTTCCCAGACTAAAAAATGGCTGAATTTTTACGAACAAGTATGTTAACTATTTTCTTTATATTTTACCTTTTTTTGAAGACAATGGATAGTACTATATACATAAAATTTAAGGGTTATTTTAATTGAGAGAATAATTATGGCAAAAATTAAAAGTTAGTAGCTAAACTAGGCACCCATAATAAATGACATTTTACACATTAATCCACAGTTCCTTTACCATACGATTAAGATGTCTTTCGAAAAATGTAACACAAATCATACATTTTTAATACATAAATATAATTTCGTAGGAGGGGCCAAGGAATGGGCATTACTCTGCTCACAAATCTAAATTAAAATGCGTGAAAAAAAATATTTTCAATATGACGAAACGAATACAACAGTCGGAGTAAATCAAACTTGACTAACTCCCTTAGATGTCAAATTGGAAAATTCTATCTCTATTTCAACCTATTTTAACAACATATAATGTTCAAATTCATAGTTTTTATTGACTCGACTCTTATTCTACTGACATATAACTAGATCTCTACAAATGTAAGTGTAAGGTGTTTGAGAGGAAGGCAAATGAGAAGAAGAAGAAGAAGAAAGGGAGTAAATTCTCTTCAAAGAGGTTTTAACTCGGGATACGATTCTCTTTAAAATACAAATGTTATACGGATCTCTTTAATTCATACGAATTTCACAAATTCTTGTCAATAAATTATTATGCATTAAAAACGCTTACATTAACCTAAATTTTTACAGAGGCTGACACCATTCCGTTTATACGAATATTATTATCAACGTTCGCTCAGAATATTAATATTTGTGTGTTTTTAACGCAGTAAATTTTAAAGAAATTCCGGAATATTTTCGATATAATTTTTATTCGATGGTTTAATTTCATGACTTCTGGCAATTAAGCTTCAATTTGAAACAAAGACACGATTATCACTAGCAAGTACCAAAGATATATCAATAATATTTTTTTATTGTTAATACCCAGACAAACGCTATTGGTGGTGTAACTATAAACTGGTATATTTTTATGGAAAAAAAAGTTAACAAATGTCAAACATGAATAGAAAATATTTTGTTCATTCAAAAATAGTTATATGTACCTTGAAACAAGCTGTTTTTTTTTTTCAAAACTTTTTGCATACGAAAGCACTTCACGGGCATCACTTTTCTTAAACCTCATCCAAGATGTCATTGTTATAAATACTGGAGTATGCGTATAAAACATGTTATAATAATAAATAGATACCAAGAAAAACGTTGTTTCACTACAAACAATTTTAAGAGCGCTTCGTTAATGAATTAGAAAAAAATTGGGAGAGTGAGATTTAAAAGTAAATATGTCATACGTCAGAGCATCGACACCAGCAATACTGTATTCGATATTTGAGCAGATATCTAAATTATTACTACATAATTATAGAATAAAACGGTAAACTAAAAGGGATTAGAACACCTCAAGACAGAATTTTACTGTAACTATCAGCAATAAAATTAAAAAATATGGATTAAATCAGTTCAAACTCTGATTCAAGAATTAGTTATAAGTTTGATGTTTGTTTGAAAATAATTAAAAATCATATCTCATTAGCAATTATTTTTAACTCAAACAAAACCTTGTTTTTCGGTTATTTCATTTAAGGGGGTATTCTACTCTAGAGGCGTTCATTTCGGACGTTTTTTCAGACTTAATAAAAAAAACTAGAAAAAATTTTCGTGTGCATTTTTTGCAATTGATGATTTGAGAATGTACGATTTTTGTTTTTTAATTCAAGATGTCATCTGTTATGGTATATCTTGTCGGTAAAAAGGGGGAGAGCTGGTCGACATGCTTGAAGCTCCTTAATAAATTTGAAAGAAAAATTGTACACAGTTTCTTGATAAAAAATAATGTCGTTATCATTGGTACCAAAGATATAAATAAATCGTAAAATGGCGACTGTCTGAAAAAAATTTACCCATTTTTATAAATATTTTAATTTTAAAAAATAGTAAGAAAATATAGTTAAGAATTTTCCAAGGCAGAGACGATATAAAAATATTTATCAAATTTGAAGACAATCGGTCAAATAGAACTTGAAATTTTATGTCAACCAGGTTGAAAAAAGTAGTTTCGAGAAAAACTCGCTTAAAGTTTTGAGATTATTGTCAGAGTCATACCAGTGCGGCGAAATTGCTGCCTCATTTATAGCTATATGTTAACCTCTCCGTGCGTACCGCCCCAACCGTGGGGCCATGAAATACTGAGTCAGATAGCGTATGGCCCCGCGGTTGGGGCGCAGTGATTATTTCTCGAATATTCCCAGATTATGTCAAGATTTGGACTACCAATGACATATATTTATGATACCACACAATTAAATCATTTATCGGCTAGTTACATGTTTTACCAACTGAACAAACGATGTTTTAAAATTTTCAATAATATCTTACTACTCGTAAAAATTGAGAATTTTAAAATTTTCTTCTGAGAACATATTCTTAAAGATCTAAACTTATTCTTAAAAATATGCATTTTTTCAAATTTCTAGATTAGAATACCCCCTTAAGCAAGGTCTTTCTACTTATGATATATCGCTTTGACCTTGCGTATAACTTTCTTACTTATATATTTCTTAAACCGGATTTTTTTAAATAAAAATTATAGGTAGTTATAAAACAACACCAAACCTTACTTATAAGTTGTTTATACGAATAACATAGCTTATATTCGTATTATTTTTTTATTTAATTGAAATGGAATGTTTTTATTTGTTTAGAAATCATCTCAAAGTTATTGAATTGTTGTTTCTGTAAAGTTTTATGAATATAAAAAATTTACTCCTAAATATTTAAGTTTTAAAAGTTAAGCTACAGGAGTTCAGTTTTCATAGTTAATGACCAACGTGAAACAACAAGACTTCAATATTCATAGGTGATGATCAAAATGAAGCTACAAGACTTCAATATTCATAGTTGATGATCAAAGTGAAGCTACAAGAGTTCAGTCTTCATAGTTGATGATCAAAGTGAAGCTACAAGAATTCAGTTTTCATAGTTGATGATCAAAGTGAAGCTACAAGACTTACAACTAGGCCACAGAATTCGTTAATCTTGTCAATGGAAACCATTTATTTTACTTTTCGAAATATCTTCTTTGATTCTTCCACACATTTTTTAACCGTGTGTTTAAAAGCGACCCTTCCATACATTTTATGAATTTTCCTAAACTAAAATACAAACTGGAAAAAATCATGTACGAATTTTCGGGAATTTTTCAGATGAAAATGTCAAACAAAAAAGTGAAGTTTTTAAACGCTTTGACTCCGCGTACATTTCTCGATAGCAGGTGAGTCCGTAAAAATAAAAAATGACATTCTTCCGTCGCTGCCACACATTTCAAATAATGGCCCTCTATCACGCTCATAGCATATTTCTTATCAAAAGGTTCTCCAATATTTTTGGGGATCAAATAGGAAAAAAAACTCACATAAAAATATATCACCACAGCTATCAGTGGAGTGCCTTTAGTCAATTACATGACACTTGGTTTATTTTTTCAGTTAAAAACCAGGTTCAATTATGATAAAAAAATATTTTTAATTGAAATACAGTGGATTTTTCTTAGCACGCCAAACAAAAACTTCGTCATTCTTCTGGAACTACCGAGTATTCCGGTGATAAACTTTGTTCATTCACTTAAAAATGCTATCCAACAATTTATGAAACAATTGGCAACTTGAATTAATTACTATTAGTGAGAAAATAAAGGGAGATATGAAAATGTAAATGAGATGCATATATGCATGCGGAAGGATGTACGCGTGCAATATGAAACGTGGTATTCTGGAGAAATGAGTGAAATGGAAAAAGTTTCAGCATATGAAAATGAAATGTTTCAAAATTCATGATTTTCCTTTGGCTTTGAGTTCTCATATATTTCGAATTAAAATAATAAATATTCATATCGAGGAATACCAGTATAACGCCTAAATTTTATTTCTGAACATGGACTGTCCCTCCGATCTAGTGACAGCAGAATCTTTTGTATACCAACCAATGCATCATTCACTCGGTTCGACTTTAGAATTTATTTATCTTCTTGGCTCAATCAGATTTACTTTATTTATCCTTATCGATATTTAAAAAGTGATAAAAAAAGCGTTATTTATCTAAAAATGTTCCTCGTCCTTAACTCCAATAGAATTTCCATCCTCATTTCTATTCTTAATTAAGTCAAGATTATCTTTGTGAGTGGTCCTAAGATGCTTCTTCAAGTATTCGATCTGCCAAAAAGATTATCGAAATCGTCGTAGATGTGGCCAAAGTTGCAGTGCACACGCTTTGTAAAGTTGGAGTTTTATTGATTCCTTTTTGTGGTCATGTGGAAAGGTCCAGACTCTCGGTCATATCGAGTAATCCAATATATTCATTCCTGAGACTGTATCATGGATAAGAAACAATACGAAAGAAAAAAAAAATTATTCACTGTTAAAATGTTTTGAGAGATTTTTCAATTGTTTTATTTCGATATTGAAAATTATAAGGAAGTAAATGTTGAAGTTGTTACAACATAGACTCTATTTTTGAGAGATCTCTTTACTGAGTTTTTGCATTTTAATTAACGAGTAAAGTAACTCGAGTGTTAAACGTGTTTAATAAGTAATCTTCCGCCAAGAGCATGATTCCCGAAATTCCCCAATGGTTTAATTTTCAAACTTTCATCCTTTTACTTTTAGGTTGACATATACGAGCACTTTATGAGAGATGTCAAGTGATTAATTTTCTTCTGAAAATTCTACGCCCCGCTACCAAATGTTATGTATTTATAGAGCTAAATTGATCAAACCGTGAGATATTTTTTTAATAAATTTTAATTTAATAATTCGTTCAACATACAACACCTGCGCTAACTAACGAATCAGATATCTTGACACAAAGCGGGACGAAATATCACGTACTATGTATATTATTCATAGTTCTATTTTCTTTCAAAATTTGATCCAGCTACTTTTTCCTTGGTCTACTCTTACACACACACTTCTGACTTGTATACTCGCTTAGTCATTTTTTCGCCATTTGCTCGTGTCTAAGTATCTTTAAATTATTTTCATTATCTTACTAAAAACCTCTATTTTATCCATGTATTAATTTCTGGTGTCTTCTTTCCTTTCATACATAGATGCCCCATATTTTTTCTTTACATAAACATCTCCACAATGATAGCATTATTTTAATTCTTCTTCTGCCAAATCCATGTTTCACTTCCATACGTCGAGTAGGGCACCAACATACGTTTAAGTATTATCATTTTTACTACTTTTGATAAAGCGCGATTTTTGTATATTGCATTGAAAAAGAAAGTGCAATAATGTATAAAAAAAATGTATATTTTGGTATATTATGAAGTTCCATCAAGAATAACGAGTGAAGAACAAATCAATAAGTTTAATATTTATGAAGAGTTAAATGTTTATTAAAGGGAAATCAAATTATTCCAATAACAAAAAGAACATTATGAAAAGATCCATTGTTGCTGAGGATAATGAGGAAGACAAGCATTTAAAAGGCGATACCAGGAAAAAGAAAGGATTTAAAATAGCAGAAGTAACTTTTGTAGAATATGATGAAAGGAGAAAGAGGAAGATTTTTTTCCTGTAATAATAATAAAAGGACAAATTATGTAGAACTGTTTTGAGAGCAGACTCTCCATGAAGGAATTCTAATTCGAGTTTCATACCCATTATTATTATTAGATTAAAAATATTACAAAAAAAAACAAGTTGAGTGTAAGGATAGACATCGTTGCTTAGCCTCGGAATTGATAAACCTCTCGCCATTCCAACGGCAATTAAATTAAAAAACAAAGCAGTGCCATGGAGTTTTCTTTCATTTTTTCTCTCCTTTTAAGTGACTAAGCAGTTGCAAACAAACAAACTCACCGGCCCCACCGCTGTATTGGATCTGGTCGTACACCGAAGGGGGGCAATCGGAGCACACCGGAGCATTTTTTTTTTGGAAAAATAGATATTACTGAAATCAAAAGTATCCTTATACCCTCGAATACTAGGGAGAAAAATGACTGTGTCATTCGACGGAACTAGCACAGCGCGGGGTTCGAACCGGTGACCTGCCTCACAGAAGTCAAGTGCATTATCATGCAACATTGCACCTCATAAGGATAAAAATGATGTGGGAATTAGATTAGATACTTCCCTATATCTGCATATGTTGAGAAAAACATATTTGGTAAGAAAACTGCAGAAAACTTACCAAGGGAAGACGAACTACAAACTAATCTTTATAGATCTTCCAATGATAGTAACATATTCACCTAAAAGTGGAGTGCAGTGTATGTGTGTAATGTTCATATAGAATCATACGTCTTAATAAGACTCCCAAAAACTCTTAACGAAATGTATGATTGCCACAAGACCGGTAACGGCTATAACCCTGTAATAATTCCCCACCCTACTGAATCGATTCGGAACGATCAATTTGATAGATGAAGACATAATCGACCTCTAACCTCCTTGCTGAAGGAACAAAATCCATCTCAGTTGAAAAATAAAAATAGAAAACGTAGTTTTGAAACACATTTTTTTTTCATTTAAACTTTAACATCCATTGTGTACGCGTGTAATGACTACATATGACCCTTGTCAAAGCGATAATATTAGATTTTTCAATCATTAAGGATACAATATGTGCCTTAATAAATAAATACGAACAAATACTCAAACAAAAAGACATTACTCATTAGTGGACACCGTTTCGTAAACCTTATAGTACTTTGTCTATCATCAACTTGTTTTTCTAATCTCTTTTTCAAAGGTCAACAGAAATGGGGCTTTGTAAGGGTTAATGTTGTAATACTCGTACAAATGTCATTACGAATTTTTTCCATCACGTCAACTATGGCCAAGTTAACGTCTTATTTACTTTGGATTGTAATTATTATACGTTTTGTTTTTTTTTATTTTGACGAATATTTTACACATTGATTGAAAACTTGCGGTTTTTATCATTATCTTTTTTATGCTCTTTAAATTTTTACGCAGATACAAAAAACAGTTTGGATTATTCAACACTCAAAATGAGGTTGACAGAAGGTGGAAAACTCTTTGATATCTTACTTTTAGTCATTGAAGTCTAGAACGATATTCGCGTATAAGGTTTTTAAGATTAAAAATAAGCCCCTCAAGTAATTCTAACAACTCCTTACTAGCATCGAAGTAACTAATATCTCAGTAATAAGTTAAGAATGGAGTCAATTAAGCAAAATACTTTGGACTACCAAGATTATGCATTAGATAGGGAGGAAAATTCCCAATATATGGACGGAATGGAGACTCGCGATTTTTTTGTGGCTTAACTCAGAGATATAGCCAAATAAAAATGATTCAATAAAGATTCTCAGATCTTTAACTTATTGATAACATGGAATTACCCGGCTATTAATTTGAAAAGACGGAAAATTTGTTTGAATAGTCGTTGAAAGAAGATGACGTCTCCCTTTCATGATAGTTTTCAATTGTACAGGTTTGACAAACAACCCGTTTTCCTAAGTCTACTTTGTAATACCGCTTATATCACGGTTCATGAGATCCTCTGCAGTAAATATATATCTTGAGTAGAAACTGATGTATACGAGTAGATCATCTCATCCGCATACAACTGGTCCTTGCATTTAAATAATTGAAATTACAGAAATGGAAAACATAATGGTTAAAAGTATTTCTCCTTGAGGAACACCAGCATGCGGAAGTAATTCATTAGATAATTTATTGAATAACTTCAGCCACGGCCTGCATTATAGCTAATAACTCTTGAAACAATTCATAATAACATTTGAGACATTTAATTATTTTATATAACACAGCAGCAACTCAAATTCGCCATAGTGAAATTCAATGCTTAAGTCAAGCAAAGAGTGGAGTGTACGTTGTTCATTGTCTACACATATAGCGAGCCTGATATTATATAATCAGTGATATAGATAAATGCAGGTTGTGTCATGTAAAAATTGTAAGCAGCATAGATAATTCATGAGTCAATTATAGATCTAATACGTTCTAAAACCTTGAGAAATGGGGAAAATAGAAATAATTTATTATATACTCGTATATGATATATAACGTAAAAACATATAACTAGCTTAAAATATGCCTCTAATCGAAATGACGCAACGCTAGAATGTATAACAACCTCATCAATCAGCTGATGGCGAAAATGACTTGTATGATTTAAATAAAAATAATTATTTCATTTTTTTTGTTTATTTGTATGGTACCTCTCAACAAATCCGATGTCAGCATATTAAAGAGCGTGGCCAAAAGATAATTCGGTTCCCAATAGTCGAGCTTTTGGGTTAAGAGCCAAATGCGCATGTAACTTACAGTTCACCATCGTTCGTATTGGTAGCACTACCGCATGTATGAAGGAAACAACATTTGCACACATCTTTTGATTTCAGACCAACTCTAAAATCAGACTCTTTTTTGTATAACATTGAAAATCGAATTCAAAATCCTCGGGTAGAAAACAAGCGTCCTAGGCTACTGAAGTTTCTTAATCAACTTTACTAAATGCAGAGCTAACCGTACGCTAAACTTATGTTTAAAAGGGCATCCTCGCAGACCTTCTCTCGAATAATACAGCCATTTTTTTCACATGGTATGCGGGAATAAATGTAAGCTTCACATTATTCTTCTTTATCGAATCTGAAATCGAAATCCAAAACTTACGAAATGTGGAAGAGATTGAGCATCACACATCGCACGTAATTATTTTAAACTTCCCCCCGTTTGCCTGAAAGCATCGCAACTTTTTTTGTCCCCAGTAGGTCAGGAAAAAAGATATAAACGACTTATGCGGATGGAACCCATTCTTCTGAATGTTGCGGCTTGTCTGAGAGTTGCCGAAGAATGTAATCGGGTGGGGGGGTCCACAGTGATACTGTCCATACATGTCAAACGATCAAAATTCAGTATTTAATAACGGACGTTTTTTTGGATTGCATGTTCTTTTAAGAATACTCGTATTATTTCTATAAACAACTTTACTACATTATTTATTATACGACTAGTTTAAGTGCATAATAGCTTTTTACAACACCGTTATTGCAAAGTGTAGGGATTTTACCCATGACTCTATCCCAAATATATTTACTGAGTTAACTTGGAGTATTACTTCTTGTGCGTTAGAAAAAATCTATGCACCTGTTTATACTCATACATACACGTACAAATTACTAAGAGGAAAAATAGTGAACCCTATGTTGCTTGACATTTTTTTGTTTAATCTATTAGACAGTTATTTACGCCGTTGTGAATTAAGATTGTATTACGAACTGAGCTATTAAGAGCGTTACCACTTGCATAAGGAATGACCTTGTTGAATACCTTTTTCGATATCGATATATTCCATGTTGGCGAATCAATTGAAAATTGAACTTCTATGTAAGCTTTTGTTAACATAGCTTAGTCACTTCACTGTAAAGCATGAATGTCATTGTTCCTGTTGTTATTATATTATATCTAAACTTAAAGACACTTTTTTTTTCTTTAAATAAACATTTTATTGATGTGCTTGGGTTAAACCTGCGGCAGATGTAAAATTAAATAAATTACCAAATGATAATCTTCTTCAATCAACCCTACAATTGTTTTATAAAGTTTTAAGGGAAAGTTGGTGGATTAATGTAGTAAAAAAAGTATTTTATACAAAAATAACAAAAAAAAGCGATATAATTGGAAAAAAATACAAATTTAACAAAGTCATCGAGAACGAAGAGAAGAAAACAGAAATGAGAAAAACGATGAAGAAAATCAGGAAACAGCCTCACTGAAGGGAGAATATATGATTTCAATTTATTTATGAAGCACTTCGACGATGGTGTAAGTCTTTATTAGCTGGTTCCAGAGTCTAATATCATGGACAGTAAAAGACGACGTAAAAAATAAAACACAATGAATGGTGAAGCAAAAGGGCAATATCTGCAGCAGCATAGTGCGTGTTCTTGGTCGAAAAAAATAGTGCTATAATATTATCTTATTTATTCCTAATATCTTATCAAAAAAAATTGAGTGTGTCAAAAGAATGTTCAAAGTAGATAAAATAAATATTTTTAGAGTTGATAGTTTGTCCGTTCGATAATTAATGCTTTGTAATTTATTTTATCAAACACTGTTTATTCCACTTTATGTAACGGTATAACCCAGCCGGTTTCAAGGGTTTCCTCTCATCATCAGGGGAGCACAAACAAGACTGAATTATGTTCGAACTGGTACCAATTTTTAATGGTAAATATTTGGGTTGAGGATTGTGGATGAATGGAGGCGGTAGACAACTTCAGCGAGCAGCGGTGAGATCCTGGGAATATATGTGTTTGCCAGAAGTTCATCTCGATGCACTGACTTGGATATTTCTAGGGCCTCTAATCTGTCCAATTTATTTCCGTTACTGCTGATGTGTAAGAATTTGGCATCATCGATAGAAAATGTATGATTTTCACGGTAAAAATGATTAGCCATTTCAGAATAAATTAGAAGTTTTGTTAAGGCGGATTCGTGTTCATGAAATCGCTTTTCAAATGATTTTCCTGTCTTTCATATATAGAAATTAGCACAGTCAGCACACAAAAGTTTATACACACCACTGTTGCTAAGTATTCCATGTTTGCCTTTTCCGTGAAATAAGAGTTTCCGGAGATTAAAATTAGTGTAAAAAGCTGGCTTTATGTGACATGGAATTTTTTTTATTACTTCGTATATGTTTTTTTATAAATAGGACTTCGCTCGATTTATATGTACATATGCTTATCATATATAGTATTTAACGACACCTGTAAACTTCCACGTGTAATTTTGACTTTCTAATATTGTACATTAATATAACTTATCCTTATATTGAAATATAAATTATTTTTGAGACATTAACATCTTCACCATATCTCGATTTTTTATACTTGTTTCATCTTGATTACGCTATTTTCAAAAAGAGCTACTAATAATGTCCGACGGATTCGGGCGTAAACAAATTAGAGTGTGCATTCACAGATAACACAGTCAGGTGAAGTTACGGTTAAAATTTAATACTTTTATCTTCAGTAGTTTGTCAAATAAATCCGATAGAAGACGTATTGTTTCGTTATATTACGAAATGCTAAAAATTTAATCACATATGGTTATCAAGTTTCATTCAATAAGAAGAGGAAATCCGATAGAAATTTCATCATACGAATAGTTAAATAACTTGGTTCATAATCAATCAATCAATCAATGGCACTACAGCCCATTGTGGGCCCCGGCCTCCTCCAGCAGTCGTCGCCATTCCCTCCTATCCTGGGATGCATTCCTCCAGCCCCTGATGCCAATCACGCTTGTATCACTCTGCACCCCATCCATCCACCTGATCTTTGGTCTACCCACGCTACGTCTTCCTTGGGGCTTGGAAAAGAGTACTTTGTTAGGCATTCTCTCTTCTCCCATTCTTGCTACATGCCCCGCCCAACGTAGCCTCCCAATTTTGATGTATTTTATAATGTTGGGCTCTTTGTATATGCTGTATAACTCCTCATTATATCTCACTCTCCAAGATCCATTTTCCTGTATGGGTCCGAATATTTTTCTGAGTATTTGCCTTTCAAATATTAGAAGGGAAGATTCGTCCTTCTTACTCAATACCCAGCATTCAGACCCATATGTGAGGACAGGTCGTAACAGTGTCTTGTAAATGGTAAGTTTTGTTTTTCTGGACAACAACCGAGATACTCGTATAAGGTGTTTTCTCAGACCAAAGAAGCATCTATTTGGACTTTGCTCATAATAGCATTTAATATTTTCATCATACTTAATTATATGTTATAATCACTTTTGTCTATTAAGCATGTATCAGCGAAGCAACTGTGCGCCGAAGAAGGAGCTAGCCATGGCACGACATGGCGTGTCTCCCTTATCTATCGGCAATATACGACGGGTAGATGTTCTCGGTTCGCGCTGCAACGTGTCACGTACACTCAATGGAAACTATAAATCTGGAATTCCCGCCAACTTGGCCAAAGGATTTTCGATGGTATTTATTAAATTTCTTGGAAAATCTTCAAATATTTATCAACCATTTTCGTATTCATTCAATTGAAATTTTTGTCAGCTACCACTAAAATCAACGACTTGTCACGTTTCAAATAAAAAATACTACCCAAAAGTTAAATAAATAGTCGAAAACAAACATTGACGTTTATAGCTTTGTAAAGCACAAAACTTGAAGAACATTTTTATAATCTGTGTTGGATAGCTTATAAATATAAAAATTGATTCAGATGAAAAAAAGTCCGATAAAAGGACTGACCAGGAATCATACATAGTAATCCTGAAATAAAAGAAAATGTTTGTCAATCAGATTTTTATTTCGTGACGTACATTTCAACACATCCGAATTGGTGATTTGGATATACTCGTATTTAAGACAGTGACCAGAATACAATATGGTCTTCGATCCCGTTAATCAAATCTTCTGGTTTAGAACCAATGGAGTAGGCTAGGATCTCGCGGTTCGTCATCGCACGTGTTTGTAATACTATCCCGCACATAAAAAGGAAACGTCACTCGCACACGTCTAACTTCAAATTTTTGGACGCTACTGTAGCTGCCAGACGTGGTATGTTGGTCTCTGTTTCATTTTTTAAAGTAAACTATGATTTATTAGATTTTAGGGTATTTTCGAAGCCGTGCGTATTTAATTACATTTATATAATATCATATTGTAGTATATTTTTATATTGGTTTTAGTCGATAACTGAATTGTTTTCGTCATTTAAACGTATTTACTTTATATATTATTTATAGTTAAGGCATTAACACTGGATTTTCAAAGATATTGTTATTTGTTTTATCAAACACTGTTTATTTCACTTTATTTAACGGTATAACCCTACCTTCTTGTTCGACAACAAGACTCACAAATTAAGAATCAATGATATGATAAATGTCATGATTATGTTTTTTAATATCAATAAGGTTTGTAGGTGAAAATGCCAAATTTTACCAAACGTTGACAAATACACTTGAGAAGTCATTTGTTTACCATGGAAATTAAGGAAAAAATAGGAGGTAAACAATGTATCCACAAAGTTGATGTTTTTAAATTTGTAACGCTTAAATTTAAAAAAAAACGTAATTTAATATTCAAAATTAGTTTCATTTCAAAAGAGAAAAACAGGAAAAATTTAAACGCATACCTACTAAGAAAAAATAATTTTATGTTGCTCTGTCTATGACAGGTAATTCCAAGTTATTTTTGTAGGTAATTTAGACTTAGTTCAGCTTCCATATCTTAAAAAAATGTACTACTTAATTTTGTTTTCCCCGTTTACGTTTTTATTCAGTCTCTCCTTGGTGTTTTAGCTTTTTTACCACAAAATCTGGTTGAAATTTTGAAAACGTAGAACATATTTTTTTTCTTTAAAAATAAATTTCTAAACATTTTTTTGCAGAAAAACATTTGTTAGTTGCGTAAATTAATTAATGATGATAATTATAACAGATTTTTTATTATTTATATGTGTGTGAACTGAAAACCAACATCTGACGTCCTCGCGGCTGGTATCGCACTTCTATTGGGGGGGGGGGGTGTATCTCCTTGAGAGGAAGCTATGAGATGAACTCATCATATCTTTATAGGTTATCTCTCAAATGTTTTTTAATACACGTATTATTTATTTATTTAAATCATCCATGGATAAACTGGGAATTCTTCAACTATTGTATTTTTACAATAAAAGATAAATTATTAACTACCGCCCTAAGATATCAATCTAGAAGAGTGTATATTGGGTGTAATAATTTAAAACATTTAAACTTCCATTATAACTCCGGTTCTAAAAAAGAATATTTAGATCCAAAAATTTTAAACTTTACAGACTAGTTTCTAATTTAGTTTATCGAAAAAAATTGTTACTCTCAGATTAACTCATGTATAACTTTAAACATATAAAAATGTCAGTATACAAAGACTAGTGTTAGATTTATTAACTAGGAGAGAAGAAGGGGGGGGGGGGAAAGCCTCTATTTTGGTTTAGGATATGAGTGCTCTCTTTGATACTATGTTATAGATCGAGAAATTCTTTTGCCAAGACTTAGGGATGAATATCAATTTTCAGTCCGTGTCTTCACATCAATCAGAAAGAATCTCCTCAGGATATTATAAAGTATAGTGTACCACAAGGGTCATTATTAGGGCCGATGCTTTGTGTACTTTATACTAATTATATGACGGTTTTGAGTGTCAAGTTTTGCGGACGATGCTTTACTTGTATTTTTTAAAATTATGTGATCCAAGTGACAAAATTTTTCTCAAATGCGATACTTGTGATAACATCCTCAAAGTCTCAAATCGGATGTCTAAAAATGAATCAAAACTAAATCCAAATGAAACGGAATTTCTATAGATGACTTCACTGCGTAGACACATCATCTTGATGCGAATATGTTATCAGTTATGAGTATTAGTACATTTCCATAAGATAGCATCAAAAATGTTAGTGTCTATCTTGAAATCAAATGAAAAGACTGTGACCTTTTTGAAAATTGGATTCTAAACCTTCTGTCAGGTGTAACTAGGCAACTTAGCAATATAGTAGCGATTACGTTATTTAACGTCATAAAAAATTCCATATCTCACAACATATTATGAACTCCTTGGTCTAGTTGATAAAACCCATATTCCAGCCCGTAGGTTGGGGATTGGATTCCTAGTAGTATCCAATTTTTCAAATGGGTACTAGGTTGGTTTTTACTTTAGGTCCCTATTACATTTTTCAGGTTGGTTTGCTGGAAGTTACTACATGGCAATAAACCCGCCATATCATATTACATAAAACAAAAGTGTAATACAGTAAACTCCTTATTTAAATAATTATCATTACATTTACATTTTTATTATTTTTATTATTTTATCTAGTTCACTTATATGCATCACTAAAACAATGTTACGACACACACTCATATTTTGATCAAGCTAACTCAACACATAAGCTTTATAAAGTTTGTTTAGTTGTCATTTTATTTAGCTAGTCTTTTCTCTTTTATCATTTTGGAGCAAAGAAATATTTTACCAATCAAGATCTATAGTTCAAAGATAACCATAACATTCGTTAAACCATTAAGATGTAAAAACAGTTTACTTGAACTATCAATGTGGCAATACTTTTATTAAATGTCTTTAACCACAATATAATAATTGACCTCAAAAATTTTGTCGTGGTTCTTTCACAGGAGATAGCTTTTATTATTTTTTCTCATACAATCAAGTGGAATATAAAACGAATTTATTCGACCTTCGTACTAATACCAAGTAATAAAACGTAATGAAACCGAGTACAAAACAATTTGTTCTTTGAATGTATTTGCTAAATTATATGAAATAACTTATCAAGTAAACAGATTCAAGAAAACATTATTTTGCAAAAACGTCTTTGATCAACAAATATGTATTTGTTTTTTTTTTTAATTTATGTTTTGTTTCTATGTTAATTCATATCAAAACTTTTGAAAAAG
The DNA here is from genome assembly GCA_949825065.1 of Odontocerum albicorne. NCBI lineage: Eukaryota > Metazoa > Arthropoda > Insecta > Trichoptera > Odontoceridae > Odontocerum > Odontocerum albicorne. The sequence goes on from OX463842.1 coordinate 36,189,982, forward strand.
AGACATTAAATCCGTTTTATATTAACCTCAAAAGTTTTTTTTAATAACGTGTTACAAAGACTTATGTGAGATTTCCTTTGAGTTTTTGTGACAAAAAGATCGATAACCACCTTAATTCGAATTTGAAAACAATAATCAATATGTCTATTTATGGATGAGATATGAATAGTTCTTTGTTGTTTCAATATTTCGTCCTTGAAACCACTGACATTAAAATAACAAGTCATTTTTTCGTGAGTAACACTTAAAGATTCAGACGAGTACATATGTTACTTGTAATCGTTCATTGGTAGGACTGAATACATCCATTTTTGAGATATGTGTGAAGTAGATGAAATTGTGAGATGGGGTAGTAACTGAATAAGACACTGACGAGGCCAGCTGGAAAAAACTTGTAACACTGGGATTCCCTATGTTGCAAGGCATGAAATACCCACTGACAGTCGACTTCTAGGAAGATTTTCAAAAAGATATAAGCATAGCTGGAAGTCAACATCTCAAGAGAAGCAGTCCTGATGATAACAGGCCACAGTTTTAACTTAAGAGGAAAAAAGGACTTTATATCATATTAAATTTTCACCCAACCGAAACACTTTCAAGGAGTCTGACAAACTCGATCTTTTTGGATATTTATTAAATCGCTAATTACATATCATACTTATTATCATACAATGAAAACAGTAGAGGTCAGTCATAGAACAAGAGGAGATGTATTTAATCAGGTTCGAACCCACTTGTTCATACATCATTGGAACATGCAATTCTTTACATCGAAGGTTCACAACACATTTCGAAGTGTAAGTGATGATTTTTTAGAATGTCGTATCTTCAATTGTTAAAATCATGTAGCAAGGTAGCTCAAAACATTGAAAAAGCGAGGAATGAGGATCATTTGGAGATCTCCACATGGGCATGTGAAGGAATAACTGATACAAATATACAGCGTATAATAAGGAGTTATTGAACATGATTTGATGTGGTTGGTTAAGATTATGACACGGTTAGAATTGCATATGAAACGATGTGAATACATACAGTAGTATGATTAATTCAGCTGAGTGTTCTGTTTTCAGGACAAATGTATGATATTTACGATTAAATATTGAGACTACTACGTCACAGGTCTTACTTAATTATGTATTATATTCTAAATTACCAAAATGGTGAGATTTTCGCATCGTTTTGCACTTGTACTCCATTCGTATTTACAATTTTATTTATTTATTTTACACATGACAAGAAATATACACAATTTCCGAAAAAACAACAGGTAATTTAATTTGGACACACAATTTTAGTGGATCTAGGTTTGTTCCCTTTAATTTGTCGTGCCCCCAGTAAACTAGGTTTTTTTCCTATGTCACACTGAGGACATATAACATGAAAAAATAAATCGATACTTATTTCAAATTTTTGACTTTATAAAACCGGAATAAAACTATTAAAATTGTAAATATCGTATTATGGCTAATAAATAAATAAAACAGGCATATATATGATTCCATGATACGTTTAAAGCATAATCGTACATCAGCATATACATATCGCAATACACGCTTTTATTTACATAACAACCTAGTGAACATACTCATATGTGACCGTTTCTTTAAACTAATAAAAAAAATCAAAAACAAAATAAAGTAAAAACACCAAAATTGGAACTTTTTGTTGAATAATATTGGTAATTGAATCCAAAATCCTTGAGTGAAAAATATAAATGTTCCAACACAAATAATATGAAGGTCATACGAGTATTATAAAAAATAAGAAATTACATTTCTGAAAATATAGTTTTTTTCAATAAATGGCAATCATTCAGTTTAAATCGTCTATAAATCAATTTATAAACTTCTGTTATCTGGTGATTGATAGCATGTCTTCCGGCTGGAAGATTTAAGTTAAATTTCTGTTGGTGACCAAAAAATTATCTACCTAATTTTCTTCACTTTCATGCCTATGAAGACTTGTGTTATCTTGTAAATGAGATACCTGACTTCTTCTTTCCTGACAGAGGATTTAGGTTTGGTGCTGGATAATATTTTTTGTAATGAAGATATACAGTTGTCACTTTTCCACCAACACTGCCTCCATGAACGAATTAGTTTCCGATATGGAATAACCATATACTCGTAAAAATTGGTTTAGTCAATCTATAGAGAAAAAGCTGTCTCCAAAAACAGCACATATCTGCTAGCACTATATTGGAATGTGGAAAATATAGCTATTACACCGTCAAAAGATCACATACACGGATAACCCCGTTGGTAATAAAAAAAACACTAAGTTTTTTTACGCCATTTTGATTGATTGCGACAACTTTTCTCGTAGCAATAAGTTCGCCAGGTTGTTTTTTTGTAACGAAAGTGTAATATAAATAGAAAACACATAACCTTTTTTCTAGAACGGTAGTATAAATTACCAAATGACGAAGTTTCTACTATATGCAATCAAAATGCAATATGTGGAATGAAGATGAAAATGTTTTAAAGACTAAAATATATACAAACAAACCATCACGCTGTTCTACTGTTGGGATAGACATTTTCCAATTGCATTTTCCAATTGCAATATAATAATATTTTTCTTGATCTTCTTCCACCGGGCTGGGCCTTCCACTGACATTTGCACTGTAGGATTGTTTTGTTGGTCTTTCTTAATTCATTCGTTTTACAAACCAAAACCTTCAAACGTAAGTAACACTTAAAAATAATGAACTAAATTAATTTGACGTTTTAACAAAAAAAATTATGCAATTCACATGACAATTAGCTAATATCCTGAACTTTTCCCAAGATGTTATTGAAGTTATCAAATTAAGTCAACTATTCTTATAATCCGTTTGAAAAAAGTGACTGCACATAAAATCGGCACACATTTATAAATATATTAATGTATTTTTTTTTAATTCTTCCTATTTGGATTATTAATGTCCTCCAGTAAGTACGGGCATGGCAAACCCGAGGGGTCCGACATAGTCACTGCTTTTCCTCTCCTGATACCCAATTACTGTAACCTTTCTGTACCTCTATCACATCAAAACTTCAATATCCCACCCCTTGCAGTAACAAATGAAGAAATACCTGAAAACCCTAGTCTTCATAGTACAGAGTAATGCATGGGGTTACAACTTTACCTATGAAACAAACCTCGCAACCTGCGTAACTTAAATTAAGAACAGCTGGACTGATCTAAAAGAAAACAGCAGACAATAACATCCAGCTCAAATAGTTCTCATTAGCTTAATCTACAAAGACCAAGATTTAATTGTTTTGACAACGATAACCAATTCACGTCAAACAGAAGTTAATAAAGATATAAAATTATTCAACAAAATTTTACCAGAGGGTCAGTAAAGAGCACAAGTACTGCAAACGACAAGAAAAAAAGCTTCATAAAAAGAACAAACTGAAGTACCTGAACAAAAAAGTGAGAAAATGGATAGAGAGCATAATAGAGTACGAATCAGTAAAACACCTATGGTAACTTACACATCGGACAACTTTAAATCCCTAAACTGATCGAAAGTTCTTGAAAGCTTTAAGCGAAAGATACTCCTCAAAATATATGGTCCAATTTATGACAATGGTGCGTATAGACAAAGGTATAACAAATAATTATTTACCTTGTATGGCAAAGTTAGCGTATCAAAAGTTTTTGAAACATATATGATAGACTGCGAGGTCAATGTTCTGCATGTGGTCACTTGTACCACATGCAGAACAGTGACCTCGCTAAGAAGGCTCTGCTTATAGATCTAATGGGGCGTAATAGAGTGGGGTGACTAAATATGAGATGGCTGGATAGTGTAACTAAAAAATGGCGCACACTGCGTACATGCATTCCATCACGTTATTTCCCTGTCGAGGTAGATAGAGAGAAGAATGAGCCAAACTTTCTTATCTCAATATATATTCTTCGCCCGGTCATGGATGTACCATGCACATTCTGATACAACTCCTACGATTTGTCGAACTTTTAATATTTCTTTTTAGAAAATAGAATTCACTTGATTCATCCAAAATATCATTGATTTTCCTTTACCACGCATTCCAGTCCCATTTGCACTGCATATTTATTTTTTCAAGTCTTTTTATTCGTTTGTTCTACATGTCCAAACATACCGTTCATTCTACATGCTCTTATTCATATTACTCAACGCACATCGGGTTTAATTATTTGGAAGAAGCATGCTGCTGAGAGACATATGTTAATTGGTCAAAAATTCTGCAGGCAGTAAAGACACTTCTTGGGTTGCTGATGATGATTCTTAATGAAGTAAAGGTTATTGTTTTGAAAATAAAGAAAAAGGCATAAACACTTAGACAATAGGCTTAAAATCCTACCTTTGTTTATTTTTCAAAGCTTCTTCCAATTGTCCCCTCGGAATTGTCGTATTTATTTCACTTTGTTTCCTTCGTTAATTATAAGGAAATCCTGTTTCTTAAGTAATCCAAACTCCGCTTTCCTTATTTCAAGAAAAACTCAACAATACCATCACATATTTTGTTGACTAAAAAATCGATAAAGAAACAAACAGCTTCAGGGATTCGTCGAAAGATAAAATTTTGTGTTTACTGTTTGTTTTGCTTTCAAAACAAATCTTAACTATCTAGAAAGAAGGATGAATATTATTGGGAGAAAAATATAAGAAAAAGTCACAAGGAAAAATAAACTCGTCAAATAAATAAAGATTTCATGTGAAATATACAAGTACATTAATAACCCTTACACCCGCTTTAAACATTTTTCATATTTTTTTTGCATGTCAATAAAATAAATTAAAACCAGTTTTCTTTAAATCCACCACAGTTTTGTGAGTTAAGTACCGGTATAACAAAAACCTTTCATATTTTTTTTCAGTCATAAGCATTAGTGATGATGACAGAGGTGTTTGAAACCGGTAGTGAATTTAATAAATAAAACAGTGGTGAATACAAAGAAAAATATTATTTCAATTTATTTTATTAAACTAAAATATCAAATGACACAATACTACAATCAACATCTAAGTATCGTGACTCCCATGAAAGTCTTTGACGACTTCTCTTCATCCATATCTGCACTCCGAGAATCGAGTATCAGTTGTTAAGGGTAGTCATGTTACGTCTCTAACTTGGTCAGTCCAACGCATTGGGACTTTTCCTCTCATGCGTCATCCCACCACCACGCTTTCAGTAACCACGATCCTCTAAAGTGTCTCCTTAGTCATAAGCATATTGTGGACAATCTGTTGGTGATTCTCGGTTCTTCGAGAATGGGGGCGTTAGTTCGCCTTACCGTCCATGGAATTCGAAACTTCCTTATACAGCCCCACATTTCAAAAGCATATTTCTACGTCTCTTGTTTGTTCATAGAGTCTACGTCTCTGGTCCATACATAAATGTGGTAGGGATGGTTCTGTTCTTTCATACCTTTTCCATCTTTGACGTCACATTCTTCCCCATTTCAGTTCTTCTTTTCATTCAACCTTGCATCCTCTTATATTACAACAGCTATTTGTGACCGCTTTACTGAAATCTCATAATGAAAAATTTAAATTGAGTTTCATAAAGTTAAAGCCAAAACCTTTAGTAAATTATTTTTTAAGATCAAAATATTTTATTTGCAGAATCACATTCAAATTTGTAATTTGTCTGTAACAGTCATATGTTTTGAATTATATTATAAATTTAAAGGAATTTGTCCGTTAAAATATTGGATATCAAATATAAAGTCATTCTGCTTAAATTTTCAAGTGGCATTTTTTTCAAAACTTTCTCATTCTCACATATTTTTTTGCATTGAATTGTAAATAATTTCACTTCAGCGTGATCCACTCCGAATGGAACAGACCGCACCATATTTCAGTATAAATTACAAAATTATTCAGAATAAAATTTATGGAAAAATTCTCTCACACCTCAATTCGTGGAAACAAAAAAACGGTAAGTTCCATCAATTGTCATCATGAAACATTTCATAACATGTCTGCTCATTTGAATTTTTGAATCAATGTACTAAGATAAAATATTTGTGATTAAATTGAATGTATTGAAGGTATCCCTAATATTTTATGTAGTTTTAAGAAAGAAATACAGAAAAATGATGATTTCAAATCAGTTTTTTTAAAAGAAAGAAAAAATAACCACCAGAGATGAAAAAAAAGTGGAATGTCATCATTTCTAGTATTTTAATAGTCAAACATGAAAATAATTAAAAAAATAACGGCCGTTAATCAATGGCAAAGGTCGTTGATTTTTTTCTATCTAACTTCACTGAATTTATCATCATTTTTAATTACTTTGTCATAATGATGTCCCACTATGATGTCCATGTTGATAAAATTTAACGCATACAGCGGAGGTTTTACGATTTGTAAACTTCAAACTGCAGATCCCAATAACTGAGCGGAACTTCGATGTGTTGTTGAAAGTGATGAGGCAGTCTAACGAAATAGTTGTCAGGTCAAACATATTTCTTCTATCTGACAACAATCTTGTCAGATAGAAGAAAGATGTTTGACCTGACAACTATTTCGTTAGTCCGAAACTGACTCGACTTGACATGATACATGTTCCTTGTAGAATCACTCGGCAAAATGTTTTGTTCCATAGTGAAGTGGCTGCAACTAATTATTTCTACAGCTCTCGCATAACACGACTTCATAGATTGTGTAATCAATATGGACATTGCATGTATTTTCCTATAGATTTGGCTACTTACAGGTGTAAAGTGAAGAAGTGTTCTTGCCGGGATGAATGTATTGAATCGTATGGATTTGCTTTGTTGTGTTGTTCGGCTTGTACTGTTTTTCCTATTGTAAAATACTGCTCACATGTCCATGTTAAGTTCGTTAAGTTTTTTTTTAATAATTGTATCAAAAAGGTCATTTGGTCGTTAAAATAAATAACGATCTAAGTATCTATACTGTTTAGCTATGCCTATGTATATATGGTATACTGTTTAGCTATGCCATGTATCTATACTGTTTAGCTATGTCTATGGTCTGGCCGATAGAAGACTTGTTATTCATAGTGGGTTTAAATGCACTTTCAAACTTTCACTTCACCCGAACTCATTATGGTGTACTTACGAGTTGCCTTTTATACATTCAAAATCAGAGCGTTCTTAAGATGATGTTTTGCTATGAAACTGCACCAAATAAGCTTTTCGTTGATTTCAAAATAAGTAAAACCAAAATATTTTCCACATTTTTCAATGTTTAACCCTCTTGATCAACCAATTGCACAGTAATAAGTCTTAAATTGTTTTGCTTTATAAATTTTTGAGCGTTTCTCTAAGTTCTTCAATAAATGGTGGAAAGCTGGTTTTACAACCAAAGGCTTACGGTTCCCCTATTTAATCCGCTTTGTAGAGAAAACAAACCACGGCAGAGTTTGGAAACTACCTATCACTAATCTATTAACTACAAAACTTAGTTGAATAAGTGAATTTTCATGTTAAATAAATTTAAATGGAATTCTGATATGTAGTTTTTTATTTATCTTGCTTTTAGTATCACGAATTTAGTCAATATTTATGAAAACCTATTTAAATTAACATCTAAAAATAAAGCATAATAATTTTAATATCTCGAAATTGGTTAAGTAGATAATATTATGTAATTTATATATGAAAATGAGAATGATGCTAGTATAAATCATTAAACAAAATTTTAAAACTCAAAAATTACTCAGATGGATAATATGGACTAGATCAAAATTTGTTTCACATCAAAAGCTTAGTAAAAAAAAGCAATAATAAACTATGGCCCAAATTCATAGTCAGACCTAATTTTTAATCTTAAAATTTGCTGATTTGTATTCAGAGTCGGACCTCAGACGCTCCAAACTTAAAAGATAAATCATTGAACCACGCGGTTCCCTTACTTTAGGAAGCTTTGACAAATGTGTATGAAATGTATATTTAAATACTAATTTCTTCTGTAAAAAATTGATAGTAAAGACTGAGTATTTAATGTTAAGGTCGCACCAGGATTTCGGGTCGTAGACTTAAAGAGCTGCCAGTTATACCTTATATAATATTTTTTTAACTTAATTTGGTTATCTATTTTTATAAACATTTTTGATAATGTACAAAAAATATAAAAAACTGAAGAAATGCATTGAATTTACTATCAAAAGAAATACAAAAATTTCAAATAAAATACTACTAACCACACGTAGAATTATTCTGTAGTTGAAACTTCAAATCTTTAGTGAATATTTTGAACTTAGACTTTCTCTGACTCTGACTTAATTAACACTGGAGTTTTTTCATCAGATGATTCAGTAGATATAAGATAATATGAGATTTTGTTTCAGTAATACACCCTCAAAAGAAAATATATATATATAAATTGGGATGTGGTTTCATGGGCACTCGACCACTATTTCCAGCATGCCGACACAATGGCTTAGGGAAGGCACGCGTGATAAAAAAGGCCAGGATATTGCCGGTGTCGGGCAGGACGAGGGCGAAGGAAGTGGGCGGGAGCGAGGGCAGAGAGATGTACGATTTGCGCAAAATAAGGTCACCGCTCGACGCCCATTACCATTCCACTTTATCAAGACAAGCAGTTAGCCAACTTCGATTAACTTTGCCGCCGTCCCGAGCTCCTTTCCATCTCTGATTAATTTATGAACGAAAAGTGTCACTTTACAAAGTAATTTTAGTTTAGTTTTAGTCCAACGTAACTTTCTTCTCCGGCGAGCAATAATCATCACCGAATAGCTCGGATTTGAGACACATTATTATTGTATGACCTACATAGCAGTACGCCATTACCATTTAAGGGTATTTATTTATTTTTACTATATTTATTAATTTAATTTTTAAACCTTTTGCACATTACAGGTTTCCCTTATTCGTAACATGAACAAAAATGAACAAGTATAAAAAACATGTATAATTTTTTTTTAATATTTAAGACATTTTATACAATTGTCAACCAGGTAACTTCCTTTATTTACTTTTGTCTGGTTGGTTCGAAAAGATTTCTGCCTGGTAATAAGCAAACCAGATTGTTTTTAAAATAAAGTTTCATAAGTGTTAAATAAATAAATAAATTAAAATTGTAATAAAACTGTACATGAATAACATTAAAAAATAATTTAGAAAGTTAAAAAAAACATCAAAATTTTAATTATTTAAAGGCTTGTGCTGAACTTTTTCTTGAACGTGTTAAACGATGTCTGTAAAAACTTCTGCCTGACAACGCACACGGTTAAAAAGTGTGATTGCTCTACCTACCAGCGTTTCCAATAGCAGGTCGGTTCGACTTATAGATGCAATCTATGGGTGAGTTGCCTCTGTTCATTATCCGGTACGTATAAAGCAGGGGTAGCCAAACCGTGACGCTTGCGCCAAACGTGGCGCATTGGATGATTACAAGTGGCACATTGCATCCTTGCGCCTACTTATTATTTTCATTTAAAAATGTTTATTATGTCTATAAGCATACTTTTATTTAAAAGATTACTAAGCATATGCCAGGACTCCTTCTAGTGAGTAGAGAGAACAGACAACTCCAAGTTCCAAGCTGATCACGCTCTCAGTGCTTCATCTCGCTCAAAGCTTTCTCTCTTTCACCATATCCAACAACTGTGGTCTAGAGTTATTTTCACCAAACGAGACTCTCCGGCAGCTGTAGCACCATCAGTGGGGTCCACGACAGCGATCACCCTCTCGTCCAAGAGGTAATTTCTGGCAATTGTAGATTGGTGCTCCAATAAACGTATGTCTTTTGAAATGGCGTAAATTAATTAATTGAATTGCGTGATTGAGTTATTCCTTTTCCTCCCCTAAGCGAAGCAGATCCTACTCCTATCCCTATTTTACAACCCCAAACGTGAACGTATGTTAAGAAGGTAAAAAAAGTCCTTGAGTTGGCGCATGGTATGCAAAAGGTTGGCCACCCCTGGTATAAACCAAGACTGTTCAAGGTGGATAGGCTAACTTGATTACTCTTAAACATACCAAAAAGTTGACGCCCAATCGAAGAAGTCGCCCACTCTCTAATGATCTATAAATAAGCATCCCCAGTTAGAAGACACTAGGATAAAGGCAGTGATAATGTCCATATTCTCTCATGCACTGATAACAGAGAAATATTTTCAGAACTCTTTCTCATATGAGTGAATACGTTATCCCTGCTGACGTCCATACTAAGGGCAATATTCTAAACAACTTCTGACCAAAGAATTCTTCAATATTCTGAGAACATAGATATCTATGATAAGTTAATGGCTTTAAAGTATCATTTTCAAAATAACAACACGAGTATTATTGATGCCTACGGCTTTGTCTTCTACTCGTAAATAGTAGATGAAAATAATATTTGAGAAAAATTAACGAAAAATAAAATGAGTGATAAATCAAGGAAAAATAGGGACAGCAATTATGAAGGAGTCAATGACAAGGAATGTTTTGAGATGAATAATGCTTTTTAAGTTTATTTTTTATTAAAATCGATAAAAATGAAGCTCATCTGATTGAGCCTGAAATATTGTTTGTTCCAGGATCGAGGCGAGTGAACCACAAAAAATATGTGTAGGATGGTGTGTGATTCTGCCATCACTAGATTCTGCCATCACTAGATTCTGCCATCACTAGATTCTTCCATCACTAGATTCTGCCATCACTAGATTCTTCCATCACTAGATTCTGCCATCACTAGATTCTGCCATCACTAGATTACCGACGCACAAAGCTTTTGTCTCATCCACATTTAATTTCTCATACTTTATACATTACCAAAAATTTTAATTTCTCACTATCTCCAACAATTGATTGCTTGTTTTACTTATTCCTAAATATTCGTTTATACATCAGATAAATACATTTGATTGGTCCAAACCATATCGTATATCTTGATTTCTCAATATTCATTTCGCATAACACGAATCTCTGACACCGACAAATACTCGTATATCGTCGTTTAAAGTGCACACTAGTTCAAATTTTTGGTGAAAACGAGTTTTTACTCATTTTTTAAATAGACAATCTAATTTATATTACAATTTATATTACAACTCAAGGAAATCCTTCAATTCACACCAGTTTTCATTTATGAAAAAAATCCTTGTTATCTCACTTATGGGATTAAAATATACTTTTATATATCAAACGCAAGCAGAATTAATATTAAAATGAATTGATTTTCATATAATATCTGACATAATTTGGTAAACCATTCCATTTTTTTCTAAACTCCAAAGACATAAGATTTATGTAATTCTTAAATCATTTGACGGATTTCCAATAATCAATGAATACAAACAACACAGACCAAGACATAAATAACGATGACCCCCGTGACCTAGTTAATGAGACACCTGTCTTCCAGCCTGGGGTTTGTGGATTCGATTTTCGTTGGAACATAATTTTTAAAAAAGGTTTCTGTCTGGTTTTTACTCAAAGTCTCGGAAACATATTTCATGTTGGTTGGAAGAGATTTACATTTGGCAATAAGCTCGCTTAAGTTTACTGTATACAATGAAAATGTAATACAAAAGAATAAATAATTGAGAGGATAGGAAATCAAGAAAATCATTAACCCTTTCATGGTTAATGGATCGTAAAGTTCCAATGCCGACCACATTACTCTAGTCCATGTCTCTTGGCTTTGTGTAGATTCACATTAACTAAAATATATCGGCGTTTTATAAATCAGTTATAGTTATATTTGTGAAAAAAAATCATTGGTAATATTTTTTATTTAAATATACATTGCTTTTGGTTACAAAAATGAAAATGAAACTTTAATCGTAATTTACATTACAATATTTACCAATTGACCAGAAAATACAATTTAAGTGCGTGGGGAAATTTCACAAAAAAAATATATGATGGTAAAGAAATTACTCTCCCAGTCTGTTTTCGTCTGACTGTTTTTCATGAAACTAAGCTTTTATTTAATACTGAAAGAATGCTTAATGGAAATAGGTCTGCTAGATTATTTTACACGCAGAGAAATCTGCCTGTTGTGCTTCTCTTATAAAATTCAGTCGATTTTTTTTCTTCCTCTATATTAGAACATAGACCTCAGATGTTAATATTAAAATTATTCTCCCTTTCATTTTTTTCTAATAAATGTTAAATGTGATAACACCAGTAATGCAAATTTTGATATTCCACTGCGAATGAATGTTTCACTCTATTTAAATATTCCAATATACATAAATTTACATTTTTTTAAGATCGCACAATTTGATTTTCTAACTTTATTTTGTCCATGATTTACACATAATATATTTTAATTGAATTTATTTTTAATTTCAATTTAGGAATAATAATATTTTTTAATCGATTAATTTATTTATATTTAAAGAATGATTTTCATTATTTCTTGTAATATATAAAAATATTTAAAATAATGTTTTTATTTTAGTGTTGTAATTTTAAATATTCTTGTTGTCGTGTTTAATCATTACATGTAGAGGAAAAAATGTTATTAAAAAATATGACTTTTGAAAAATACAAAATAAATATTCATATTGAAGTAACTCCAAAATTGTTATGATTTATGTTGATAAGTTATGAAATGAATTATCAACATTATACATAAATAGAACAAGACACATTTTGTAGATAATTATTTTAGTTTTTTTTTCGTATCTTGGAAGCATGTCATGTTAAACCAAACTCTGTCCGGCAAATCCATTAAGCAATTTATATAAAGCCAACTTCAGTTTAGTCATTTATCTTCTCGGCAAAATGACAAGTAGTTCCCATAGAAAATAATTTATCCCCAAAACCACACTTGCTTCGTCAAGACTTTATTTTTCAAATTGATCCTGAATGTGGGACAAATAACAAATTTGTAATCTTAATCAATAATTTTAAAACGATGTAATATAAATCTATAATTTTAAAACTATGTTTCATATTTTTTTTATTAATATTTATTTAATTTCAAATCAAAGCACAGTAAAAAGTTTGTCTGAAAGCTCTATGATTGACAATTTCTCATCTGACTTAAGAACTTTTCTTTATTCCCATGATTCTGAAAAGCTCAATTGATTGAAGAATTGGTTACGTGTTTTAATTTTCATATTTGACTGTGTTTTGACACCAACATTTATTTATTGAATTACTTTTATTACATAAGATTAGGTTTGTATGCTTTATTTAGATAATTTACTCATTTGGGATTCAAGATTTTAATGGAAAATGCCAAAACATCACACACAAGAAAAAAAATATATAAGATGTATTACATATCATTGGTGTTGATTTGCAATTCATAGACTATTTTTTTTAAGAAACAAAATAAAAGACTGACTAGTTCAACATATTTTTTATTTAATGCGTTACAGCTGTATTGGCATATAATGGCCTTGTTAAACTGTTTGACAAGGCTTTTGTGAAATGTCTGTCGTGGGGAAACAACTGTCACTAATTTAATAAAGAAAATATATAAAACTTTGAAAGCGCTTATTTCATACTCTTAAACTTTAATACTTAATTTTAAACGCTTAAATTTTTGTTCAACATAAATTAAATCAGACTTTATTTTAAGATGAATTAAGAAAGTGAAAATATAGCGCCAAATGAATCAACTGAAATCCAAAAAAAATCTGGAGATGAACTACAAAATTTTGGTCTCTTCCTTCTTTCTATTCCTTTTTTTTCTGGAAATCCGCAGTACTACACAAACTTTGACGACCTCCGTGGCCTGGTGGTAAGACGCTTGTCTGCCGATCCGGAGGTTACGGGTTCGATCCCCGCTGGAATCCAGGTATTTTTTTAAATGAGATTCCAGTCTGGTTTTCACTTAGATGCCATTAAAACCTATTTCTGGTTGATTGGAAGATATTGCCACATGGCAATTAACTCGTCATGTTAAATAAAATTAAAAAAATTATGGTTGATTAGCAATTATTCATGAACAGAAAAATATCTTAAGTTCATATCTTACATACATAAATGTGAGATGCATAGTCGTAACGCACTGGACTTCCGTGCGGAAAGGTCGCAGGTTCGAATCCCGCGATCTAATACTGCCTTCGAATGACACAGGATTTTTTTCCACGTAGTATTCGGGGATATAGGGATACGTATGACTTCAATCATATCCATTCTTTCATAAGAAGTCTCACTTCAAGTGTTCCATCGGATCCAGTACAGCGGTGAGACCGGTGAGTTTGCTGGTGTGCAACGGGTTACTTAAGAAAAAAAGTGGAAAAAAGAAGAAAACGGACAGTGTCGCTTTACAACTACATTATCGTTGGAATGTCGAGGGGATCCTCGACTACGAGGCCAAGCAACGACGATATAAACGTATATTGCATTGTCTTTTTGTGGCAGAACATACGGTACAATAGTGTATATTTTATTTATTGGGGGCATAATTTGTCTGCCATAACGGCGTTGATGGTGGTGGAATCGAACTGAAGTGTTTATTTTATTTAGAAGGATTTTCTTTCAAACACATTTACGAGTACGTATTTAAAAAATATACTTATCAATTTATACAACGAGAGCTTAGTTTGAGATTTTGCAAATTTACAACTTTTTGCTGAACGAAATTAACAAAAATATTTATTTCATAATAACTCACATAGTTGGATAGTATCACAAGATAACTCCAGTGACTTGACTCAAGGAATATACAATAATATTATATCAAATGAAACATCATCTTATTAATTGTTCCTACAACCTGAACCATTTGACTATTTGTACGGTTTGACTGAAGTCATTTCCACGTTTGAGATGATCTCCAATTTAAATTCAAGATCTGCTTTGTAGACCGGGCCATAATCTACAAAGGACTTAATAAATTATGTGTGACCCGGCTCATGTACGATCGCTATCCATATCGTATTAGATTGAAGATTCCAACATTATATGTGTGAAAACATTTTTATTTTAACCAAGTAAATTAATGACCTAATCGTTTCCTAGTTTTTAATAAATTTATTTCATTTCTAGAATGCGTGCTTCAAAAAAATTAAAGATCAAAAATATTTTTTTATTCGTACACACATACCATCACGCCATTTTCTTGTTGGGGTGGTAAAAACATTCATACCTCGACTCCCATTTTTTATCTTTTCCTCATACATACACCTCTTCATACAACTCCTACGATTTCTCTGACTTTTCAATTTTCCTTCCTTTAAAGTATACAGATATCATCACGCCATATCCTTGTCAGGATAGGAAAAAAGGATAGAGCGTAAGATTTTCAAATCACAACACACATATTTAGCCTCATCCATGTCCATACACCTCACACAACTTCTACGATTTCTCTGACTTTACGGTTCCTCCTTTCGTAATTTATATCTTCCTCTCACACGTCGTATGTTCTCATTTGCACTATATATATTTGTTTTGTAAGTATTTCTTCTTTCGTTCGGTCTACATGTCCAAACCATCTCAACGTACTTTATTATCATACTTAACACATCACCCTAAGGTGCACATTCATACCTAATCACTTAATTCCGTATTCCGTCAAACATTATCACCTTGTGTATTCTTCTTAATGCACGTATTTTCACAGCATTTATTCGGCTCCTGTTAGTTATTTTCCACGTGCACGTTTCATTTCCATACATTAAAGTTGACATTTGTTAGGATCAGACCTCAGTGACCTTGTTAGGAAGACACCTGTCGCCCAGCCTATAAGTTGCGGGTTCTAATTCCGCTGGATCCCATATTTTTTAATAAAGATTCCAGTATGATTTTCTCTTAAGGCCTCTTTAACATATTTCTGGTGGCTTGGAAGAGATTGCCTCGTGGCAATAGGTCCTCCAGGTTATACTGTATACAACGAAAGGGAAATATAATACAATCTTTGACTTGAAATCATCTTTGGGTTTTATCATTGCGAATATTGAATTCGGGCTTAAGACTTAATCAAAAAATGACTAGTTCTATTACGATTTGGGCAATCTGGGTTGCATGTATAATTTATTATTATACCTGCATTCACATGTTAGGTATAATAAATTTGCAACATTACCCAATTTAAACACTGCAGATCTAGTACATTTATGGAAAAATATTTGTAATTGTTACTTTTTAAGTTTTCACTGTCGAAATAGGTCTCTGTTTCAGAAATGTATGACTTATGAAAAAATAAAATTCGTTATGTTAATAAAAATCAATGACTTTCAAATATGTGTGATCTGACTCCACTAATACAATAAAAATAAACAAGATGAAGCTATCATTTAAAACTAACTTCACTTAAAACCATAGAGTAAATACTGAATTCATGTAAAAGTTTTTGTAAAAATTGTTGAGCAAAATTGTATGTATGCAAAACTATGAGCAATCAAAGTGTACGGTTTTCATGCAAAATATACAATAGTTGTTTTCAGACAATTTTAATATTTCTGTGAAACACATTTGTAAAAAGACATTTTTACATTAAAACGAAGGAGTTCCGTGCCTTACCCCAATGAAATTAACTTTTTTTCATACAAAACAAAGTTATTTCGTTTCGTGACCTGTTTTAAGAAAAACACGTCAAACAACACTATATACTTCAATTCAATAAATATGATTAACAACATTTTCTTTCTCTTTCTCTCTTCCTTCTTGCTACCACTTATACTGCACTTTTATTTTAGAAGACACTGTCTTTTTTTTTAAATATAAAAACAACTTATTTTCTTAAATCATAGTATAAATAGGCCAAAACCCGTACGGTTGTCGAATACTTGGAATCTCTCCGAAAGTAGTTCAAAATTTGAATCTCGGTGGGGATACTGAACAAATTTTAATAATAGCTAACAATTTTTGAACCGGTGTAAAATGGGACGATGTATAAATGATATATATAAACAAATTTTACATTTATGAATATATATTTTCATAAATGTAGAATTTGTTTTACTTCCATGAATATTTCACTGGTTGCAACTAGTCCTATCTTAATTTTATGAAAACCCCGTAGACGTGGAAATAATTCCAAATTTTTTTTGTTTATTATAAACAAAACAGAAACTCAATTTAAGTAAAAAAAAATGTAGTTTTAAACAAATTAAATTATTTTGTGAGGTTTTCTATTTCACTTAACATATTTTATTATTATACGAGTATATCATAAATATAAAAACATTATTTTAAGAATTTCCAGGCTCCTCACGCATATACGTATTGACTATGTTTTTGTTGAGGGTATTTTCTCGTAGCAAAACACTTTATTTTGATTTGACAATAACTACATATGATTATTAAATTACGGGAATATATCTTTGGTTTTATGTTAAAAATTGGTAACCAACATATCACTGTTACATAGATATTTTAATTGATAAGTTAAATAGTAAGAAATACTTGATGACAACTTTAGTTTGCATACTTTTGTTATACAATGTAGAAGATATATCCAAAGATTTTCACGACTGTTTTACATTAGTTTAAAATGATTTTCAGAGTTGTTTCTATGTTGAGTTCCAAGAATAAAGATTGCAGCATCTTTGAAATGGCGGTCATCATTTAAACCAACTCAACACGGTAACAGCTCTTAAAAACATTTTAAACTAGTATAGAAGAAATACCAATAGAAATGAAACTCTCGGAGAATTATTTTGTATGAAAACAATATTATCGCCGATAATTTCCTTCGTTCTTGTTTATTAAAACATTTAGTGCCAACAAAGAAGACTGGGAGGAATTTTATATTTTTATAGGGTAATATTATTTTATTGGCGGTAAATTTTTGGGGACGATAAAGGGAAAACTTGAGAGTTAATGACCAATTATTATTAAAAGCTCCGCTATATTAACATGCCGATATATTGATTGTAATTGCTTTAAGTTGATTGTAAAAGTTCCGAAACCTTGGCCTATGACTGACGCAGTATTGTCAGTCGAGGAAGAAGAAACTTGACAGGATTAATTATCCAAATTAATGATAAAATAAATCATCAAATCATTATTAGTTTTAAAGTACATGAATTTCCAGTGATCTCAGGGTAAACTTTATTATTCGTTTCAGGACGTAAAGATATTCCAACACAATGAATAGGCTTGCTCGTTAAACTGTCCAATTAAAACAATTCTGCATAATACATATTAGTGACCAACGTGGGTTAGTTGGTGAGACTTTTGTTTTAATCTGAGGGTTTTAATTTCGATGGGACAAAAAAATCAAAAGAAAAAGGAGACGGATAGCGAGTAACCTTCCTACTTCAACGGTGCTAACGCATAAGCTGACGGCAATATTGTCTCCCAATCCGGACTATGCTCTTCAACGTCTTTACATTATCTTGAGAATATGCTGAAGATTATCATACAAAAAATAAACATTTATATAAATATTTTTTGTGAAGCGCTAAATAACTTGCAGGGCCTAGTTAGTAAGATTGTCGGTCTTTGAATGTCGAGTTCGATTCTAGTCGGTTGTCAGGATTTCAAAAGGGGTTCCAGTGTGGTATTCAATTAAAACTTGTTTGACAGGTTGGTTGAAATAGATTGACACATGGCACTAAACTTGGCGGTTTTACTGTAAAGAAGGAAAGTGTAAAACAATAATGCAATACATAAACGAGTAATATATTGGGTGATCCGGAAAAGAAACTTATTTTAAGCTCAAATTCAACCCTTTTTTTATATATAGATTATAAATTGATTTTGAAATACAAATGGTATACACAAATTTTGGTTCAACTACCTTCTGCTGTGTTTCAGACCATTTTGAAAGGACATCTTCCCAAAACTTCGCATCTTTCTAGGTGAATAACTATTCCAGATGATATTAAGATGCTTCTAAGGAAGAGAAGTTCTATCTCATAAAACAAATCTGTAGCGACTATAATATGTGATAATCGGAGGATGCTTGGTCCGGTGAATAGTTCTGGTAAGGTAGAATATCTCAGCCCAGTTGTACCAATTTTTGCCGGGTCTACAAAGGGACATGATATTTTTTCACTCAAATCGTGTTGCACCCAAAAATCGTAACAATTCACGTAACCAATCTGCGCCAAATGCTCGTGGAGGGTTATATTTTTATATTTTCAATGTGTCAGAAATCTCTTGTTTCGTATAATGCTGGTTATTCTCGATCAAAGCCTTGTTTTGATCGCCATCAGTGGTAATCAGCTTTCCAGTTCGGAGATCCATCATTCCCGTCCTATCACTTTTACGGATTTATTTAAACCATGTTCGACACACATACTCGCTTACTGTATCGTCACAATACACTAAATATACCTTTTTTGGTTTGTGTCACCTTTTTTTCTTTCGGTGTTTGTTGGTTTTTAGAAAAAAGCTACAAACACCGAAAAAACAACTGTTCCGTCTTTAAAACGACCCAAAAAATCGCTCAACCGATTTGAGTAAACAATGAATGATAAAATGTGATAAACGAGTGAACGAAAAAAGGTTATAATATTGTAATATACATTCAGCGCATTAGGAATGAAGTTAGTAACAAATTTTTGACCAAATAACATCTTTCAAAGCTATACGAAACTACTTTCTGAATCACCTAAGTTATTTGAAAAAAATCTTTGTTTTGTATGTAACTTGTAAAACGATTTTTTAAATATTTATTTTGTTTAATGATAATTGATGAGCCAATATTTTACGCAACAAAAAATATTCAAAATAAATTTAGTCACATTTAAATTAGATTTTTTTTTTAAATATAACACTTAAAGTTTTAATCCTTTGAATTAAAATCTTAACAAAATAAGAAGTAAAGTTTAACTGAAATTGATTCTCATCGAGATTCGCTCGATTTCCTGTTGTCTTTAAAATACTCTCACCCGAGTATTCCGTTGAAATGTATTACCTACAAATCAACGACTCCCGGGCCAGAGTCACGGTAAATTGCGCCCCATCCATCCTTTCCTTCCCCATGAAATCAGATTTTCTAATCAGATAGATTACTTTCAGCTCTTTACTTACTTTAATGTTCTTCCTGCTGAAAAAGTTAACTTGGGAAATCTTGAAATTATTAACTTTATCAAGAGAAGATACCAAATTAACGAAAGGGATGTCTTAGGTCTCTTTCACGATTAATTTTAATATTTTCAAGTTTAGATATTTTAAAGAGTACCTCTTTTATCTTATTTTGAAGAGTAGTAATGCATTTTGTATTGTGGTTCCAATAACGAACAAGTGTTCGTTTAAACGACCATGTACATTAATTGAATTTGAATACTTCAAAATGCATTTTGAATTCTCAACTTCGAAATGAATCAACCCTATTTTAATGTTTACTTTTGATTAGTGGCATGGAATTAATGTGAACTTGTTGTAGAACGTGACTGAAAGATAGTCTATGAGATAGACATTCCACTCGAGTAGACATTTCACTCATTGTCCTTCTTCAGGCGTGTTAATTAGATTCAACCGGATGGGGCTTTTTTATATAATTTTTTTAGGAATATGAATTAAACCCGAAACCCCCGGATGGAAGTCAAGCGTCAAGGCCGCGGAACTTAACTTTTGCTTAAAATTACGTAAAATGTTGCAGTTGCTCTGCTATACTTGATAACTTCTTTTCCTAAAATTAAACAAAAAATCCAATTTGAGCAAATTGAAAAATTTATATCAACGTAGGATTTAAAAAAGGGACATCAAATTAAACTAGATTTAAGGACTTGAGAACATTTAATATTTTTTAAAAAAACCTTCAATTCTGTCGATAATGAAGACATGTTGAACTATTTTGAAATTTTATTTGAAAAACTAAGGGTCCATTCTTTGGATCCCACTGCTGGATAAATGTTCCTAGCTGAAAATATTGCTGAATTTTTTTATATTGTATGTTATGAATGTGAAGTAAAAATTTGACGAAGAGTAATCTTAAGATTTAATTTAACCAGTTTCTTATATTGACAATACAGGAATTAATTATATCTTCTTGGATTCATCTTCAAAACATTGATTACTGTCAGGAGAACTGTAGAGAGGAGCAGACATGAAAATTTCAAGTTTCTTATTGTAGTACATATGCAATACTAACAAGAATAGCTGGAACTTTATTGCTGACAACGTCATGCAATAATCTACAAGGTTTAACTGGTGCATGATAAATCTTCAATTAATAAATAATAAATATCGTAGGAAATTCTAGTTTATTAACGTTTAGATGAGAAAAAAAATCCGATTGTTGACGACTACTGTGGTCTCATTTTAAAAGGATTGCCTTTCACATGGGGGCTTTTGAGTGATTTATTGATTTACTAGAAATTATTATTGGAACCATAAGTTTTGTTTACAAACCATGACACGTTTATTAAATAAAAAATAAAGTATCAACACCTCGAAAAAATCAGCATAATTCAAAACACGTATGGCGTATATAAAATTACTACTGTATAGAATAACGCTGAAAAAATTACTCAAAAACAAAGTAAAAAAAAAACAAAGAATATCAATGACTGGAATTATCACTCTCCTAATCAAAACCTAACATTAAGGCCATTCCACAAAAGGACCCTTCATTCGACAACATTTACATTAAAATTTTCCATCAAACAGAATATCGAGTTATCTACTTGTTACATTTTCACAATTGATGAATAGAGATTTTATTTTCACAATCGATGAATTAAGAAAGTCTAAAACAAATGTATAATGCAAATGAGTGGAAGGCATGGTAGAGGAAAATCAAGGAAAGTATGGTAGGCCTAGTTGAATAATATTTTGAAAAAAATGTATTTTCATATTCACAATAATAAATTAGAAAATTACTGTTGTCACATTTGATGAGTTAAAGATCCCTTGTGTTTCTATCTGGAGTGTGGAAACTAATTTGAGCAAATATATCGGCACTATCAACGATATTGTGAGTATCTTATACAAGAACATCAAATCAAATCTACGTAAATCCGGTTTTTTTTAATCCAAGAAAGCAAATGTAATTTAATGAAAGCTCGTTAATTAGCATACCAAATGGTATGTCAAGGCGGAAATTAATATGTCTTAAAAATTTATCTGAACCTTTTCGACTATAATGGAATGAGCAAGATAGTTAGGAGACCAAATTGTTTTATTTTAGATTAATCAAAAGTAGGATATTTTTTCACGTTCAAGTCTTCTTGCATAATTCTGAGTGATAGGAATAAATAACAAATAACGAAAATGAAAACAAGACGTACCTTATGTATACGTATAAAGTGTGATACAAAAGATAAATATGTAATAAATTTTTTTCTCTGAAGTGTCAGAAGCTGAGAACATTAAAACATTTAAGAAAAAAAATGACACTTTTTGAGAGACATCAGCATATCTGATCCTCCATTGAACTGACTTTACTGATCAAAAGTGATGTAATAATTATTTATGTGATTTATTTTAATAAATATAAAATTTTATTTATAATATCATAAGTGTTCCACTAGACGAAATTTGTTTCCAAAATATCGATCGCAAATAAAAAACCTCATTTAAAAAATAAAACGATTTAAAAAATATGTACTTTTCGGATACCGGATACAGCTTTCAATTTATTTCGTAATCCTCAAATAAATTACAGGATTTATTTTCAGCCAAGAAAAAGAATGAACATTATTTTAGTCATTGAAATATTCCTTTGAATTTAGTATTTGATAATCTTAATTTTTCATTTTGTTTCACGATATTAATATTTCATTAGCGTCACATTATTGATTCTATGAAAAATTATTAAATATGTTTTAATAAAACATTTGGGTTCCTGGAACGTTCATTTTTTTCTCCAATCATCAAAATATAATTAATTTGAGTAGCTAAATAATTGATCATTTTAATACATTAGAGATGTTATGTATCGGTTTTTGCGTGCTGCCCTAATAATCAGTATGTCTTCTTCAACCAGGTCACAGCATCCGGTATTATATTATGTAGTCTGCATGCATCCAGATAGCGCGAGTAGCGGGCAGCTGTTTACAATGTGGTCTATGGTCTGGGTCTTCCTGCACTCACAGAAAGAAAATTCGGCTAGACCCCACTCGTGCATATTATTGTATTATATATGCAATGCGATGCGCTCCGCATCTGATCGTATTTAGAGTACACCACTTCTTCCGAGACAGAAAAAGACTAGGTCGCTTTATCGTTGTGTCACCCACAAGATGCTTGATTTTTACATCATATTTCGTGGATCACTATTAATTGCCTATCGCCTTGTTGTCAATTTGTTCCAAAGGGATTTAATATTCAACAAATATAAAACTGTTCATTCAAATCAAATATTTTGAATGAAATACGTGTTGCATTCGAATCAAATATATGAGACGAAATTCATGTTGCATTCGAATCAAATATTTGGAATGAAATACATGTTGCATTCGAATCAAATATTTGAAACATATATTTATTTATTTATTTGTAGACGGTACAATTAACATTCTAACAATAATATAAAACAAGTGGTAAGTGCCTTATATATTAAAAAGGAACAAAAGTCATAAAAAATTAAGATAATTTCAACAAAAATAACTATAAGAAGCAGACGTACAAAACTACAATATATGTTACCAACACATAGGGAGCCATCCAAAGGTGGACAGCCCGTACTGCACCAAACCAGACGTCACTTTTGACTTCAGAGTGAAAAGGAAATGCAGAGTGAAAAAACAAAAAAATCAAAATGATCAGACCTCCCCTCTATATAGTCCCATGTCATTTTACAAATGTTGATAAGGATCACGTATTGATCGAATACTGACATATAACATCGAAAATGATAAAAGATCAAATGAACTTGTCGTTATTTAATACAAGTAAGTTAAGTTATTGTAGATAGAGAGGAGCAACTAGAAATGGCAGTTGAAAAATGAAGTCCTAAAAGTTTATCGGCTCAAATCGTTTCCCGCCAAAACTACATACTTGTATTACTTGCTGCTTGTGGTTCTAATCGACTACACTTGATCGTGAAATCGATTTTTTGACAAATCTTAAAATTCAAGTAAACGTTCACACTAATTTGTTACAAATGGAAATAGTTCCTATATTAACTGTTGTGCTGTTAATATTGTCGTGTGAACTTACTTACAACCTTATTATGGATATCAATCGACTTGAGCAAAGAATATACTATTTATATTCTCCATGCGCTTAGTTTTAGCTTAAAGTCTCCGATATGAGAGCTCCTAAATTGTTCTTCTTCTTTCGTATCGTACTCTTCAATACGTCTGAATTAGTGATTCAGACATATTCAAACATGTAGCCGGGAGATTATGTTGCTTTTGCCCTCCAGTAAATGAATGACGACCTCCGTGGCCTGGTGGTAAGACACTTGTCTGCCGATCCGGAGGTTGCGGGTTCGATCCCCGCTGGAACCCAGATTTTTTTAAATAGGATCCAGTCTGGTTAACACTTAGGGCCTATAAAAACATATTTCTGGTTGGTTGGAAGAGATTGCCACATGGCAATAAACTCACCAGGTTAAATAAAAAAAACATTTGAGTTTAGAGCCACTGGAGTAGGCCAGAAACTCGCGGACCGCCATTACACGTATCGGGAACACTCCGCACGTGAAGAGACAACAACTTCAAGAAACTCGCGGTTTATCATTGCTTATGTTGGCAACACAACCATACATGAAAAAAGTAAACCATTCACACATGTACTCACCACGTGAGAATATTGTTACCTAACAAACTGTTTTATCACCCTGGGATTTTTTTTGGGTACTGTTGGTAACCGAACTCGAAACCCAGTTAGAAAATCAAGTGTCTTTGATTTTATTTAGTTTTATTCAAAAATCAATAATAATTTTCAATCTGTAACATATTTTAAATTATCCCTCTTGTATGCTACCACAAAACAGTTAAAGTTTTGTTCCACCCTTCTCTAAAAATGCATTATTATTCAGATTCATTAGATAACAATCAACCTGAATCATTTAAATGAAAACACAATGCTTTAAACCAAACAATATGATTCATTAAATAATTATAGATGAAAATCAAACACTTCGTTGATTAGCGACTTCCCAATTTCGGAACAGAAAATACGACAAAGAAAAATAAATTACCCAATTTGTATCAAAAGCTGCCAGCACTTGAACCTTTTGCACTGTTATATTTATAAAACATTAATTTGAATCCAAATTGAACTGGATCAATCATAAGTACAAAATAACTTGAAGAAGTGGTTTCCAAATTTACAATATAATTCAATATTTCACGGAATATTGAACGACCACCAATATTTTATTTTATTGTAATGTTGATGCAAATTATAACCAATCACAATAAAACTCAAAAAATATTACGTTCATTTTAGCGAATATTCAGAAAACATTAAAATAATACTTGTAACCGGTTTTTTAGGTAAAGCTTTTCTGTTGAGGTAATTATATATACAACGCCTTTTAAAAAGCTTAATTTGTGGAAAATACTCGTATATTTTTTTTATTATTCATTTGATAAAGTTATCATGTGTGAGAGTGAGAAAGCTTTTAGTTGTTTTGTTTGAAAATAGGAGACAAAAAATAAACTCAACTATCAATGACGCAAGTAATTATCGGGCGCATCAAACTGAAGTTTGTTGATCAATGGAGGAATAGCTTTTTTCTGTGAACAGTTTGAATATAAGTTAATACAACTTCCCCTGTGTCCTGGTTACATTGATTATCTTCAAACCGATGGACTATTCCCATCTAGTGATTTCAAAGGGAAGTTTTTTATTTCAAAAGTGGTTTCACAGGGTAGTAAAAGTACTAACAATTTGCAAGGTTGTTTGAACTCCAGGCCTTAAGCCACTTCATACTCTTGATCTCCAGATCTAGATTATAAATCTCTTTCCACTTTCAAATCTACACCATCCCGAAAAGAATATATTCGTTAATATCAATACTTTTAAATCGTCCATTGACTTTTTCATGACTCGGCCGATATCATCAATGAATATTAAGAGAAGATGTCGGTTCAAAATTTGAACCCTGAGGAACACCTGAAAATGTTGCAAAAGGTTCACATCCGGATAGACTTTAAA
The DNA here is from genome assembly GCA_949825065.1 of Odontocerum albicorne. Taxonomy (NCBI): domain Eukaryota; kingdom Metazoa; phylum Arthropoda; class Insecta; order Trichoptera; family Odontoceridae; genus Odontocerum; species Odontocerum albicorne. The sequence continues at coordinate 36,215,860 of OX463842.1, forward strand.
AACTTATTTTTATCTCTGGAACAAATTCGATGAATTTCCTTATAAAATTCTTTAACAAAGACTTGATGATACCTGAAAGCATCAAGCCAGCATCTATTCGCAGCGTGCTAGAGATCAGACTACAAATAAGTAAGTTGAAGATTTTGAAAACCTCAGTCGACCCAAGCAAGAGAGGTTTAGACCCTGTGCAAAATAGTATATGAAAATAAGGCATACAAAAACGACTTGAATAGAAGACAATGATATGATAATATATGAATATGGTATTTCTCTGTTAATACCCAATTGTATTTGATCAAGTTACGTCGAAAAGGAAAATATAAAAATACAGATCATCATCTTATTTTCATTTTATTTTTTCATCACTTTACGGTCATGTGTTAAAACAATTCAAATACATTAATAGATATCTAGGTTCATATTGCATACATATTTACAAGTAAATTCTCGCATAATAAAAGTAAAATTTAATTAAGAATTGTTCAAAGCAGTTAAAAGTTAAAAAATATTTTAAATGGAAGATGGTGATCGTACACAAGCTTTTGGTTTGAGATGTACATTCATTTCATTGTAAAGTACTAAACTTTAGTTGTTTAAAACACAACCTTGTGGATTAATTTCCATGAGGCAATTTTCTTCAAACCATCAGACATACGAGTATGTGTATATCAAAAAGGCATTAAGTGAAAACCATAGTGGAACTCTTTGTAAAAAAATAAGTTCCGCTGGAAATCGAACCCGCAACCTCATGGTTAGAAAATAGGTGTCTTACCAACTAGACGACGGAGGTTCGACGACGGAGATTCGTGCAACATATAAAACATTTATTTTCATGGCGCACATATCGAAATCAAAAATATTCATAGGCTGTCACAAAAACTCAAATCTAATCGGAAATAAAGATATGTAAAAAAATAATGCATTAACTTTTTATTCCTTTAAACTATTTGAATATCATAGTTTTTACTTAAACAGTGTTCAAAAAGATGAGTTCTGTATGCGAAATGCTAAAAGAGACAACAAAAAGGTACACGATATGTTGAAGTACATTTTGCATGAATGATTATTATAGTCTATGTTGTAAGGTGTTTGATTTATCTCCGCAGGCTTAGGGTTTTGATTTAGGATATTATCCAAAAATTATATTGTAATAAAAAAGGAAAACGGTCACAATCTGATAAGAGTTCATCAGGGAACAATACTCGCATAGACCAAGTACACGTGGAAGTGTTAATTAGTCCTTACGTGCGGCAGTGTTTCTGACACGTGCTATGATGAACCGTGAGTTCTGTGCCTATTTCAGTAGTTTTAACCCCGAAAACTTAATTAAGGGGACCGAAGACAGCCACACTCTTTAATATGTCCGAATTAAAAATTCGGATATTACATTGTCGTTGCGTGCAGTAAAACCTGTCGGATTTATTTGCCTATGACAATTTCTTCCAACCAATGAAAAAGACAACCTCCGTGGCCTAGTTGGTAAGATGCTTGTCTCTCACTTTGAAAGTTGTGGGTTTGATTTCTGTTGAAATCCGGATTCCAATCTGGTTTTCACATAAGGCATCTTTAACATCTTTCTAGTGGGTTGGAAGATATAACCACATGACAATAAGTCCGCCAGGTGGTACTGTATACAACAGAGTGAAATACAATACAATACAAAGATGTTATAGAGTTGTAAAGGGAAAATCTGACTAGAGCGCTTCTTTAAAAAGTCAGTTGCCAACGGGAATCGAACTCGCAACCCTCGAATTGGAAGGCGTTTTATCAAGAATCAAACTAAATAAAAATATTTTTAATTGTGATTTGTACTTTACATATTGACGAATGTGTCTTCAGTTACCTTTTTTGAAATAAAGTATGTTATTAATCACACTGTACATAAACATATAAAAATATACTATAAATTTACTGTTTTAATAACAGTTAAAAAGAACTTTAGATATACGGGATATAATTACGTAACATTTATTGTATATAGATATCGAATGCTCATAATGAATTGTATATTTAATACTGCGGAAGAAATGAGTAGGCAAAGATAATTTCGATGAAAATATTATACGATAAGTAATCCCTCACGATCGAGGAAGATGTCTTTGAATGCTATTCTTTGAATGGTTGACTTCAGTGCGTGTGATGATTTATTATGTACATGCGTTAGCAGGGTTTTGTCAGATCAAACCGGAAATTCGATTGACAGTATCCAAATTTCATGCCCATCAGGAAGATAATCCAATGTACCCTTTTGTTGATAAGTAACGCTATGAAATTAATTCTAAGTAAAGAATACGACAATCTCCGTGACCAAGTAAAACACATATCACTACGCGAGGGTTGCGGGTTCAATTTCCGTTGAAACCCATTTTTTTTAAAAAACCAGTATGTTTTTCACTGAAGGCATCATTGACATCTTTCTGACTGGTTGGAAGAGATCGCAACGTGTAAATAAACCCGCGAGGTTGTACGGTTTTCAATGAAATCGTAATGCAATGCAATACAATAATAAACTAAAGAAAATATAAACTCACGCTAAACAAGTCTGAATGTGAATCCGCAAATAATCGAACTCGATACTTTCACTAACTTAGCAAAAATGAGAATGATGATGACATTAACATGGATATAATATTATAAAAAGTTGAATAATAAACAGAGAAAGAAAGTATTAGATTAATCAAACATCCTTCTAAAATCAAAATTAACATGCACTTATTTTATTATTTTCAAAACATTTTGAAAAAGCTAAAAGAAAACCATATCACGAGTTAAAACGTAAAACGTCAACATTTTAAACTGACTAGTGTACATATTTGAATAAAAAATTAGGAAGGATATATAAAACATATTTCTGTATTTCGATTCATATGAAAAATCATAAATATTTTAAAATTAAAACCCACTTTAATATCTAACAAATAAATTTTTTTGTTGATTCTGAAGTTCAAATATTCATCAATAATCATCTTTACATAACAAACTTAATTGTTTTCAAATCAAATTTATAGTTAAATAAGTATACTATTGTACTTTATTCAAATCGTCTTATTTAAATGGAATTAAAAAGTTTTCTTCAAAACATAACAAGTTTGGAAAGTATTTCTTTGTTCTTAACAGAACTTCATGTAAAATAATACTTTTCATTATTGCAATAAACTTTTCCAATACCTCCCGCCAAGCTTCCAACTTGTGAAAAACTTTTAATGATGAATGAGTATTAATCGGAGAAAAAAAAGAAAAAATTCTTTTCATCCTGTTTACTTGTTTTTACAATGTGCGTTGATTAACTCATTCATAAAACAAACAATTAAAACTTATAAGATAATATGAAAACTTATCTAAACATCAAACATACATGATTATCAAAACTCCTCAGGGACTTTTTTCACAAGACAAAATTTGTCTCTGGAATTATTGTCATTTTAACATTGATACGTGGTCACATAACCTCAAAATAATGTTCATCATTTATACGCAAAGTATCGCGACGCTCGGTAGGAAGGAAAGTCGCGACGCAGAACCGATACGCACGACCGCCCGGCGTCGACTGTCTATCCCAGGACGTCGGCACGGGACGCATGCGTCCAGATACCATCGGTTCTTCGCGCCCCATACCGCAACGGAAGGCTGCTACCGCGAGTGCCTTATCCTGCCTACATTGGCATGATAGCGGACTCGACCAATAAAAACTTGGATATGTTTTGCCCGGTTTTGGGACACGTTTAAAATTGTGACATTTGGATTCCGCGAGAAGGCAAACAGGTCAACGGGCGGATTGGACTGTGTTGGCGAAATAATAAACACGAATGGAAATTTCAACCGACGGCGGCGACAGGGCGGAAAGGCACGCAACAAACAATGTTAATAAACTGTGTGTTTGATTTTTTCTCGGTTCTTGAAGTGTTTTTTATATGCACTACATATCAGGCAAACACATTTATACTTTAAACTGTAATTAAAGTTCTACACTCATAAACGAAAAGCTTTTGTTACCTAACGTTTTTTTATGCAGCAACATTGGATTTTTTTCCAAATTTGCATTACGCTAAAACTTTTTTTTGTAACTTAAAATAAATATTGTGGTTTCAGAACTTTTGGAGACTTTGCTTGATCAAAAGAAAAATATGGATATTACGAGCATATCAAAATGTTTCTTATTTTTTATTTCAGATTTCAAATATCACAATAACTTCATATTAATTATTGTAAAAAAAGTTAACACTCAAACGCTAGATATAAATTCATATTTAAATTGCTTGTAAGATTAATAATAATCTAGTACATTGCAACCTAATCTGATACTACCAAAACATGGTCCAACAAAATAGGAGATAAAATCGTTCAATGCATTTTAAAAAAAAACTAATTGCTCCACACCACGGGAACTATAAAAATACCCAAGACGAAAGAAAATACTTGCATTTACACGTAAAAATAATAAATTCTGCAAGAATTCCGCGAATATTTTATCAAAACGATCCAGAGATGGCATCCAACCTCAACATGGGCCAACTAAATTTTACAGGATATATTTCTATTAAATATTTTCAGCTACCTTTTTATCGGGAAAAATAATTGATTTTTTCATGTTATGAAATATTTTGTTTAAAATTTTAAAGGAAAATTGCATAAAAATGTTGGCCTAGACTTCACATTAAGGTGTTTTAAGTTTTTGATTCGGAAGAGATATTAAATTATTGCTAAGATGGTCAGCTGGTGTGTCCCTAAGAGACAAAATAAAAAGCTCACGCATTCGTGGAAGCCTAGGTGTTACAGACATCAACAGCAAGATGGAGGAGAGGCGATTGAGATGGTATGGGCACGTTGGACGCAGAGCACCCGATCACATTGTGAACCAGGCAATCTCTAGGATCTTCCTCGAATAACAACCAGGGGAAGACCAAAGAATTCATGGGTGGTGCAAAAAGATAACCTGATGCAGAGGCACGGCCTGGGGGACGTAGTCCGGGACAGAAGAGCATACAACCTGAGGACGAGGAGAGCTGACCCCAACAGTCTTCCCAGACAATGAGTTGAGATGGAGCCAGGTAGAAGAAGAATATATATTAAATTATTGGTACTTTTATAAAAATGTGATCTAGTTCAATTGATCTGTCTGCGAACTCCCTACAAATCTACGCGGCAACTTTAAATGTTCTATTGTAGTCATCGAGCGGCGAAATATTCCAGCAAATCTTCAATTGTTAGGCTGCACTTGATGGGAAATAAGTATGGACACTTGATAAAGCCATTTAAACTCTCCTTGAATGTTACGTATTAAAGACGTATTGAAGAGGTATTGAATAGGTATTGAAGACAATTTTTTTAATCGTGTATTTCTGCAAATATATCGTAGTGATTTGTCAAATCGTTCAATTTTATTGAATTATTTATGTTGAAGTAATGTATTTTTGGTCTTTGTTATTTTCTAACATTTAGAAACTAAAAGTCTTGCGACTGTTAATTCGAATAAAGAAATCTATATTGAGATACTTTAAGTTTATATTTGTCTTTTTTAATTTTTAATATATCCATAATTTAAAAGATCAACTTTTATTAAGTTATATCCTTTCATTTTGACCTAATTTTAAATTAATTGTTTTTCATATGTTTTTTAATTCGTATCAAAGTGTTTTCGTTTATGTAAAAGGATTATTCAATTTGATTATGATGTTTTTACTTGCATACAGCCCTGGGCCTTCCATGTCCTGGCTTATGTATGTAGTAGTATGTATGCATTCCTTTTTGACTACGATTCGTATGAACCATATGAGTGTTTTACAGGCATACAGCTCTGGGCCTTGTATGCAGCTGTATGTATGCATTCCTTTTTAACTACGAATCATATGAGTGTTTTACAGGCATACAGCCTGCGCCTTCCATGTCCTGGCCTGTGTATACAGTAGTAAGTAAGCATTCCTTTTTGACTACGAATCGTATGAATATGAGTGTTTTACAGGCATACAGCCCTGGGCTTTCCATGTCCTGGCCTGTGTATGCAGTAGTAAGTACGCATTCCTTTTTGACTACGAATCGTTTGAATCATTTGAGTGTTTTACAGGCATACAGCCCTGGCCCTTCCATGTCCTGGCCCGTGTATGCAGTAGTAAGTATGCATTCCTTTTTGACTACGAATCGTATGAATCATATGAGTGTTTTACAAGCATACAGCCCTAGGCCTTCCATGTCCTAGCCTGTGTACGCAGTAGTAAGTATGCATTCGTTTTTGACTACGAATCGTATGAATCATATGAGTGTTTTAATATTTATATATTTTATTGTATTCCTGTTTACGCGTACACTCAGGCTCTGAAATTTTATTGTATTTCTTTAAAAAATGTATGACCAAAATTGACCATTAATAAATAAATATTGAATAAATCATTTTTCTCAGGCTTCGATTTGGATTTAAATTGCTATTACTTTATCTTTATGAAGTTCTTATATTCTTATTTCATCTTTATTATTTGCATTACAACAAATTTTTCGATTCAGTTATTCATCTCAAAAGCCAATGTTTAAAGTACATCAACTAAAATTAAGTTTTACTTATTTTTTTCAAATAAATCCTAAATTATTGGTTGATGGGAAATGCAAGATACTCAATCAATTTATTAAGATTATTTTTTCAATTGAATAGAAAGTTTGTTAGTCTTGAAAACTAAGAATAAACTATTATATCTAGTTTTACCATTCTCAAAGACTTTACCAAAGCTCTATTTACAGAACACAACTGGAATGGAGTGCCAACTGTAAACAAGTTCAATATTTGTAATAACTTGGTAGACTCGTTTGAAGACTTTCTACCAACAAGGAACATATGAATTTGTCGGATATCGTAAAAGCACGTAAGTTTCCAAGAGAAAACGATGTACTCGTACTTAAGGTGAATATTTTTTAGTAGTACAAAAAAAACAACGTTCTAAAACAAACTTTCTATAATTTTTTTTATAAGACTGAAATATGTTATATGGTATTAATGTAGTGTTTTTTTTATTTCTTTTAATTTGAGACTAATTCACTATAGAACTGAAATATTATCCGATTTTTTTTCATTCGTATGGTACTTTCGAATTTCCGAATAGGTCATTCGGGCATATTGAAAAGCGTGACTGGAAGACAATATTTTCTTCAGTCCTTCAGGTTTATAACCTCTGGGGTAGGCATGGAAGACATGGTTCGTCTCGTGGCAAATCTCGTACGTGAGCAACAAATATTACTAAAGAAAATTTTAACGAGACTGGAGCACTTTTTTGTGGTACCATCGGAATTGAATCCAAGTTAAATGAAGTGAAATGTTTTATCAACCAAGACACGAAGGTCATAACATCAGACTTCTTAATTAATAATTCCCTACCCTACAATGAAATATTTCCGATTAAAATAAAACACAGAGGTTTGAATCAAACCGTTTAGTAATGAATAGCAATCTTAAAACATTCTAAAACCTCAGTATATAAAACCCAAAGATTCTAATAATTTTAAAATTGGTTAAAAAAACCGTAAAATTTTCTTACTGAACTTTGTTGAGGGTGAAGTGAAGTCAAGGTCTATGCCAATTTGTAATATTTTCGCAAATTAATCTTCAAAATCCCTCATTTCATTTGAACTTGTTTAACAAGCAACTTAATACCTCGTTTACTTTCCTCATAAAATTATCATCGAGAATAGAGCGAAGAAATATTATGAAAAGTGATTAGATCAACTGTTATGAAACTTTTTTACTCAAGAATCCCATCTAACATTATATTATATAGTATCTTCATAGTAAATCACTTTCTTTTAGATTTTTTTAGATTATACGAGCTCTGTAGTTAAAAAAAGTTTTTAGTTTGTTTCAAGCCTAATCTGTTTTTTAAGAAATATTCAAACTTTAATTTGACAAGATTTCCTATGTTTTTCTTTTAATATGTGATGACTTTAAATTATTCATGAAATCTAAATATGTTATTGATACAAGTACACTTACACTTAATTTTGTAATAAAAATTATTATTTAGAATGAACCCATAATTATCTTCATTGAATATTTAATAAGGACATATTTTCAGCTTTTCTCGAGCTCGAGACCTTTCTCAATTATGGTGATGTGACAAGAAACGAAATCGTTGTGAAATAATTACCAAAAAAGATGAGGGACTAATATTTGTTTTGACTTATTTTATCTTGGATTCACAATACAAACTACAATGAAAGTTGGTAGGACTGTGAAAGCTTTTGGAAAACACAAGGACAAGGTAAAGATCCAAGAAGCTGGCGCACACTCCTTCAATTTCCGTCTACAAAGAATGCGTTCTGAACACACATTTTACGGCGATGAAACGTGGGTGACATACAGACGGCATAAAAGGAAAATAAATGCCTTCCATTTAAAATGTTTTTGATGAGCTATTGTTGTAACGCAGTTTGAAAGGGGTACCTATGAGAGTGTCTTGAGGTGTACCAATATGTATCTACATTTGCCTTCCTAAAGTAGAAGCGGTTGCGCTAGCTGAGACACAGGAAAAATTGCCGAGTGTCAAAAAAATATTCTCTATGGTGAGTTTTTCAATACAAAGAGATCTCAAAGAAGTCAACCTCATTGTTTTAAAGAGCTCAAAGAGAGGAAAATATATCAAAGATTTCGAAAGAGGCGCTAACGAGTGGGAGCCTCTTTGTTATAGTCGTCGAAAGTGGAGGGAGATAAATAGGCTATTATAATAAGTGGTCAAAGGAACTGGAGAGGAGAAGTCAGTAAAAACGGTAAATATTAAACAACGATACCCTCCCCCCCCCCCTCCAGACTATCTTAGAGAAGTGATGTCAGGGCAGATCGAGGACTAATTTGCACAGTCACAGAACGAAATATAGCTACACTCACCAGCCTAAAACTTAGAGGAAATTATGTGCCTTCGTCATATCTCGTAGGCGAGTGGCTGCCATAAAAATATCGTAACTTCCACGATGCAGCGATTTTCTTGTTTGGGATCAAAATTATATCACGTATGGCACATTTATTGTGTGTCATAACTCTTGCATTATTTTGTCACCGAGAAACAGCTTGCGTGCCGACAGTTGGAAGCTACTGGATCAGCTGATTATTTCCATCGAAAGCGGTAGCGGTAGCGGTACAGCGCAACACGAACAGGACAGTTAGTAAAGCGTTATTTTTACTAGCTACGGAGACAGATGTTCATTTATAACGGGAATGTTTCACTTTTTATTATTACAAATGGTATTACATTTTTAACGTCATTCTCTGTATTTCATCTTGTCATATATTTATTTTCAGATAATACGCCAGTTTCACTTTTTATCCAATTTTTTTTATTATATTGTGTCATATTACACTTTCGTTGTATACAATACAACCTAGTGGGATTATTGTCACCTCAAAATCTCTTACAACTAACTAAAAAGATTTTTAAAGGACCTTAAATTAAATTTAGACTTGAATCGTTTTTTATTAATCTGGGCTAAAACGGAGATCGAACCCGCAACCTCCGAGTTTTTAAAACAGGCGTCATATTAACTAGACCACGGAGGTTGTCGCTAATGACAATATAATTTAACATCTTTTTCCAAATCTAGATTTTTCAATTCATCATGATCTAAGGAAAATATTGTGTCTTAGATCTTTCTTTAGTATGAAACTCATACCTTCATTTCTCATTACTAGAAGCAGCCCACAAAGGGAACTAAAAACTTTCTTTCGTATTAATTTTTTTATCGAGGAATTTCAAAATCAGATCGAGCCATTTTGAACTAGTTTTATACATTAGAAACGGGAATTTATACATGTACGGAAACAATTTTAAATTATTATAACAATTACCCTTATATATCCGGAACACTCTGAAGTGCGTTCGAAGTGAAAAAAGTAAAATCTAAAGACAGGTGTCGCCCAAATAACAAATTATTTTCGATAATAATTAGAATCGTTCAAATTTGTAATAACAAATGTCACATTTTTTTTTATTTCGTAAATAAAATGAGGCGTTTGCCGTAATTTTAAACTTGAAATCTTTTTTTCCACGTCCTGTTGTAATGAGTAATAAATAATAGTCGGCAGTGAAGATTTTATAGTGTTTACATTCTGCTGTCATTTGATGTGTTAAAATGACTTTTTTGTATTTAATGCAGGGTTTTTTTAGAAAATTGATATAAAATATTTTTTATAAGAGTATTAAGAAGTTTGACCCGATGAAAGAACTCTGAAACCGTACATAGCGTGGGCTAATCGTCTTGTATTATAGGAAATATTATTGTGTATTCTTTACTTATCTACTTTTATCTCTCTATTTGCTTCACAAGTAGTTTATACTTAATGTAACAAAAAAATATTTTATTTCTTAAGTAAAAATATTTTTCAAAATAAAAAATTACATTTAGGATATAAGGGTTAAAAAAAAGATCTCTATAACGTTTATTTAGTGTTGATCATTTTACTTGAGTCCACGAGAAAATGATCAGGTTATAATTCTCGCTGAAAGTGGAGCAGCTATCGTATTATTTCCTCTGGCCACAGAGACAGATGCTCGTTTATAATAGATATATTTCACTTTTCTTCTAACAAATGATGCACAATATTTCCTACATGGCATTTTATTTCAACGTATTTACTTTCTTGATATTATTTGAAGCTGACATTTTCTTTTAAAATTCTTTTATCATTTTAAAGCCATGTGTTACTGTAAACAAGTCATTATTTTATTACATTTTTTTGATAATTACCGTTAAATGTCAATTTTAATAAAATAAGTTGTACTTTTTCCTCCGTATGGTTTCTTCATCACATCCGATATTAGGTTTTTCTTAATAATAGTAATCATATAAGGGCGATTTATCATATATTCCACCATTTAGAGAGTAGAATCTTCTCATCCACGATACAATTTCAGAACTTTCCAAATTGATCTCCTCTCGTCCTCACGGAAATGAATATATCTATATTTGTCTGGACTATTCCACATGACTAAGACGGAAAATCAATAAAACTTGACATATACAAGGCGTGTGTACTACAAACGTGACCATAGCTAACATGTATCAAAATACACTACAATCTTCATGGCAAGTCTAATCTTTGGAGAAGCACGTTACAATCCCTCACTAAGTTTTGGACTATGCGGACGTCTGTTATTTGGATATAACGGAAAAACAGCGGAACAAACTACAACGACTTCAGAATGTTTTGTCAAAGATTTATATTTAACCTGAGAAAGTACGATCATATCACTTCATACCAGTGGGCGCTGATCTGGTTGAACGTGAAAAATAGACACCAAGTTTATATATATATATATATATATATATATATATATATATATATATATATATATATATATATATATATATATATATATATATATATATATATATATATATATATATATATATATATATATATATATATATATATATATATATATATATATATATATATATATATATATATATATATATATATATATATATATATAATATATATATATAACAGTTTCCTCTTTTATAAACGAATCTTTTTATTATTAGCGCGTGAGATATTTAAAACGCTCTGAAATTTATGAACGATTTATGAATAACTAATGGAAATCTCATTTTTTTAAATGTAAATATTTGCCAAGCTTTTAGACCAATTAGAGCTCAGAACATTTTATGTAACACTTTCGCAAATAATACTTTTTACATTTTCACTCGTAGCTGAGACCTTTTCAAATTTATTTAAAAATTCAAATATTGCTACCGATTTATTATCACCAATTCGTGGTAATCCTTACCTTTTCTTAGATAAGATTTTTTTAACCTGAAAATAAACTAGGGATTTATTTTATCATCGTTTAAAATTATAGTCGATCGTGGGTTATCGGTGCCAATATTTTATTTAATATTTCTCTTTCTACATTTTCACAAAAACCGCTTTATGTTGGGTGGTATGATCTTAAAACGGGATCTAAATCCTTGAACGGTACAATAGTTAACGTTTTTGAGTAAGTAGTGAAACAGACGTCCAGGTAATAGTTCCGTGTCTTATCTGATTTCACACTCACATCTTGTTTTAAGTGTTATATGTTATCCATTAACAGATTAGCTCCGCAGCATAACTGCTAAGACGTTTGCCTTCTTACTCGAGAGTTACAGTTGCGATTCTCGTTGGAACTTAATTTATTTTTAAAATTGATCCAGTCTATTTACGCTTAAGTTTTCATTAACATTTTTCCGGTTGATTGGAAGAGATGGCTACATGGCAATAAACTCGCCAGGTTGTACTATGTACAATTAACATGTAAAATAAAATAAAAAGTCACCTAAAATATGAAACTAGAGAAAACCTCCGTGGGCTAGTTGGTAAAACGATTTACTTTTTAATAATACCCAAAATACAAAACGTTAAAAAAGGAGTATAGGATCCCATATAGTCAACGTCTGTTAACAATACTCACGCGGGCTAAAGCTATGTGAATTTGATTGTGGAGTAGTTTTCCAACAAAGGCGATGACGAACTACAAGTTGCGTACCTACATAAGTGGTTTTAAAACTGAAGCTTCGATTAAAAAGGTCCAACACAGTATTGTCTCCTGGCTACGCTCTTCAATATATTTGCATCATCAATTCCACTATGTTGAGAAGAACAATATAAATAAATAATTTATTTGGAGTCCTGAGTAGTAAAAAACCTGTTTGAAATTTACTCAAAGAAATCCCTCAAATATTGAAAAATATGGCGGGAGACTTTGAACTTATAGAGCCACTAGAACAAGTACGCTACTCGGTGTTTGTCGTCGTACGTATTTGAAATTCTATTGCTCGCCAAAAAGGGACAATGATCCTATACATTGTTTTTGGACATGATTTTGATATGGTTATTTGGATTATGATGCAGTTGATATAATGTAGACGATGACTTGGGATTTAAGTATGCGTAAAGAGGTGAATGTAAAGTAGGAATATTTCAGAAGTATTTAAGTACTTGGAACAAATATATAAAATTTATAATTCAGTACCACTTCGTCACAGACCTTACCTTGTAAAAGGGATCTAACATATATATTCACAAAATGGTGGATTCTTTTACATTGTTGTGTACTTCCCATAAAAACTATTAAAATTGTAAATTTTATATTTGGGATAGTATAATAAGATGAACTTAAAATATATTACGACTTTTGGTTTTAAAGTTCCATCGGGAAACGATACCGACACCCCTAGGTAGATGGCAAGCGACTTATCGATTTCTCAACAGGGGTTGCCTCGTATTTAATTTCACTTTCAATATATATAATTAAATTTCCAACCAACCATAAAAATAATTTAAGTGAAAACCAGACTGAAATCCTTTTAAAAAAATCTGGGTTCCAACGGGAGTTAAATCCGCAACTCCCACCAGGCTGGAAATCAAGCATCTTACCAACTAGGCCATGGAAGTCGTCATAAATTATAATATATCATCTAGAGCCTCCTGGACACGGTTATACTAGATGCTATATATCATACCAGAAAGTGTTCTTACTCAAGTAGTTTAGTAATATAGAAAGCTCCGTTGATTAGACTTTTCCTGACTGTTATTGTTTCCTTGTGGTTAATTTCAGTGCTCGACAAAATGTTAACAAAAAATCATTATCACAGGTCTCTGTGATTTTTTCAGGTTCCATTGTATTGTATTGTATTACACTTTCGTTGAATACAGTACAGCCTAGCGGACTTATTGTCATGTGGCAATCCCTTCCAACCAACCAAAAATATGTTAAAGAGGCTTTGAATGTAAACCAGACTGAAATCGTTAATTACTAGAATCTGCGTTCCAGTGGGAATTGAACTTACAGCCTCCAGGTCGGAATACAGACGTCTTACCAACTAGGCCACGGAGGTCGTCTATTCTTACTTTTCAAGTAGCTGGATGTTCAATAATGAATCACTCTAACATACATTTTGGTCACATCATTATTGAGTCCACTTTTGAAAAAGCGGAGACCGTAGGCGTCACCTAATCTTTAAAAATACCATCACAGGAAAAGCATCACAAGCAAATTATTTTTTGCTGGAACTAGAAAGTACGATCATGGGATTTTACATAAAAATATTAAATTACGAAGTTTGTAGTCTAATTATTAGAATAATTGACTCCCAACAAGGGGAAAACAAGTTCAGTTTAAGACGGAAACCAAATAATGGTTCCTAGTCTGAATTTATTTTCACAATCGACTTTTCAACAGCTAGAAATTGTTATCTGTCAATAATCCAGCCAAATTATACTGTATAAAACAAAAGTATAGTACAATACAAACCAGTAAGCTCGCTTTATAATATAATTTTCAATAATGAATCATTAATCCCTTTATCCGTTATAGTAGGGAACTGATGTCATGTTCAAAAGATATGATGTTCATATTCCTTCCCTATATCACCTTATTCCTATCAAGTACGAATCATCTTATTTATAGCTCTCAGGTAAAGTATCTTACTAATCGATGCTCTAAACATAGTACTATTTATGTATGTAATTACTAACGAAATATATGACACTCAAGTGTACTCAACATAACACAGTAACCAATAAAAAAATTAAAGATAACGTATCAATATCTTATAAAAAAACTATCAATTTAGGATGAATATATCTTTCAAAATATTACTCAAAATCGTACCAAAGTAAAGTATAATACAAAGAGAAAAAAATTTATTCAATTAACAATACAATACTTATAAAATATAACTTAAAATATAATCTTTGTCAAGGGAGGTTCATAACAAGTTATGAAGAAAACTTAAAATAAAATAGAACACCCAGTCTCAGTGTCAAGACCTTTGATTTACGAGTAGATGCTGGAGAGAACCAATATCTACTGGTACTCGTACACTAAAAGTGTCCACCAAACCAGATATTGATTCACAATATTCTTATATTATTACGATTCATCAAATACCACATGCAACTGTCATTAGCAAATTGATGTTTCTTAAGAGTGCAGTAGAACATCGAGCTCGATTTTGTCTTCATCGAATGAATGAATTTTTCCAAATAATGAAATAAGGAAGAGTATTATGATGGAGGTTTTGGCGCTGTTGGTCCTGCCGTGGATTGATCTGCCTCTAAGTGTTAGAAACATGTATGCCGTGTACAGCTTTAGAAAACACTTGAATACAACCCTTTTAGGAGACATTATCAAAATTAATTCATGAATATGAACACTACAGGCGTACACTACACTCCACCTAAAGCTGAATGTGCTACTATCACATATCGGAAGATCTAATTAATGAATATGAACAATACACACATACACTACACTCCACCTAAAGCTGAATGTGCTACTATCATACTGTCTCTATTGTATAACATCCTTAACTGTCCCGCCGCACTCTCTTATCTCGCCGAAAATTTTCAGCTTCTTTTCAATCATGGATTAGCGCTACGCTCAAACAGAGATTGTTTATTGGCCTTTCCAGTTCACCACTCCTCTTTCTTTACGTCGTCCTTAACTTTCCATGCAGTGAGACTCTGGAATCAGTTACAAACCAATATAAGACTCGCTCCGTCCTTGGCATGCTTTAAGAAGCGACTGAAAAAATTCTTAATTTCTAGTCAGTATAATAACGTGTTTCATTCCTGATTTTTCTTTTCATTTCCTCTCCACCATCCCTTTCTTTCCTTTTGATTGATGACCTCTCACTTTATATGAAAAAGAATGTTCGGGTGACTGTCCGTCTTTGTGGGGTTCGTGGGCATGTGCTCACGTATGTGTTTATGGATTTCGTGGGGATGAATAGTCATTTGAATGATTTATGCGACCACGTAACTTGCTTCATTTACTTTTGTCTGGTTGATTGGAAGAGATTGCCGCCTGGAAATAATCCCCCCAGATTGTATGCCAATAAAAGTGTTAAATAAAATAAAATAAATAAAAATATCATACATCGGAAGATCTAAAAAAGCATATTTTTAGTTCGTCTTCCCTCGGTAAGTTTTCTTACCAAATATGTTTTTCTAAACATATACAAATTCGGGAGAGTACTTTTTCTAATGGCCACAGCCATTGCGTTCCTATTTTTACACTTAACCTGTATATAAGTCTTAAGTTGGAGCACCCTTGAGGACAGTCTGCTCTCTATTCGGCGCTCTATAAATTATCGTTTTGATACAATTAACATACATACAAAATATGAACGAATTTTTTTAAGAATTTCTTCAATTGTGTCTTTGAGAGTTATTTACTAAAGTCTACTATATTAATGCAATTAGTTTAAAGACTAACGTTAATAAGCGTTTCCAGTCTCCATCAACCTTATTAATATGACTGTCGTATATTTTTCAGCCACTCCATCAGGCGACACAAGCATTCCTCAGCACAGCACCCCACTGCGATCCGAACGGCACCAAAACTAAATAGCGCGGGGAGAAATTAATTAATTCAGTCGCCGGAGGCCAGAGGAACAAAAGCTCTCGCCATTTACTGCAAGCTCCCGGAAAACTTTAAGTTATGTAGTTGCACTTACGTGGCGGTTGACAATCAAATGAGATATCTCCCAAATACATTATGGGGTACTGCGTTTCTCTTTTCCCTAATTAGAGTTTACATTTGTATATCGGGTATCAAACTTATAAACACAATAGTAACTTACGTAATAAGAAGAGTTCATGACATTAACTTTCAATTATAAGTCTCATTGCGCAAAAGTTTTTATATACACATAGTCAAAGCATCAAGAAACAGACCATTTGGCACACCAAGATAACGATTGCTTGACACTGTGTTGGCAGACCTGAAAAGAGTTTACGAGAGTCAGTAGATTCGATGATCATAATGAATTTGTACAACCATTTATGATAAGGTGAAATAAGGTTGAGGTATAGTTATTTTTACATTGTATGTTGGTGCTGGTTATCAAATTATTAGCATACTTCATCGGCATTCGGGCGTCCCGAGTATGACACCATTCTGATTCTAGATTGTTGTCGACTATCTCCGTAGCTTAGTTGGTTAGACGTCTGTCGTTCGATTGCCGTTGTTACATGGCAATAAGCCCATTAGTTTGCGCTGTGTGCATTGAAAGTTTGGTGCGTTCGTTTTTTTTTCAGACTTTCTTCATTTAGTTTATTATTGCACTGACGTTTAGTATCTTACTATTATAAGAGATTTGTATCAATAACTTTTTAGATTTATACTCGTATGCATCTTTCAGACCGAAAAGGTCTAAAATTTTCATTTTTTCTCTTAATAGCCTCAAGCATTAATAAATCTGCTAAAAATAAATAGAAAAAAAATATTTTCATCAAGATTCCTCGAATTCGACTGATTTTGCTATTATAACCAATTCTTTTTACAATTACCCAATCCTTTCAATGTGTGTAGTCCTTGGTTAATCGCTATTTTAGTTATACGTGTTCAAAGTATTAAACATCTCTGTCTCTCTCTCCCTTAAGCCCATTTCAACAGATGCCTGTGGAACAAAAAATAACACTCGCAGATGTTTTCAAATATATTTATTTCTTTCAAAGGAATATAGAAAAACATCCAATAAATAATCTTGATACAAATTTTTTTTAAATTTAAATACGTGAAAAGTCCAAGGAATAAACACTATTTTGGCTCAATACAGCGTTATCAAATAATATAGATACGTTTAGATATAACGATATAATCTCGTCTTGTTTGACGTAAAATAAAATTTAAATGAACGAAATATTGATAAAAATAATATTCACGTCTCAATGTCATCTCGTGACAAGACGGAGATTGGTTTTTTCAAACTCTGTGGTTAATGTAAATATTTCACCGTTTTCTCTTGCCTTTGTTAATTTTTAAGGAAAAGTTTTTTTTTGTCACAAATATATTAATTTTTAAGTAAGAGTGATTGCACTAAAAACGCATTCTTTAAGTATGGGGTAGAATCGATTCATTCATCTCCTTCACCTTCATCCTAAACTAGTCAGGGTCTCAACGTTGAGACGACTTTTTTTCATTCGCCTCTATTATCTGCCATCATCGGAACTTTACTAGAGCCATTCTCAATAAATACCCCAACCATCTCTATAGAAATGGTTGGGGGCATTTATTGAGTGTACTAAAGGATCTATTTCTAGGTTTCCAAGTTTTGATTTATTTTCCAGAACATTTATCCGTGTAATTTCTATGAATTATCAGAGATGGTATCAGAGATGTATTCCTAGATCTGTCTCTCTCCAACGTGATTTATTTCTCGTAACTTTTACCAAATGTTTGTCTGTAGATCGTTTTGAACATACCTGTCATTTTGGCTTCTAGACCAGGCTCTATTTTTCTGACTATATGGATATCTAGAGCATGCAGCAATCCCCTTGCTTGCTGCTCCAATTTATTTACCTTATCTTTATATTAAGCGATTTTGCTTAAAAAAATAATACTAATTAGTATATAACAAATAAGGCATAAATTATATTATAGGTAAGATTTCATATTACCACGCTCTCAGCTTTTTGTCTCTTCCCTATACATACATGTAATCATACATGCTCTTCTGTTCCTCATACTTTTAACTTTTCCCAATTTATAATTTCTCCAACAACATCACTTCATTGTTTGCTCGGTATGTCTATCATTTCCTTGTTCTCCATATATTTAAAACATATAAATTTGTTTCGTAAGACTTTTAAAACGAAGGTCAAATCATCTCAAAGCTCTTTTTTAAGTCTTCCCTGACCACACATCCCTAACAAACACCTAAGGGTGTCTTTACCTACCCTGACCACCCATGTCAAACAATAATGTATGATCAGATCATTTTAATATCTGATATTTATTGTAAGACACGCATTTTTATCGCAATCATTCTGCTCTCATCGTATTTTTTTCAATGTTAGGCTTCCCAAACATATATTCCTCTAATCTGTCCAATTTATTTCCGTTACTACTGATATGTAAGAATTTGGCATCATCGATAGAAAAAGTATGGTTTTCACGGTAACAATGATTAGCCATTTCAAAATATTAAATCGTATAAAATGATTACCAGCATTTCTTATTTACTTTTTTTAGCAATATTTCTTATCCAGTGAAATTTTAATTAATATTTTAATTAGGTTTTTGATAAAAGCCTCTTAAAGGTTTTTCTGGTTAGTTAAAAAAGATTTTCTAAAAGCAGTAGGCCAATTAGATTACCAAATACTGAATTTTATTATAGTGTATTATTTTTCCCCCATAAAATTCGCTTCGTATTTCTACGTATCATATTTTTTTAAAGCATAAAAAAAAACTAAATTAAAAAACCGAAAGGATTTATTAAAAAATATAACTCATTTGAAAACGTCTTTTATTTTTAGACATTTTTTTTTCGTTTTTACAGTAAATGACACTTTACAAAAATAAAAAACTCCTACGATATTCGATCAACCTGAATGCTTTACAATAGAAATTCCTTTTACTTTATTTTCTCAAAAAAAACATTGATTTCACTTCAAAGTTCACATCCATTTCTCCTCATTCATGCATGATATTGTATTTTCCCGTCGAACTGTCAATTTTCACATATCGAATTTGGTACCCGAAAACAAATACAAAGCATCGCATTTTTGTGTAGCAAAATTGATACCATTTTCGATATAAGGTTTAAGAGATAAAACTTTTATCCGCTATCAAGAAATTAAATTGAATTTATTTGAAAAAAATGCTTGTCTCATTTATTTACAATAATTATCTGAAGAATGAGACATTCGTGCATCGTGAAATCAATGAAGTAGAAATATGTATTCCCCCTTTATTTATACAAAATATTTAATAGTGAATTACTTTGTTATATCACCAATAACATTAATCTTCACGACATGTGTAGCTAACTTTTTCCTTTGAACGAAACATGACACCAGTTGGACCTAAGCATACTCGTAGTTCTCATAACAAACCGGGAACATTTCATCTTGAAGAAAAACTCAAGATAAGTGGTTGAAATACGCGCCGCGGGGATTAATGTGATTCGTGGAAGAACACAATAATTTATAATTAAATATTGTAATGCGGAGTTTATTAAGTTAAACTGTAAACCGTCGGTAAAATAAATCTTTAATTGTATTTTAAAAATAAAATAGATGAAACAAAAAGAATTGCATAACGCAGAGTGTTAAATGTTTTAAGCTTATACATAAGATGTTTGAAAGTATTAATTAGGAAGTAGAGAAAAATAAATCTTGATGAGGTTTTTCTTTTCGATTAATAAAGAAGTTTTTTTTTTTTAATATCTAGACAGGATAAACAAAGATATAATTACTACATATAGTAAACAACTGACTGTCTAATGGAGTCGGGTCACAGGTGTAGACGGGGTATAAATTGTCTCTCGACTTATTACTCTTTTTTTCCATTCGTAAATATAGTACGTGTTGGAATTACTACCGTACGTGGGCTAGTAACAATACTCGCACATATTTAGCGCGTACGAGAACTTTTACTAGACGAACTATTTAACCAAACAAAGACCCCTTTTTTCTTTTCTTTTTTTTTAGCACCATCGGAAAAGGAACCTGAAACTTCCGGTTGGAAGACCAGCATCTTACCAACTAGGTCACGGAGGTAATTGCTCTAGTAAGTATTGTTGTTAACTAAGGAAATTATCTTGCTCCGTTTGGAATTTAAAAAAAACAAAGGAACGTGTCATGTTCTATAAGAATTAAACAACAATACGGTAGGGCCAATCGATGCCTGAAGAATCCGTTGAGATGCTAAGGATAATAGTTTTAGCCTCCTGTGCCGTTACAGACCATCGAGACCTAGGGCCAACTTTACTACGCATCTTTAAACACTCTTTTGTGAGCACAGGTACATCAGTCAGGAGCATTCAGCCATACTGAGTTTGCTCTATCTCCTGATTTGTGAACATCCTCGAGGCTGTCGATTCGCTGACCCTCCCGCGAAGACATAGTTTGTTGTCTTACTTTCGTCGGTTCTAACGGTGTGCACAATCAATTTCTGACACACCAAAATGCAAGATTCATCACCTATTTTAACTTCAATAGCATATCTAAAAAAAATAATAGTAATTAGTCCATTTTGGTCATCAAATATGAACATTTCGCTGATTGCTACAAATGTGCAGCAAATTAATATTTAACTCAATAAATTTTGGTCACATTATACAATATTATTTAGCATCAAAACAACAAACATTAATCAACAAGGCCAAATCTGAATTTGTGATGGTACATAATATTTATGACAGGAGAAAATAACCCGGTCTCACTGTACCTCGCGCTCGTGAATTTATGTTATAACAACGCTCCAGAGATTGGGCATAACTGGGTCGTAGTATACCCCTGGCCCAATGGAGGTGTTTAATATCCCAGATGTAACCAACTGAGTTTTAATATTTAGATGTACACAACTGGTTTTATTTCACTTATTCTCGTAGATTAATTAATTTCACAATTTATCATCCTGTTAGCTACGGTTATTTGAATCGTGGCTAATTTGAAACCTTTATTTTATCAACGGTAGCAAACTAAACTACACCATCGGTTTTGTCAATCTAATTTATTATTTGATGGCTTTAATTGTTGTAAAGTATACGAAAAGTGAGTTTATACGACAATCTCTTCCACTCAACCAAACAAAAGTTACGCAGATTAATGTCAATTGTTGAGTAACCTTATTTCCAGAAGGAATTCAATTCAATGGAAAGTTTTATATAGCGCCATTTAGAGAGAAAATTCTCCTCGAGGATACTTTTACTTGGGTCATGAACCCACAATAATCAAACAAATCACATCTGGCAGCTATAGTAGCACCCGAGCGAATCATGTATAATTCTTACTTTAACCTTGTGGGATTATTTTCACGTGGCAATTTCTTCCAATCAACCAGAAATATGTTTTTGAGGACTTAAGTGAGTCAGGCTTATTATTTTTTTTACACATGGATTCCAGCGAGAATCGAACCCACAATATCCAGGTCAGAAGACATGTATCTTAATAACTAGACTATGGACATCTTTAAAAATGGATTAAAGAAATGAAAAGAAACAAATAAAAGAAATATTATCAGATGTCGCCAAAGACAGGGAAAGCAGAAGGAAGATGGAAGAGAACAAAAAAATTAAGCTTTTGAAGGACACTATTCGTCAATGAAACATATATAAGTATACTCGTATATTATTTTCCAGTCGCTATTTACTGCTAGCTTTCATGAAACCCTTACAAAAGCTGGTAATTGGTTCCAGAATCTGACAGTACTATTTAAACAGTGAAGATTGACGTGGAATAAGAAGCGCAATGAATTCATTCGTAAGAAAAAACTGAAAAAAATATTGGGCTACAAATCTAAATTGTATATGAATGGTTCGTCTCTTGGATAATTTTTCTTATCACTGACTCAACGAAGAAAATGATCACATAATATTTTTGTGACATACTCGTATAAACATGAATATTTTTACTGTCTTGATATTGTTTAGTTAAACGAAATGTTTATTGAAACATTGATAACTTCTGAATAACTTAACAAGGAGGTTTCACTCAGAAATCTCTTCGCCGATCTGAAAGCTTGCGGCGACTACCGTTACCAAAGGAACCACTTCCTCCATTTTAACCCATCAAGTCACACTTCATTGCATTCCTCATTTTCCCATTAAACTACCAACATGATATTTTTTTAAACAAAATGATTAATAACATTCGGTTGTTGATTTTTATAACAATATTATTACTTGAATTCAATAACTATTATCTTAAAAGACTAATCTACATTCGTGTAAACTTTGTGATCCCATTTTTTCACAAGAGAATATAGAAATGACCAGACATAGTCCCATAATTTTTCACGTTGTCTTTTACTGTCTATATCTATATTAAGCTCTCGAGCCCTATCGATATTGCACTCGCATATGAAGTTTGCCTGTGCACGACGATATATGGACAAAAAAGGTCGATTTACATAAACTCTCATACTTGATTAAATTACTGCAGTCGAGGATTATTGTGAATCAAATTATAACAGTTGGTGGTCATTATGAAAAAAATATATCTTAGAAAAAGGAACAGTTCTTTAAAATTTTACTATCCTAATAAAAGTGTAGGTTTTTAACGATGGTGTGTGTTTGTAATATGAAAGTAGGGTAGCAAAAGGTAATAGAGTGAATGGTAACAATGTGATAATTTCAAGTATTCATAATAAAATCCTGGTTATATTATAAATACATGAACGCATTCATAGCGAGCAATGTTATCGAAATGAGAGCACTGGATAATCTAAAAGAAAAACAACATTTGACAGAATAAATAATGAAAACATTAGGAAAGAATGGTGATTGAAAGAAAATGAGGTGTTTAAGATGAATTATGAAATAGAAAGAATGAATGATGAAATATTTACAATAAAATTTATACGAGAAGTTTGAAAAGTCCTAGAAAAACGCGATACGACCTAATCATTCAAATTCTAAAACGAGAAAAGGGAAAATGCTTTTTAAAAGGAGAGTACGCTTAACGAAGTGAAAGGATGTGGGGGAAATGAAATATGTGTGCCAGGATATATTGAAGTAGATATATGTTTTTTTTCTGACTATACCAATAGGAACATGGCGTAATGGTGATAATATTAATAACAGGTCAGGAACCCCAGAAGAAGTCTAAACAGACTAAAATATAAGACATACTCGTATTATTCAGAGATTTTAAAAAGTTATTTGGAATTGGTGTCATACTAAGTAGACTTAAAAGATGGCCTACGTTTTGAAGGCGTTGCAACCTTCATCTTCAGGACGATGTAAAATAATATATTACTGAATATGATATTTTTGACATCACCATGGGATAAAGGCTACAACGTTTTTAAAATATCGGCTAGCATTTAAGCCAACTCTAGACGACAACATCTACTAAAACATTTTAGCTAGTATAATATTAAATCAAAAAAAGAAATAAGATAATAGATATAATTTGATTGATAAATGGAAACAATTCTTAAGTACAAGATAATCTTAAGTAAAAAAAAAGTCAACATAACATAGTTTCGAATGATGGAGCAGAGAAAGGGTGAAATTTTCAACCGAACGGCAAAGCCAGATGAAGTACTCTCTACCATTCATATTTACTCGAATAAATTCCACAAGCTAGAAAATAATTCACATACATAAACATTTAAAAGAGATAAGTGCGACTGGAGACGATGGCAGTCAGTGTGTTGATTCATTTACATATGCATTGGAGTTATTCAAGCGTCATTGATCCAATAACTGATGTCAAGACACATTTGGACTACAAACAAATAAATAACAACTGTATGTTTTAATGAAACGTGTGACATACAACAAATTTACGAACGTATGACTTATATGACAAATTCGTAACCGTGTGACTTATATGACAAATTTGCAACTGTGTGACTTATATGACAAATTTGCAACCGTGTGACTTATATGACAAATTTGCAACCGTGTGACTTGTATGACAAATTTGCAAACTTGTGATTTAACATATATGACAAATTTGCAAACGTGTGACTTATGTGAAAATTCTTCCAAACTTTGAAATAACTTTCATATTTTTTCTCCAAATAAATTAAATGTAACTAAGAATGCTGAATACATTTTAGTCGCTTAGACCACTTTATAATTTGAGCTTAATTTGCAACAAAAGTTAAATGTAATGCTATTTTACTAAACTGAGTTCTACAAAAAAAAACACGTTCATTAATGAAATCATATTTTTGAAAAAAATCAGTGAAGTTGTTTAAATAACTCTCACATCACTTTGTGAAACTCTATAATTTATTTAAAATTAAGACACGGTTGTTTTATTTTAATCCACTTTATTGCGAATCACAATGCATTTCAACACTTGGTGTGTCATCACCATGTGAGTTGTCTAGAACTGAAGTATGTATTAATTATCTAATTGTGTGTGTTGTATCATATGTGGTAAAAATATATTAAAAGTGTTGTTGTTTAGAGTACAAAGGGGTAATAGGGCTAGAAGAGGAGAAGAGGATAAATTTAACCCTTAGTAGCGTAAACAACAAATAGTATAGACACTTTAACTATTTTACCGTAAACCACACAGAATGATGAAATTAATGTATGACATATATACTTTAGTTTTTGACAACTCACCTGACGATGACACACCAAGTGTTGAAATGTATTGTGATTTGCAATAAATAAAGTGGTATAAAACTAAGTATAGTACCCGGCGGTAAGTAATACACATCGTTTGTAGAGCGACGTCTCGGTCGCACGATGCGCTAACCGATACCGGACTGTTAGCGCATCGTGCGACAGAGACGACGCTCTACAAACGATGCGTATTACTTGCCGCCGGGTACTTGTAACCGTGTTTTCATTTTACATAAATCACTGAAGCTTTAAGTGACATATAACAAAACCCTGTTTAATATATAAAAGTTCAATGTCGTCCATCAAATAAACTTTAGAATCACTATCAATAACAAGTTGGTGTTTCCCTATTATAAATTCATTGGACAACGTTTCGGTGATGTCACAACCACCATCCTTTAGTCTCGTGTGTACGCTCAAGAAAAATTATAAGGAAAAATAAATGCACGTGAACTGATAAGATTTTTGGATTTTCCTAAAGCTGAGCAAAATATTTCATTTTATTTATAGTATATTTCTTGATTGGTTTAAATGGATAGCAGTGTGGGTTTTTTTCATTCCAACGTATTTATTTTGTTATTGAAAAAGTCATATTCATATAGCGTAATGTTTAATAAATTGATTATCATTTTTTCGAGTAAGCTTCGTCTATTCGAGTAATATTTTAATTGGATTGTTCTTTGTCTGTCTTAAAGCGTTGGAGATATGAGTGGCGTATGCAGCTTTAGAAAGTACATGTAGACAACCCTTTTTGAGAAGTCTTCCTAATTTGTATAATCAATACGAATACTATATACATACACTACACTACACCTAAAGCCGAATGTGTTACTATCGAATATTGGATTATCTACAAAAAAATATTTTTGGTTTGTCTTCCATTGAGAATCTTTTCCACATCTGCATCTTTTAAAATAAATATGTTATTTTAAAAGATGCAGATGTGGAAAATATTCTTATCTATTGACCGCAGTCAATAGATAAGAATCTTTTGCACCTTTTTATGCTTACCACTTTTTGGTAATATTTTCAGTCAATAGTTATGAGTTCGATTCTTGAGTTAGAGCGCCCTTTAAAAGTGTTTGGTCTCTAAACTGCGCGTTATAATTTTTATTATTATTATTACTAAGCAAAGTAAGAATGAATAAAACATGTGCTGAAGTGAAAAAGAAACACAATAAAGATGAAAAGTGTGTTATGTTAAAAGATCTCGAGTTGAAGTGTTTCGTGACCATTATAGACAAACGATTTAGAGACAAGATAAAAAAAACTTCCACATCTGGGAAATGTTTCAAATGCAAGACAAAGTCAGGTAGGGAAGTCAAAGGAAAATGGTAAATCGTTCAGATTGCATACTACAGAACAGAAACTTAAAGCTGGTGTACAAACAAACCTAACGACCTGCAAGAATAATAATATTTTTTTTATTTCTCTTACAATGACCAAAAAGTGTACGTAATGAAATATATTCATTGTCAAGTTAAATGATATATATATATTTTTAAGAAAATATCGAACTCGTATTTATCTTCTTTATCTATGTATATACTTCGAGTTCAAATAAGATAAAAAAAGGTAATCATCGATTCATTCTATGATAACAAAAAAACGTTCTTCGAACAACATATCATAAGAATATTTTCATTGATTTTTTCAAAGATGATCTTATAATTAAAATTAATATAAGTCAAGAAAATATTTCAAAATTATTAAAAAAATATTAAATAAAACTTCCCAAGCAATATCCATTAGATTCAATGTGCCATTGCGTAACTGAATTACTGAATCCGAAACTGGAATTATTAAAACCATATCTAACTGGATCTCGTCGCCACTTATTGGATTTTAGCAAATAAAATTGTTTATAATTTTCAACATAAAAGAAAAAAACAAGACGAAAATCTGAATTTTACTTATTGATCATATTTGTTAGCTTTATTTTAAATGTAATTTTTTGTACTTATATACTCGTACATACGAGTACAAATATGTTATGATCAATGATGTTTTTCATGTGTGATATTTTATATATTTTTAGTTATGCTTTCGCTCACTTTCATCGAGCGATGGAAGTACACTTTTACAAGTGAACGTGAACAGTTAATACTGTTGAATACATTCACTGATTACATTAGTGATATTATACATTCAATAATTATAATTTACTTTCACTGACCAACCACTTTCAGTTTAAAATATACAACTAAGTACTCGTATTTTACAATACTTAACTAATTTCTCTTAATTTCTAGTCAGTAAAATAACATGTTTCATTCCTGATTTTTCTTTTCCTTTCCTCTCCACCATCCTTTCCTTTCCTTTTGATTGATGATATCTCACTTTATATGAAAAATAATGTTCGGGTGATTGTCCGTCTTTGTGGGGTTCGTAGGCATGTTCTCACGTATATGTTTATGGATTTCGTGAAGATGGATAGTCATTTGAATGATTTATGCGACCACATAACTTGCTTCATTTACTTTTGTCTGGTTGGTTAGAAGAGATTGCCGCCTGGCAATAAGCCCGCCAGATTGTATTGCAATAAAAGTGTTAAATAAATAAATAAATAATTTCTAAATTTTCATTGCTTTATTAAGTATCAACAATAGATCTCCACTCAACATGATACCAAAAAATAAATCTTAAGATCTTCGACACGGTGTAATATTCCTACTAATATATTATGAATTAAGTACAATATATTTGCATACTTGAAAAGTCGTCAAACGCGGAACAATGTTTTTATACTCTTACAACGATTTTGGTACGAAAACCACTTCAAAAAGATTTGTCGCAGAAATTATCTTAAATATTGCTTTTCTAATTATAAAGGTAATTCTATATTCATCTTTGGAGCATTTAGGAGTCGGAGTTGTTTGAGGAGCTATTTAAATGCATTCATAGATACATTTTAGAAATATTAATACGTCAGATGCAAAGGAGGTTAGCAAAAACGAGTTGGAATATCCAACTTCGACAGAAGAGACTGAAAAAAATAATTAAACATTTTTTGAAAAGTTTGATTTGACAATTTCGTATTTTATCAATCCGTCTACAAATATATGTAAATGCCTTATTTCATTGGTTGGTTTTATCCAATACTGTACGAAGTACTTAAATATCATACTATATCATTTATTTCGGATCATCACAGGTCATTTTTCGTTCGTGTCAAGCAGGTTTTTAACTTACATCATACAAATTCATAAAAAATAACATAGAAAGAGTTGAGGGCTAATGTAGAATTTTTATCCCCAAGGTCTTCATTTATTAATTCATCGCGTGATACAAACTTCACATGTACCAATTTGCAGTTACGGTGCAAAATTGTGAAACTTTTAAACAAATAATAAATTATACGTCACAAGCTGTTACTATAGCCTCCACAAATTACTGAGGACTTAAATGTATACATACATACTCGTACAGATATAATATCGACTTTACCGAGGTAGAAACCAACTGAACAGTGGCATAACAGTGATGTAGTACCCAGCACCCAGGTATACAGTGGCATTTCCTACTTTATTTCCACTAGTGTGTTTTGTGTGTTTGCTAGAAGAATATATTGTTTCCACCGAGTTTCTTCAAAACTTCGCACAACTCTAACTAGGTTATCGAAACTTTGGATTACGTTTAGTTCTGCTTTAGTTCTAATTTACTGCTTTGGACTTAACTCACATTTAATAGATTTAACGAGTTTGTAATGAAAAAGATACTTCTGTTATTTGCTCGGCAAAATAATATTAATACAAATGATAATATTTTTTTTTTTTAACAATTCTGTCAAATACAATACAACCTAACGGGTTTTTTTGCCACGTGGCAATACCAAATAACCAAACAGAAAGATGCTGAAGAGGTCTTAAGTGAAACGTTGACTAAATTCCTTTTGAAAAATTTGGATTCCAGTGAAAATAGAACCCGCAACCCCCGAGTTAGTTAGACGTCTTACCAACTAGGCCACAGAGGTTATGGTATATATATATATATATATATATATATATATATATATATATATATATATATATATATATATATATATATATATATATATATATATATATATATATATATATATATATATATATATATATATATATATATATATATATATATATATATATATATATATATATATATATATATATATATATATAAGATCAAAAGCATTATCATGTAAACAAGCAACATTTTGTTGAGAGAATGCGTCTTAAATGTCATATTTCGTTGTAAAATTAACACTTATCAAATTACAAGAAGCTTACATTTTTTCGGATTTTTGTAGAAGATTACATTGTAATATTAACATTACACAGTAATTTCAGACATATGATGAAGATGACGTATAAGCAAACTGGTTTCTACGAGTAATTTCGATTCTCGGTGGATCCTAGGTCGGTTTTGAAAGCCCTAGATTCTTGAAAACGTTTTTAAATAATCTCCCCCACAAGAATGATATGTATACAATAGCTAAGAGTGGAATGAACTAAATGGTATTTATATACCCGTTGCGATCTATATAATTCTGAGTGGACTTTTTTTTATTATTTGTAAAATATAATTTAAAATAGTGAAAGTGAATTGTTCG
The DNA here is from genome assembly GCA_949825065.1 of Odontocerum albicorne. NCBI lineage: Eukaryota > Metazoa > Arthropoda > Insecta > Trichoptera > Odontoceridae > Odontocerum > Odontocerum albicorne. The sequence continues at coordinate 36,245,504 of OX463842.1, forward strand.
TGTAATGTCATGATAAACATTATATTGACCTTTATATGTACATACCACAAATGGTGAACGTAATGAATGTGCTTAGTCTCATACTAATCTTGGAAACTTTTTATATTATATTAAAGATGAGATGGAAGGTGCCAAAAGTGTACGCACTCTGTCTTCCAACTTCCAAATGCCTCAAGACCTACATCTACAAGTCGGCAATAGGAAGAAGACACAGATTATCAAAGATTCTCCGTGAAACTGATCGTGATTCTCTTCTTAAATGTATCGCACATAACCCTCACAAACTTAAATGTGTCGCACATAACCCTCACAAACTCCTATCTGTGATACTTCATTTTTACAACTTCGTTTTTAAATAAAATTATGCTGAAAAATGGTGAATTGAAGTACATGCAAAAAATGCGCAATAGTTTGCAAGGAACGGTGAACTTAATGTCAAATGAGATAAAAATGTTGGAGTTTTAACAATAATTAAAAACATTATTTTATTGTGTGAGTTTTTGCAAGTAATGGTGAACTATGTTTGACAAATAAGGTAAAAATCTAGGAATTTCAACAATAATTAAAGTCGTGGTTTTATTGTGGATAGTGCAGAACATAAATAAATCACAAAATCTGAAATGTGTGCTTTTAAGGTAGGACACCCACTGAGAAACAATAAATTTATTATAAACCAAGAAAACAACGTATCTACCGGGAAAGAAACAACAAATCGACTTACATGGGAAGAAAACAAACAACTAGGGAAAAAACTAACTGCATTGATCAAGTAAATATGTTAAATAACAAATCTATTACAGAAAATTCTGATGTTGATGAAATATTGGATTTGCAAAGAAAGAATGATTTTAAGACATTTTAACAGCAGGAAGTTAATAACAAAAATAAAAAAAACGCAGATTGAAATCCTTAACGATAAGAAATGTAATTGGTCAACTTAAGGTAATGCTAAGAATTGAATTTATCTTCTAAATTTTCTTCGGAAACGACTGAATCTGACATCTCAAACTTTTTGAAAAACTTCAACGTCAACTGCACTGTAGAAGAATATCTAGCAAAAAGCAATAAATTAATCACCTTTAAAAAATAGTGTTTTTGAAACATTACACGAGCAGTTTGTTTAAAATCATGTATATAATAATAGGAAATTTGCGACTTTTTCAAGGAATAATTAATCAAATATTCCCTCTATAAAAATGTTTAACTTTATGCAATGAGTGATTGCGTATTCCCGATATGCTAAAGATCTGAGAATCCTTGTCGGTGATTATTTTGAAATGCGTTGGCGTAGTCATATCTTTAAGCCCAGTCGCAAATCTTCGAATATCTCCATGCTCTCAACAGATTACCCATTTTCCTTCCTATTCGTGGTAGAACCTTGCGAGCTCAAAGCCTCATTTAGTCTTGTCCGCGTCCGTTGGTATTTCCAGCACGTATGATGACGAAGTATGAGTTATGTACTTTCTACTGTGGTTGTTAACCCTAAAGCTCGAAAATTAAGGTCAAAGAAAGTATGGTTTCCAGTAATACCTTCAACATTTCAGCATCACTATTTTGGGTATATTTGGGGGGGGGGGAGTACAATAAGAATGAATTTTAAAAATGATGTAAAAATATTATGTTTATTGCACAGATTAAGCTTTAATTTAAGAAAAATTGTCTATGTTTTTAAAATAAAATAAGTTAAAAATTATCCACATGTCCACTGTTCATAGAACTTTGTCTTAACACCATTAATTTTTCAGTCCATCTCCTATTTCCTCGGAACGACGCCGTCAAAAATCAATTTAGAAACTTTTTACAAATTATAATTTTCTTCCTCGGTAATATTGTTTACTTTGTAAACAAACTTGTACATCATTATACGAAAATATGCTAAGAATATAGCGTAAGCTCAGAAACAGCGAGTCTAATGCTAATTAGCAAAACACACTTCATAGCGAACGTAAATCAAATTTTCCTTTTCCTTTATATATCACATTCTAGGAATAGCATTAGCCTTCTTACATGTTTAGTGACTAGTTACTAGCTTTGTCTTAGTAGTTTTATGTAGAAGCAAATCATAATAATACAAATAATTTATGAAATTATTCCACTTAACTTATCACAGTCCTTATTAATGTAAAATATAAACTTAAATGAAGGCGTGAACTGAAATTATATGTAATGTTCCTCGTCGATTTTTTTCCTGTTTACCGGTGAAGTCTGATTAGGATGATCAGAAAAGGTGAGCGTAAACCTTTTGATAACATCTGATTAACCTTTTCGTATACTCGTACGACTCATATTATTATGTATGTTTTTTTTGTAGTATTTCAGTATTGATTTAACTTCCATACAACATTTGGGACCGAATAACTCCCGTAAGACACAGAATGTGTTTGAATTTATAGTTTCCTATACTCGTATCAAAGCTCTCAGATCGTTCTTCTTCTTTCGTATGGTTACCTTCAATATATCGAAACTGGTGATTCGGACATATTGAATAACGTGGCTGATGGGCCATATTGTCTTTGAACCCAGTAATTGAGCGTTCGGGTTTAGAACTACTGGAAAAAACATGGAATCTCCATGCTTCTTTGAAAAATTTTGATTGCACTTTAAGATGTGAAGTTTTTGTGTGACTTTATACGATAGTGTCAATGACTGACATTCGTTTGCGAGATAAAGTGTACACTAAATAAAATCATCAGTTCATAAACAAAAGCATACTTAACCTTTTCGTAACAATAAAATTAATTAATTAAGATTACCTTTTATATCATAAACAAATTTAAATGTCCATTACCAAAAAACATTGCAAACATACCATCACGACATGTCTCTTTTGGTGTAGGCACAGAGGACAGATCTCTACACATACATAGTCTCCAGTTTCTCATATTTATTATCACGCAAAGTTCCTTTCAGAATGTACAGGAAGAAAAAAATCCACGGGGTATTATCCACGTTCACAGTCTTTGACTGTTCCAGTCATCTAACCTTTACTTCAGTCAATTTTTTCCCCACAATCTCAATCCACTCTTTCCTCGGTTGAACACTTCCTCACTCTTCATGAATTTCAGACCTATGATATGTATTTGTTCCATGAGTATTAGCAATTCATTCTCTCACGAGGTAAAACCGTCTCAAAACTCTTTTCATAAATCTATTTTATGACACCCATTTCAAACGAACAGGTATCTTTCATTCTATAATTTCTTACTCTATCAAACATTGCAATACCAGATATTCTAAGCAAAGCGCGCTTTCTACCGTATATGTTTTCTCTTATTACTCACTTTCAATGCCCAGGTTTAAGTTCCATACATCAAGGTTGGCACTAGCACACCACTGAACACAATATTTTTTTAAGATTTTAATGTTGATATATTTGCAAAAACAGAACCAAGTGTGCCATTGACTTAACAAAATAAAAAAACATATTCGATCGCGAGGGATTGCTTATCACATGTCAAATTAAAAAGTATCAGAGAGTGTTTCTTAAGAAACTATGAAAGAATAATGAATATTTTTAAACTATCACGAAATTAAATTTTCCTCGAGAAAGTTGAAATACGCTTTGTAAGCTTACATTTATCACCGGGAAGTTTGCTCGCCCCGTCCTCCCTGCCCCTCCTCGTTCCACAAATTATCCATTGTGGCCGGTCTTATCAATGTCCGTACATCTTCTTACTTCTTTTATTTCCTACAATCGATATTGTAATTGACAGTGACACTCCTCAAAGATCGAGGATCAATGAATTAAATATTTTGAAAAACTTTTTATTTTGTTATACCATAAAAGTGTTAAATTTTACAACGATATTAATAAATACTGGTGTAAATATTGTTTTGTAACAAAATATAAACTCTTAACCATTTTGATTTTCAAATTTATAAAAATACAGCTTATCTCAGCTAAGTGTCTCCGAATAAATTCTGGTTGAATACAATTTGAAAGTGTTTTGAAAATCTATTTCAATGAAACATCTGATTCGTGGTTCATGGTTATTAGGAATTACTTCGTTTAAAAGTGCTGGTTTGGCAAAAAAGCTGTTTTCAAATGCCACCGCCTTAAGTTAGTTGTAGAATTTGTAAGTAAGGCTGTCTGTTAGTATTTGCAAATCTCAAGAGCTTCTTAACTGATTGTAGTACATTGTTCACAGGTGTCTTTCGCGTGATCGTTTAATTAATAAAAGCTGGATTGTATTGCTTTTTTAGATCAAAGACGTAAGCAGGTAACTAAAATGTGAAGTAAGTTGAAAAACAGCGGGCCTGCGTTCTTTAAATTAAGTACGCTGGCTAATCTATCGGAGATATAAAAAAATACTAACAAAAACCTGTTTAATTTACAATATGTTTCATTTATTAAATTTCATAAATAAACGATGAATTTTGGCAAAAACCTTAAAACTGAACAATCGTTACGCAACCTTTTAATTTTTAATAGGCCACCCACCCACACTAGGATGATTTGTACTACAAGTACCACATCAAAGCCAAAAATGTAATTGTAAGAGTCAATATCATAAATATGATTTAAAACCACATAATTTAACAATCGATGCATGAGAGGAAAAGTTCTTCCAAGAAAACAGAAACGCCATGCTGAACGCGGCAAAGATATGGCATTAAATAAATCAAATACGTCACGTGCAAGACAACCAAAAAACACATGATCTATCATCTATATAAAGGTGGGCAGTCGCCACGTAGCCGACCATCCGCTAACATAACATATTACTGACACTTCAATTCTTTTCATTCCCATTATCTATAAAACCACGGTTTAAACGGGATAGGTGATTGGATTACTTTATATCTAGAACCCTTATGTTATTTACACCATCAACGCCAAAGTACGAGTATCATGTAAAATTTCATTTAAAAGATCCGTCCTCCTCCTCTTTATTGGGCTTCGTAGTCGAGGATCCCCTCGTCAATCCAACTTGAATTCAGTTGGAAAGCTAAACTGAGCCATAGAGTTGATTTTTTTAAAGTAAGTGAGCCGCTGCTCACCAGCAAACTCACAAGCCACACCGTTGTACGATCCGATGCACACCAAAGGGAGACGATCGGAACACACCGGCATGTTTATTTCCTACTTTTAATAGAATAGTTATGACCAAAGTCATAGGTATCCTTATACCCCTGAATACTAGGCGGAAAAAATGTCTGTGTCATTCGAGAGGAGTAGCACAGTGCGGAGTTCGAACAGGTGACCTTCCCTGCAGAAATCACCTCTTAAAATATCAACTACTAGTTGAGTAGCTTTAATAAGAAACTTCTTACTGCTACACATAATAACTGTTAACTTCTACTTAAATTACAGAGATATCATCTTTATGGGCAAACATCAATGCAAACGAAGTCGTTTGCAAAGCAAGTTTAAAATAAAAGAATGTGTTTTTTGTAGTACAGGTGATCTAGTTATTTTGCTGTATGTAATTGATTTTTCCTAATGAGGATCACACGCACAATGAAACGATCTTTCAACCAGTTTTGCTACCACATTATTTAAAAGACACTGAACTGGAGACTTCAAAAAGAAAGTTTTAAAACCGCCGAACCTCTTAGTTGATAATATTTAAAATGCCTTGGAATCTAGCTGATAATCCAAGACCAAGGACTTACAATGGCTGAGAACCATGGAGGACACCTACATTCAGTAGAAAATTAATATTAACAGTTGAAAAAAAAATATGAAACTTGTGGTCCGATCTTTAACGTTGTCCAAAAATATTATTTTATGGAGAAATTTGGTGTAATGGAAGAGAGCACTGATTACAAAGGATTAAATTATTTCGAATATTAAACAATTAAATTCTCAAATACGATTTTATAGGAAAAATTACAAAGATTTCAAATAATAAGAATATAATTCTCAAATTAAATTCCACTTCAAATAAAAGGCATGGAGATTTAAAATTCTAATATTAATCCTTAAAGTTACAAATTTATTCTAAAGCATTCGTACCGTTTTCAGAGGTATTTTATATAATTTAAGTGTATTTTTAATCTAACATATATGTGAAGAAATATGTTTTTGGATCATTCTGTATAAAGAATAATGGAATGTGGGTGTTAGCAATAAAATATTACGGGCTGTGAATTACGGTATTTATTATTTAAAGACAAGGAACATCCGTAATTCTCCCCTAGCTCATATTCATTCACCCTTTGCACAATATAGTTGGATGCTAAATTTGATAAACTCTTCTAAGAGTATCCTTAAATTATTCTACTACCAAATGTAATATATGGAAGTAAAACGTGCAAAAGACAAAAAATAAGTGCACTGAGATGAATACACAGAGGAACAATATATGATAGAATACGAAATAAAGTGATTAAGGATGTGGTTAAGGTCAAATTAAGGCTGGTGTAAACAAATGTACAGTTTAAATGTGAGTAAAGGTATGAGGTATGAGAGGGAAGACTAAGAAAAGAATTTTTAGATCAAGTGAATTATATTTTGAGTGAAGAAAAGTCAGAGAAATCGCAGAAGTTGCATGGATGTAGGAAACTGTGAAAGATTTGTGCCTGATAGGAAAAGATAGCACTCTCTTATCTTTGCCTTCCCCGACAGGAAAACGGCGTGGTGGTATTTAAGTATGCACAATCTAGTTTGCAGAACAAAAAAACAACTCTCTTAAGAAATATATTTTTTCAATAAATATTGTTATTAGTTCCGTGGCCAAGTAGCAGAACACTTGTTTTCCATCCTTATAGTCATAGTTCGATTTTCAATGCTAATTAAACAAAAAGAGGTAAAAGCCTAGTTTCTTTTATATAATATGCCTTTGAACCTCTTTTTTGTTAATTTTATGTAATATCAAGTCTAATTAAAATGAGAAACTTCCATTATATGATCATATCAAAAGCACCATATTTATGTTTTTTTTTTCTAAATATGGTTATTAGGTATTTTACATACTCGTATTTAAAAAAAAATTAATATTTTAAATTATTTATTCTCCCGAATAAAAATGTCGATGAATTCGTTTAACCTTTAACATAAAACGTACGCTGATTTATTTTCTCCAAATTTTAAAATCGATTATTCATTTGCAAACTATCATGTTATATATTTTTCAAAAGTAATTTAAAAATTAACATATTATATTTTCTCCTTGTATTGTCCTGCTGCGCCATCAAGGAGTGTTCCCGGGTAGCAACTAGAAAACATATTGTAGATAGATAGATATGTTTCTTCTACTGACGTCTAGATCTAGTTGATCCGTTGACCAAAATCAGGAGCGATCCTAGTCTTGAAGATTTTTGACATATTGGAGACCTACGACTTGACATGCAGGAGTATAGCACTAGAAAACAGCTTTTTTGGGAATTCTTATTAAAATGTGTGATTATTCTCGTATATGAACACTACAAACATACACCTAAAGCCGAATGTTTTTCTAACAGATTTTGAAAGATCTACTAAAGCTTATTTGTAGTTCGTCTTCCTTGGTAAGTTCTTTCCAAATAAATACAGATGCGGGGAAATTCACAATCTAATGGCCGCAGCCTCTACTTTCGTATTCTTACTCTCAACTTGTGTTTTTTTTTTATAATATTTTTTTTCTGTCAATAAAAGTAGGATCGCATTTCGATTTAGAGTGTCCTTGAGGAGGGTCTGTTTTCTAAACAGTTCTGTATAAAATGTATTTTATTATTATAATTTTTTTTTTTTACGAAGCCCGAAAACAATATTATACTGAAGTCTATGGATATACAATAGCTATACGATCATTGAAAGTCAGTAAATATATAATATTTTAAATTTCATCATCCCTAATCTTTCCTGACTAATCTTTTTGAGACTCCTCTATCTACTTTTTTTATGAACTGCCTCAAGGTTTCTTGGTTGTGAAGAGTTACGTTATTCCGCTATCCAATAGGTCTCCTGGATTTCTATGTTTGATTGTATTATACTCACTTGACTGACTTGTCGCTGCTTATTCGTTTTAGTACTAATTTAATAGATAGTTTTCAAAGGTAACTGCCTCTAGACAGTAGCTGAAACAATAGTAATATTACAATAAAGTAGAATATGTGAATTTGTCAGTTTGTATAACCAATTTTAAAGAACTACTCAACCGACAATATTGTTTTTTTTTCAGTGGTGTATTTCTTATATTTTTTTAAATGTTACTAAAAGGTAAAGCAGGTCTGTAAAAAAGGACGTCCCCAGCACTTTAAATTAGATAAGTTGGTAAAATTGTTCTTATACTATAAGTATTGGCGTTCAGTTGTATAGTATCTTCACTGACCTATCAATGTTAATTTGTTCTAGATATTCCTGCCAACTCAACCTACTAGCTATGATCCTGTCTCAATACTGATTTAATAACCACTTTATATTTAATTATATTCACTTATTTTTTTTTGTTTCTGTAGTAGAAATTCAATATTTTTACTTATTTATATTTGCGATGTTTCAAATACATCTAATAAATAATACCTTGTCTAAAATGGGATGGCAAAGACGAAGAACTGAATTTATTGCCTACATGAAACAATAAATTGATTAATACAATTAATCTTCTTTATTATAAAAGAATATGATTTTGATCACGGATACACATGCACCTTGCTTTGGAAGACAAATTGTCTTTATATGGAAATCCGGATGTTTGCCTTCACCATCAATCACGTGTAAGTGACTGCGTTATTTTTCTTGCTTATTTTATCTGTGGCCATTTTCTTCATCACAGAGCGTAAAATAGGGTCCAATTATAATATACAACACAAAGGAAATAGGTTTCCTCCGCAATGCATACGAATATTTTGCAAAAATATTTTTATTAGCTTGTGTGCATGGTACATCTGATGGCGGATTTTGTATTTTAAACTTTTTTGTATTATTTTTTTGTTATTTGGATATTTAACAATGCACACACCCAATGAAATATCTACTGATTCAGATAAAACATCAAAAAATGAAAAGTTGAGCGAAATCTATAGCTGTATACATTTGACAAATACATTTTTAAGGTGCATGCCCGCGCGGTAACGCACTGGACTTCCGTGCGAAAGTCGCCGGATCGAACCCCGCGCTGCGCTTCTCCCCTTGAACGACACATGCATATTTTTTGCCAAGTATTCGAAGGAATAAGGATACCTATAACTTCGATCGTATCTAATCTTTCAAAAAAGAGGAAAAAATAAATGAAAAACATGCCGTTGTGCTCCGATCGTCTCATTTCGGTATGCCATCGAATCTAGTATAACGGTGTGGCCGATGAATTTGCTAGTGTTCAACGGCTCACTCACTTAAAAATTTAAAAAAAACTCTACGGCACTGCATCGCTTTCCAACTGAATTGACGAAGGAATAGCGAGGGGATCCTCGACTACGAGGCCCAGCAATGACGACGATATTTTTAAGGCAAAATTTTAAAGGGTAAAGTTTAAATGTATGTGTAATAGAAAAAAGACATATATTTTAGTACTAAAAATTATAATTTTTTTTCAATTAAAAGTAATTACAAATATTTAATGCTTCAAAATGTTTATTGTAAAACTGCAACATTTCTGGAATCATTTTTAATATTGTAAGAAAGACAATATTTTTTTAATAATTGTATTTATTACAATAATAAAATATTTTCTATGTTATTTATTTATTTTACTCAGCAAGCACTCACTCTAAAGTGAATCGTTTTTATATAATATTATGTAAATCGTGCTATGAGAAACTCCTTTGCATACCTCAAGACCACACCTCATTTGAGATATCTTCATTTACGGTCCTCTCAGCGCGACTGTGGAACAAATTTTCAAAAGTAATCAGATAAATACCATCCTTTAACACGTTCAAAAGAGAATTGAAAATACATAATATATCACATTGCTCAAAGTACATTATCATTCTAATTTGCACTTATTTCTCTTCATTGTTCTTAGACGAATTTCTTTCCTCTAGACCATTTTTATTTAAAGATAAGTTTTATTTTTATAAAATACGTTATGGATTAAAACCATTATTTAGTATCCAAGATAAGGTAGTTGGTTGGAGATAATGTTGTTAAGTAATAAACCCCCCAGGTGTACCATGTATACAAAAGAATAAAATATAAATTTAATAAATATTTTTAATATCCATAAAGTACGTGACGCTCTTCTTCATTTTTAATATCCATAAAGTACGTGACGCTCTTCTTCATTAAACTAAGAAAATTCATAAAATTACAAAATATTTTTTTATCAAATGATGTAACGAGCGTAGAAAAGGGAACTATTGATATAATACATTTATTTTGTTGTGTAAAAAGATATTTTTGTTCGAATTTTTTCAGGTTAAAAATTAACCACACCCATGCTATTAAATGTCAACATTGCTACAAATCATCCTAGTGTGAGTGGATTGCCTATTAAAAAAACTATCAACATGGCATGCTGATCATTCGAATTTATTTGAATTCCAAGATACAGATTAAATTTACTTCAAAAATATTTGCGATTTGTGAAAAAAAATTGCCTTTCAAGTTAAAATTATAAGTCAGTAAAAAGGAGGGCTCCTAAAATAATATGTTTGAAAATGTTTTACCAAAAAAATGTTTGAATAAGTTACTATGGAAAAACATTGTTTTTTTCCCATTTGATATCCGAAGGAATATATTTAAAAAATATCACCTAATATTTGCAACGATTTTCTGCCCCGTATGCAAATTTATATTCTTTATTGGTTTTCATTATTTTCTCGAAGTCGTAAAAATCCTACACCTGCTTTGTCCGAAGATTCTATGGTTACTTGCAATTTAAAGTAAAAACTTGCTCTTAAATTACAACAATATGTTGTATTTTTTTTTGTTTTATAAATACACGTAATAAAATCTTTTTTATTTATTTTTTTAAATTTTGTTTCTTTTGCGAGTTGGTTGATAGAAAAATAAAAAAGTGAGCCCCACTGACAATCCGAACGTATCGGGTTTTAATCATAAATAATCTGTTTCAGAATAAGGCTCGTATCACGAGCATTTTGTGTTGACCAGAGAAAATTATTACTATTACCTCTAGCTTGTGTTGACCTGAGAAAATGATTTCTCAGGTCAACACAAGCTAGAGGTAATAGTAAGAATTTTAATTTTAATAACCGAAACCCCCGGGCTGGATAAAATATGTCTCACTAACTAAGCTATGGAGGTCGATATTATCGGCATTGGATTTATGAAGTCATTAAACAAAAATGAGATTAAGTTCATGTTTTTTTTCTGGAAAGAATAACATTCAACAGAAATTACTTAAGGCTGATGTATTCAGTAAGAGAAGAAGAACACGCTGAGATGGTTTGGGCATGTGGAACGAATGAAAGAAGAAAGACTCATATAACAGATATAAAGTGCGAATGTGAGAGGAAGACTAAAGAAAATATAGTTGGATGAGATGAATGATATTATAAAAAACGAAACATAGGTCGTAGAAGTTGTTTGAGAAAATGCAATAATGTAGAAGATGGTAAGAGGGTGTGTCGAGATTGGAAAGTCTGGCGTTCTTCCTCTTTACTTACCCCGACAGGAAAATGGCGTGATGGTTGTATGAAAATTATTAAAAATATGGGTAATCTAGATATTTTAACTTCTTATATTGTTAATAATTCTAATAATTCAAGTATCAGTGCACTACAGAACAATAAAAATTACCTTATATTCACTATGGTAATATTTCATGACAGTTATGAATTGAGGGAAAACTTAATGTGTATTCTTAGAAGGAAAACTTAATGTGTATTATTAGAAGGAAAATTGGGGGAGAAGAATTTCTCAATGAATAAGATAACGACTCTAGCGAGTTCCCAAATTATAGGTTATTTTGACATCGTCTCGTAATAACATGTAATCTAAGTGTCCACTCAACTTTATTATAAGATCCGAACAATTTGTTCGACATATAATATATCGGTATCATATTCTTCTAATCTATATTCACACACATAAGGATACTGAGTGGGTAGGTTACTATTTAACCAACCCCGTAAATAAAAATATATGTTGTGTTCCAGTAAAATATTCTTAAGATATATAATACTTAACTTTCATAAAATACTATCAAGCTTTCATTTTTACTATGAAAGGAAACAAATATCTAGTGCAAATTTGAGAAGAAGGCATGGTAGAAAAATATCATGAAAAGTATGGTTGGATCAAGTCAATGTCATTTTAAAAGAAAGGAAATGTGAAAACTCAAAGACGAGGTGTTTGTTTGTGGGTGAGGCGAAAGATGTGTATTGAGATATGAAATTATGATACTGAGAAATAAAATCAAACATTCATAATAAAGAAAATAACTAGCAAAGTACTTGTCAAAATGTTCTGCTGGTACATCTTGAACAGAATTATTTAACACTTAGTAAGAAAAAAATGTATAGAATAACTTAAATTAAAGTTACAGGTATGTTTCGCTTTATAAAAGCATTTTCAAGCTGTTTGACAATGCTTTTATAAAACGAAACCGGCAAACCAATTTATTTTTTTTTGTTTATTTTGTAGGTTTTTTTTTCAATTTCAGTTTTAAATCATTTTGTTTAAACGATGGTATCTTTAATATAAATACCAAATCATTCTGTTTAAACGATGGTATCTTTAATATAAATACCAAATCATTCTGTTTAAACGATGGTATCTTTAATATAAATACCAAATCAATTAATGTAAATGCTTCCTCCTCACTATCATTCAACTAAAATTCCATCAATCTCTGTCTTTTGAAATTCGTTAAAGTCAATAACCAAATAAAAATATCAAATCAATTAATGTAAATGCTTCCTCCTCACTATCATTCAACTAAAATTCCATCAATCTCTGTCTTTTGAAATTCGTTAAAGTCAATAACCAAAAAAAAAACATAATTTTCGATAAATTTATTTTTTATCTCAGTGATTGTTAAACAATATATCTAGCATATGACGGGAACATCCTCAAGGGTGAACAGTCGAAAAGTTAAAAAATGTGTAAAATTCACATAAATCTACTTTTACACTTACAATACGTTGCGTTATTACATTTTTAATAAAATCCTTAGTTTTTTTTTTCGATTCCGATTTAAATAGACTTCGAATGTTACAAACGCGGCTGAAGCGAAACAGTCCACTAAATTACGCTATTATAAATTACTTAATTTGCAAAAAAAAAAACGCCTATTTTATTCCTCCTCGATATCAAATGTACACAATTTTAGAAATGTATTTGGTGAAAGCCATATACAATTTCACTGCAATGCAGTGTTAGTCGAATTGCCGAATATAAAGTTGAATAGTCTACACAATTTTTAATGCAACAAGTTAATTAATAATTGAGGTGCATGTCTGCACGGTAACGCATTAGACTTTCGTGCGGAAGTTCGCCGGTTCGAACCCCGCCTTGTGCTACTCCCCTCGAATGACACATGTATTTTTTCCGCCTGGTATTTGAGGGTATAAGGGTATCTATGTCTTCAGTCATATCTATTCTTTTAAAGAAAAAAAAATGTGTCGGTATGCTCCGATCGAACCACTTTGATTTGTCATCGGGTACAGTATAACGGTGTGCTCGATGAGTTTGCTGGTATACAATGGCTCACTCACTTAAAGAAGAGATAAAAAAGGAAAGAAACAAAAACTTCACGGCACATCTTTGCTTTTCAACTGAATTGATATTGAAATGGCGAGAGGATCTTCAACTACAAAGCCCAGCATCGAAGATTGTAGTAAATCATACCGATTAACTGCGCTATAAAAAGAGCATCGATTTGTGTACTAAAGGGTGAAGTTCAATCTGTGTCTTATGGTATTTAATACCTTCAATGGTGTAGCGCAATAGTGAGGACATGCGTTCTTAGATGTGTGGTACGCTGAGATCACCTGAATCTTAGACACAAGCTGCTCTTTTTTAGGCAAATCGAGAAAATAGGGCTATTCATCTTAGTCGTGATTTTGAAGTGGCTGGTTCTATTACACGAAATATACTTCATTTAAGTATCTAAGGGGTTAATAACTTTGTACTGTTCGAGAGATTTCTTCAGAATACATATTTTGAGAAATACCACAACATATGAGTGACTTAGGTTACTGCACGGCCCTCGAAAGAAAAATCTATTAATTTTTTAAACTTAATTTTATGTTTTCATACGAGTACCATCATAATCAAATAACAATTTAAATTATATGAACTAACTGCGCCATAACATTTTCTTAACATTCAAAATGAGAATTTTTCCAAATTCAATGTTATTTTTACTTAATTCTTTACTGTCCATGCATTGAGACTCTTGAACCAGTTACTATTATACTCGTACTTCATCCTTTACTGTCCATGCATTGAGACTCTTGAACCAGTTACTATTATACTCGTACTTCATCCTTTACTGTCCATGCATTGAGACTCTTGAACCAGTTACTATTATACTCGTACTTCATCCTTTACTGTCCATGCATTGAGACTCTTGAACCAGTTACTATTATACTCGTACTTCATCCTTTACTGTCCATGCATTGATACTCTTGAACCAGTTACTATTATATTTCATCCTTTACTGTTCATGCATTGAGACTCTTGAACCAGTTACTATTATACCTCATATTTTACTGTTCATGCATTGAGACTCTTGAACCAGTTACTATTATACCTCATCCTTTACTGTCCATGCATTGAGACTCTTTAATCAGTTACTATTATACTTCATCCTTACTGTCTATGCATTGAGACTCTTGAACCAGTTACTATTATAACTAAATTTGTTTATTTGCTACCTTACTTTAATGTACCTTTCTTGACTACCATCCCTATTTTGTTTCCATCTATTTTTGAAATTTGATTATTTTATTGTTCATTATTTTTTGTGTTAATGAATAATCATTCATGAACATGTAACGTCCCTTACTTAATTTTGTTTGGTTAATACGCAATTTAAAAAAGGTTTCTTCTTTATTTTTACACAAATCCTCTTTAAAATGTTTCATGGTTACTTTCAAGATGATGGAAGAGTTACGAGAGATATTAAACGACGTATAGCGATAGAAAAAAAAGTCTATGGGACTCTAAAACACGTATAATCGAACCGGACAGTGTCAACATCTGCTAAGATAACAGTCCACAACAGTATTTTAGTACCAATTTTTATGTATGAAAGTGAAAAGTGGACGTAAAAATGGGTGTTCTGAAAACAAAATACGGAGGGACAATAATGACAGAATACGAAATGATATGATTATAAATGAATGTGAGTTAAAGGCTAATGTTTAGCAAGATTACGAAAAACACTCTGAGATGGTTTGGATGTGTAGAATGAAGAATAAATGGACTATATATAAAGTAAATATGAGTAGAAGGCGTGGTAAACGAAGACCATAGAAAGCCTGGTTAAATCAGGTGAATTATATTTTGAAAGAAAAATCAGAGAAAACATAGTTACATGCAAAGGTGTATGAATATAGAAGAGGTGTAGGAAGTGTATCGAGATAGGAAAGTCAGGCACTCTGTCCTCTCGGCGTACCCCGACAGGAAAATGCAGTTATGGTATGTAAATTAATAAATATATGATATTATTATATCTTCAGCACGTAGAATAATTCTCTCTTATAAAGCTAGTTAGTCATACAAGAAGAAAAAAAGTATATCAAAACAAGATGGCGGCTAGGGTGGTCATTTAATTAACTATTTATCAAGAAATTGGGGCGGCTCGTGAGAGATTGATAGCGTTCATTAGGTCGGAGCTCGGCAGACTACTCCTGAATACAGTACCTAAAGGTTGTCTCACCTGCCACCAGCCCTGGCGTACCTTTTCCTTGTCCATTCTTTTCTTACGACAATAATTAGTTGACGTGTCCATAAAATAGGACAATACATTGACCAATCCATGCTACATTTGTTTTCTGAATATTTTCGTATCGATCCTCGAGCACTTTGTATCCTTGGGTAGGTATCGTTATCATCAGTACTTTGTATCAGTGTTTTTTTCAGTTAATATTAAACAAAATGAATTTTTCAATTCAGTATAGTGTCATATTTTATATTTTCCCTAATGTCAATCAAGAAAATGTCAATTTAAAATAAACATATTCCTTGCAGAAAAAACTATTGACATTAAAACTTTATTTGGAGCTACATGCATACACACATACCACATCTGTTTTGGGGTAGGCAGAAAGAGCTGATCTCCATACCTTTCTATCCACACAAACAGCCCTTGCCTTATCCAACTCATACATCATGTCATACATGTTCTTCTGTTTCTCATGCTTCTTATATTTTCCTCAGTCGAAATTTTATACAACTAATCTTAATCATTCTATTCTTCCTCAGCCTACCTCTTCCTCGCACGCCATTCGTTTCATGCATATACTCGTATATTTGTTTTGTAAGTCTTTCAGATCTCTTGTTCTTGATGTGTCGAAACCACTTCAACTTCTTTTCTTCCACTCTAATTAACCGCTATCCCTTATACGATCATTGCTTACTCTATGATTCATTGTTATTTATGAATTAATTTATTAATTTTTAATTGTCGTCGTCTCGAAAAAATCAAATTCAAGTTATACAAATTAATAGAAACAATTTTTTCATAAAAAGTCATCAAATAAACTTCAAAACATGTCACATAATGAAAATCATCAACCAAATTGAAAAAATATCAAAACTTGAATTTGTAATCAAATATGCAAAACAGAAAAAAAATATATGACAAACATTTCAAAAATATAAATCACAATTACGCTTTTTATTTGAAAAACTGATTTAATGAAATTATATTGTACTAAAGCAACAAAAATACCAATACAGAGACATCTAAAATATTCCTGATTTCAGCGTCTCCCTAGTCCAACTGAAAATTTTCACATCCCTCGTGTTCATCAATATTGTGCAATCGCGTAAAAAATGCATAATTCGTGGTATGAACCCCCCCCCCCCCTCTGAAGACCCTGTTTAGATGAAACAGTGCATCTGCAACATCTGGAGAGATATCTTTGATATGAGTTATTTCCCTGACAATCTGATTGTTTAGTTGTCTGCAAAGAAATATAGGATCAAACATTACCCACCAATTCTGAAAAGGGATACCTGATTAGTTGGGAGTTGCAGTTACTTAAGTAAAAATACAGATACCTGATTAGTTGGAAGTTGCAGTTACTTAAGTAAAAATACAGATACCTGATTAGTTGGGAGTTGCAGTTACTTAAGTAAAAAAAATTGGTATAATGATCACCAACTTTTTTGGCACTTAAAAGTTCTGCAATATGCACTTGTTTTGCAATATACTTGTGATTCCATTTTTGTCTTTCCTTTCATTTCTTGGCACTTAAATGATTTGCAATATGCACGTATCTACAATGTGCACTTGTTTTGTAATATACACTTGTTTCTATTTTTGCCTTGCCTTTCCTGGCACTTAAATGTTTTGCAATGTGCAATATGCACTTTGCTTCTAATAATACACGTTATTTAAGAGAGTAATATAACTGTTCCCAAAATTTATAAGCAAAAAACATATTTATAAAATTGTAATAACGACATACATCTGAACTTTATAACTTGTCAAATGTTAAATAAACTCCTCATAAAAACGCTTTAAAAACTTCGCCCTTCGACGTTTTGTAACTAATCTAAATCTTTACACTAATGAAAATTTCAATTACACTGTGGCAAATTGTGAGGACTCCTTGAACTCTAAGGTATATAGATGATTCTATGCTGGAGAAGCTCTTGATTGATGAACAAAGGATTGATTTTAGACCCTCTCCCAAGCGTATTTTTCAATTCTTTCCCCACGTGATTCAAATAGAGGATAACAGTCTGTAGAGACCTATAGTGATGATTGTCAGAGCTAATAGAAGATAAGAAAGTTGCAGAACTCTACCTCGTTGGATTGATTTAGTCAAGACTCCGGCGAGAGTTTCAATGGTGTCGGAACTTCACTCGGCTGTGTCTAGAATTGGAAGAGCGCTATGAACGCGTTGGTTGAGTTCGTTCGTGGATTAAATAATAATTGAGTATGCCGCACAAAAAACAGGTTTATATTCACCTTTTCAGGAAGATTTAACTTTTCAAATCTCTTTTTGAAAATATCAGCTTTATTTAAAAACGTTAAATAAGTTAAACTTAAATTGAGTGGTGGAGTGGAAAATTTTGGAATTGAATAAGCGCTATGATATTTATATCTAGTATGATGCTAAACCCAGTTTAGAGCGCACTAGCATCACCTAGCCATAAAGAACTCTTGTCAAATTCGATCCGAATGAACGTTCTGGTACCATAACCAGAGCAAGTGGTAGAATAAAAAGCGATAAAAATAAAGATAAACGTCAAACTGAAACTATTTTCCCGTATCTTATTTACCAATAGGAAAAACTCAGGTGGCGCAGCAGCCGGAAATGCACTTTCTGTAATAAAATGCAGTCACGGATAGTGGTTGTTGCCAAATGGCGAACCGAAGCAAATGATCTGATGCCAAAAGATACATTAAACTTTATCAAAATAAATTTTACTACCCTAAGCTGTTCGTTTTGCATTGTATCTTCATCGTGAAAATCCTGCGGTTATTTTAAGATATTTTATATAATATATTGACTGCATTGTTCTTAAAGGTCCTTCTTATATATTATACAATCATATTTGTGGTAATGATATTCTTTTATTGAATATAAATAATGAATCTCCGGTTTTTTATACGCTTTTAGGGACGGTTGTCCCGAATGGGAAGATGATGAAGATGATCGTTGGTTTAATAAAACTCGTTTGAAATCGGAATATGCGAAGAGGTATTTTATTGTTAAACGTCGGTATTTATAATATTTGAAATGTGTGTAGAAAGGCGCGGAAGATATGTCGCTGTCTCGTTCTTGCTAAACAATATTTATTGTTACACGTCCCGTATTTATATGATTTGTAGAAAGGTGCAGAAGATATGTCGCTGTCTCATTACACGCTCTTCAGATGTACAGTGATGGTTCAATACTTTGGACTAAGATTTTACTGAAATCTGGCCTGAGTTTACTTGACGAAGAACTCTGTAAAGCTCGAAACTCAAGTCGCGTAAAGAATATTGGGCTAGGGGAATTTACAAATCAAATTTTATCATAATTATTATGGTATTTTCAATTACATGAAAATAGTTCAATTTCTAGAAACAATACGTGATGTTTATGTAATAAAATATGTATAGGTACCATACGCAAGGTGGTTTTTCAACAAAATAAAGCGAGAAGTGAGGACCTTTAAGAGATCTCTACATAGGCATGTGAAAGACTAATAAGAATTGAAAAAAATATAATAATACAATATATTTTTTTAAATCTCGCTGTAAGTGGATCAAATCACGATAAAACGAGATGAGTTTATACTATCTCGTTATTACCCGCATGCTCTTATTATCGCAGCTGTCAATAACAATTTTCGAAGTTCTTATTCTGACTGGCCGGATTACTAGCCTGAAAGTATGCACATATGCTATGCAAATTCTAAATACAATTTAAAATTAATTGATATAAAGTAACAGAAAAATATCATTGTAAAGAATATATAATACATCATCTTCTTAACTATAGTACCCTATTATCTATAACAAAGGCTGTTAATCTAATTTACACCTTGTCGGATAACGTTTCCTATATTTATTTATTAGCTAACTTATTTATTAAAATGGCCAAATGACATTTTTGATTCAAAAGACTACAAACAAATTTATTGTAATTAAAAAATCAACTCGAATCAGTCATACAATAGAAAAAAAAACAGTATAAGACAAACCTAACACAATAACAAAGCAAACTTACATAATTTATTCAATTCACCCCGACTAAAACAATTTCTTCACTTGACTCTTGTAAGTAATAAACGTAATTTGAAAGTCTTTTAATCGACTATACTGATTGCGCAATCTTTTTATGCGCAATCAATATAGTCAATATACAGAAATGTTTACATATTAATAACCTAAAGATGTTTTAAAATCTTGTTTGTAAGAATTTGATACGTTTATAATAAAAAAATAAAAAAATAATATTGTTTTTCAATTCTATTGTATATTAGTGCATTTTTTCGACAATGGTCAACCTCCGTTGCCAAGTTGGTACAACGCCTGTCTTCTAAGCATTTTTAGTGATTCTGTTCATTTTTGCAATGTCCACTTTAATCATGGTGACTTTTACCAAGTTAACATCAATAAAAGAGCATGGCAGGTGTATACTTTGAAACCAATATAAGCGTCTCTTGGAACGTTGTCTTCCATCTATTATTTCATCTCTCGTTGCCATGCATACACCATTATGTGGTATTCCAGATATGTGCTTCCGTTGTACATATGCATGCCATTATCTTCTTCATTATCTTCTCCATCTGACAAAGTTCCATAAACGATCCAATTTGTGAGTGGCTTTCCTGTTTTGATCTTATCGGTCCTCATCTCTAAGCTTCGCCACCATTCTAACTATTTTAATTGTATCTGCTCGGATTTACATTCCAAGTATTAGTCTGTTAACGTCTTAAATTTAACCTTTTGATGGAAACAACGTCTATAGACGTCGTTGCCGTCGTTTAGGCAATGTGACACAACGTCTATACATCGTAGGTATTTTCCTATATTTTGTGACAACACGTATTGACGTTATGATATCTATCATATTAGCGTTTTATACACCTTGTGTTACAACGCATGAACACGTAAATTATTACTTGTGACTATAATAAGAGTAAACATTATCATTAAATAAAAAAACGACTATATTTACAATATTTTATATGTGTCACATTACCTCCAAAAATTGCCTTGGGGTTTATTTAAATCAGTTCGATCCCATCACCATCCACGCTGTTATGGAGAACAAAATGAGTCTCTATCAAGCGCGATCTACACTGGATTGAAATCTTCTATTTTTTTAATGAGCGCGACGTTACGAAGTGACAAAGAAGAAACTGCCCAAATAAACTCTTTCTCTGGTAGCGACACACCTGAATGTGAAAATAATAGTAGCGACGACGGACTTAAGGTCCAAAGTCACGAGAGAAGAAAAATGACTCGCAGTGCAGTATATATAATTATAAAATGGTTAAAGGCCTGGAGTTTAAACAGTCTTGCTAGTGGCAGTACTTGGAGACAAAATTTCGAATGCAACAAATTTATCCTTTGACGGTCTGGTTTTATTGGATCTTAGTCAACTCCATTGAATAAATTATTGTTACAATGTATCGTAATATTCTAGATATACGTTTGGAAATCACAGACAGTATAACCGATGCCAAGAGACTGATAAATAGTGGACTTGTTATTAATTGTTGACCCCGTAGTTTTAATTTTTTTTATTCAAACGACAATTTTATGTAGTGCCATTTACAGGGCAAACTCTTCTCCTCAAGGGCGCAATAACTCGGAACTCGAACGCGTCATTGTTAAACAAATCACGTCTGGCAGCTATACCAACGCTAGAGCGAATCATATATAACACTTTTTTGTATCAATTTCTTCCATCAACCAGAAAAATGTTCATGAGGCTTTAAGTGAAAATTCGACTGGCATTTTTTTTTTAAATATCTGGTTTTGAGCGGAAATCGATCCCACAACCTCCGGGTCAAAACTCAGGCGTTTTACCAACTAGGTCATGGAGGTCGTTTAAATATACTTTAAGACATAATTCTGATATAGTTAATTTAATAAACTACCTTTTTTTATATACATATATTAAAATTCAATGCGCTCTTGAGAAAAAAGCGCTTTATAATACATGTATTGTACTGTATTACACTTTCGTTGTATACAGTACAATCTCTACCAACTAACCAAAAATATATTAAAAAGGCCTTAAGTGAAAACCAGACTGGAATCATTTTTTTTTTTAATCTGGGTTCCAGCGGGTTTTGAACCCGCAACCTCCTGATTAGGAGACAGGCGTCTTACCAACTAGGCCACGGAGGTCATCGTATGTTTATAATTGTTTTTTATATATTGCGATCAATTCTTCCTTCTTCTTCGGCTTGTGGTCCTCATACACAGTGTGTCCTCTCCAGCCAGTTCGCCGTGTCTGATGTTAGTTTATGCAGCTCCTGCACTTCTTCAGGAAATACATACCTGAGTAGTTGCAGCTCTTAATGATGTGGTTCATGGTCTAGATGTCCCCGCTCTCACAGAAAAGCGACTGTTAAAAAGCCCTTTTTTTACAATACATAACGTATACAATGTATTCTTACTTATGACGTATTGGAGATATAAATATTATATAAACTGGAGATTGTAAAATCTACTCCTAAAATGAAATCAAACCAAGAAAAATACTTTGGAATCAAAATATTTTTTTATTGATACCATATTTTGATTTCACCATTTTGAGTCGCGATTTTAACTAGTTAAGCTCTAAGGTTGCAACCTCAACAGATTTATCGACCAGAAATTTCATAGTCGGCAGTCAGCACGCGGCATGAGATCAGCCAAAAAAAATTCAATAACTGGATTCCTAGTGAAAGCTCTAGTTCTCTACGTATTTCTTCTTTTGACCCAGTAATTGGTATTATATTATTCGCTTTCAGAATTTCATTCAGACTCCGGTAGAAATTTCACAAAATACGGTTTAAGTGATGTTATTTAACTTGCCTGAAAATTACCATACATTATTTATGTTCTTGCTAAAAAAAATATGAAAGTCTTAATTGAAAATATGGTTTGTACTAAAACGTTAAATATTAAGTAGAGCAAATACTATAGTTTAAAAAATGTATGGAATGGTAACTTTTTTAAATATCCATACAATTTTAAATCTTCATGAACTAGGAGTTTTATAAAATAGCAAAGTGACAAGTATGATAATTTACTTCCAATAAATTTGTGTACCGTTTTCTAATTGCATTATTTTCATAGGATGACTACCTGATGTTGAAGCAGAAGATGGCATCATTGATTTATATGCAAAGATGCCATTTCCCTATCAGAATAAGCAGAGAGGACAGAGAGCCAGACTTTTCAATCTGGGTGCACATATATTTGGCCTCATCTAAATCCATACACCTTCTCATATAGCTTCTACGATTTATCGAGCTTTTTATATTTCTTTCTTCCAAAGTATCATTCAGTTCAAAAAAATATTTTTTCCATGGTTATTGTATTTTACGATGTCGACTCACATTTACAAAGTATATTTTTCTTTGTTAATCTTACTTCATTCATTCGTTCTACATACTCAAACTATTTTAGTGTTCTTCTTCATCTTACTTCAGTGTTTAGTACACATTTATCTCTAATCAATTCATTCCATCATTAATTTACCTTATGTGTTTATTACACTACTACAGCATGCTAGGGGAAAAAACGATACAGAAGACATGAGTAGAATCAAAGACAAGAATGAAAGAGTTTTGTCAGAAGAAGTGTCCGTTCGAAAAGGAATACTAGTAGAAACAATGTTGAGTCTGGTATTGTTGAAAATGGCTAATGATTGGAAAATTTGGATGAGATTAATCTATAGTACAGAAGTACGAACGGCTGTAAAAAACACGAAAAAATATTAAGCGTTAGGTTGCGATAAAGTGAGTGCAAAACTATTAGTGTATGGCGATAAACGAATGATCGAGTGGCTGAGACAGTTTTTATTTTATTTGTTTGATTTTATTTTATTACAACGTATGGTATTTTATCGATCATTATTACAACGTATGGTATTTTATCGATCATTAAGAAAGATTAAAAAAGTATTACTCAAATTAGAATGTTGAGTGCGCAGGAATACAAATACAACACATACAACATGAAAATAAATACAACATGAAAATAAATATAACATGAAAATAAATGCAACATGAAAATATACATTTATATAATTAATCCGCTTCAATACACAAAAAAAAACATTCATCGTAACTTCAACATATTTACAGAGATCTCGAAAAGTTTGAGAGAAACAGTCAACGAAAAAAAAGGAAAATATTAAGTCAGTCACACCGTGGTGTCGTCGATTTATAGTTCAAACAAACAAAAACACTCTTAGAGAATTCTCCAAGACCTTAAAACTGTCACCAAATATGTTCGAGACTGAAGCATATAGTAGTGATTGCCCAATCGATGCAATCTGGGTGCAAAATAATTCAAGTAATAGTTAGAATACTTCTTGTAAAGGGTCTTTCTAATTGGGCGGGTTTTTTTATTCCAATTTTTTTATTTCTTGAATAAAACATACAATTTGCTTTGATTTCAAAAAACTTTTTATCGGTTATTGAAAAATAATATATGACATTTAAACACAAAAAATAATATCCACCTCTTGCAGCTCCACAGATGTCCACTCTTTTGTCAAAATTTTCGATAACATTTTGGCATAATTGCAGTTCTAACTCACCAATAACGCGAATAATTTCGTCCTTCAGCTCAAGAGATGATTAAGGGTCATTCTTATAGACCTGGCTTTTCACGTTTCACAACTCCAGAGAAAATAGTCCAACGGTATCAGATCACATGATCTTGGTTGCCAATTAACATCACCGTTTCCGGAGATTAACATACATAAAATAATTCAACAATTTGAACGCACTGTTGTATTGTAACGACTCCATTTTTATTAATGCCATACATTACAGTTCTCAAATGTCACTTGACCCAGGCAAGTTCGCGACGCCATCTGTGTTTTATCCAAGAATTTTAAAAAACCGCTTAGTTTGAAAGACCCTTTAAATGCATTTTTATACTTCAGAAAATTAATTATCTGTAACGAGAATAAAGATAACCCCCCAATTGGGTTAATCTTAATAAAAGTATCAACCCGTGTTTTATTTTCATTCCTACACCACCACTCACTGTTCCTATTAATGAAATGACTGCCTTGAAATTATAATTGCATTCCTATGAATTATTTGATATTGTGCTACTTTTATAATGAGATACTCTCTACCTCTGTAAGCAAACAATCATTAACCTCTTCAAACCTAGCGTTCATTATATTGGAGACAAATTCATATTAACTTTTCCTTATTTTAAAATCTGCTCTATTTGATCCAGTCATATTTTCCTCGGTATATCTCTTAGACGCACACTTTGTATTTCTGAATTTTACACTCGCTTAGTCACTCTTTTATTATTCATGCTCTCCACGTATCTAAAACATCTTAAATCTCCTTGCTACGTTTTAGTTAAAACATATATTTTACCCATCCGTTCATTTCTGATGTCTTCGTTCCGCGTTCTTTCATATATTGACACCACATATTTTTTTTGTACACGCATCTACACTTCATTTACATACATCACAGTGGGCAACAACACACTACTATTTATCATCAAGCATAAAGCAATATTGATTGTCTAAGTCAAACGATGTTATAAAAAAATACTTTTTTAATGTAATTAGCTGGTTTACAAGATAAAGTTTTCATTTCTGGCCAAGAGATCTTCGAGTATCAGTGATGAGAATATTGCTGATATTACAGTCAATAAATATTGTCTCCAGGCAAACTCTTCACATTATTCCCATCACCAATATAGCTAATAACGTAAAAGTGCCATAGAATGGAGGAATTACTAGTTTCTTCCCATTTCTCTCTTATGACATATTAAATATTTACCTCGTAGTTACAGTCACACAAATCATAAAGAGTTTATTACTCTGAACCAGACGTATATCACTTTTCCACTTACTCCTAGCCCGAACACAGTCCATTTCACATTTTAAGCGCCCACGCCTGACTTTAAAAATACGGACCAAATGAGAACTTCGAATCGAAAAAAAAATAAACATCATCTATAAAATGTGCTTCTCTAGCACTAAGTTTTGATACATTTTAATAATTCTTAGCGTTTGAATTTTGATTTTAAGTTACGCGCATTCTTGTTAGGTTATTTTTTTAAATCCAGACAACCACAAGACACATCAAACACTTTGTGAACAAAAAAGATTGTTTTATAGTTAAATTTGGTTTTGTACAATTCAACCTACAACAATTTTGTTTTATACAGGGTTTATTGATTTGTGATAATCCTATCCAGAAAGATGTTACATGGGCCGTAAATTAAAACCAAAATAGAACTCTGTTTATTGTAAATCGTGCCCGGATTAATAAGCATCATACAAATTAAGACACTCTATATGGAGAGAAAAGAATTGTAGTGTATTCAATTGTATAACACTCGTTGTATATAGTAAAACCCGACGGGCTTACAGCCTAGTAGCAAGGGTTTGCAACCAACCAAAAATATGTTCCAGGTCTTAAGTGAAAACTATATCTGAACGATAATTAAAATGAAATTGAGTACCAACGGGAATCGAATTCGTACCCCCGGGCTGGAAAACAGACACCCTCCCAACTAAGCCATGGAAATAGTTTGGATATATATTTCATATTTCATCACATTTGATCACCAGCAGGTTATAAATAGCAGGCTTAGAGCGAGAATCGTGTATTTCCGCTGAACAGACAATTATTATTCATCTACACACATGTAAAATGTTTTATTCACTGATTTCTTAATTATTTATTGTACACAGTCGTACAATATTTTAAAAACTATACGAATTTCACTAATTTTATTTCCTAGTTTACTGTTCTTCTATTTTTACAACGTCCTTGCTGGACCCTGGATTAATTTCGCTCAGTCATTGACATATTTTGAAAATTGCTTGGGAAAAATCTTGATTTCAAATCTAAAATGTTTCATTCCCAATTTTCCTGTCTTCTTGAACATCCTTTCATTTCTTATTTCATTGGTGTAATGTAGTTTTTATTATTATTATTTGTTCATGAACGAATAAACAATAATTTAAATTATCTCTGCTGGAATATAGCTTCTTGTATTTATTTTTATAAAATTTGTTCAATGATATTGCCAGTTGGCCAAAATTCCGTAAGATTTTAAAACAATGAAGTGTTGCATGAATAAAAAAATCATTTTT
The DNA here is from genome assembly GCA_949825065.1 of Odontocerum albicorne. NCBI lineage: Eukaryota > Metazoa > Arthropoda > Insecta > Trichoptera > Odontoceridae > Odontocerum > Odontocerum albicorne. Next base: position 36,272,318 of record OX463842.1, read on the forward strand.
CTCAAATCGCGGTTGGTCGGATATCGGTCAATTTGAGTATTTTTAGAAAATAAGTTGATTTCAAATTATTTGTATTTTTTACTATCGAAAGAAATATCATCGCTCTATAGGTATTTATCTTTAACAGCTTGAAAATAAAAAGAAAAAGTTTGTCATATAAAAAAAAACAAATGTTCACAGCATAAATTCTAAGAATGAATAAAGCTATTGACGCCCTCAGAAGCAGCTATATATATAATACATATAATACTAGAAACTTGAACAAAGTTTCAGAGAAAACTTCTTATTTTATCACTAAACTAAAATAATTCAAACACCTCGGGAATAAAACTGACGAAATAAACAGAAAAATTGACGCAATAAATCAGTCCCAAATACAAAATCCAATATTTTCTCTCTATCCAGACTTTATTTTTCTTTTCTCGTATTTAAAGTAATGCGAGATTGTTGAGAAAATATTGGTAGAAATATTTTTGTTGGCAATTTGATTTTTTTATTCATTGCTCAGTTGAAATTGAAAATAGGATACTTATAATCTAAAGGAAAATTGTTTTTTGTACGGGACGTAAGTTTTTGTAATTTTGTTCATGGCAGCCCGGAAGAACTGTACTTCTATTTGTATCTGTCTCAACCATCGGGTACATCGCGCACCATGTCAAAATTGTAATAGTGCGCGATTTACCCGAAAATAAATACAAACATTTATTACCCCGTCGCGAAAACGTATACTTAAATATATACATTTTTTATAACATGTATCAAATCACAATTTCGAAGAAAATGTCACCTTTGAAATAAAAAGTCGTATTTGAAGTCATCGCCAAGTGCTACATCAAATTCCATTATATATTTGTGTCTCTTCTTATCCACACAATCCTTTTATCAAAATATTTTTCCCATTTTCAGAAGATAATTTTGTTTTCCAATCATCAATCATCTCAGCTCAACTTCCTTCCTGCGTATCAGATGTCCAGACTGCCTTGGCGCAACCCTTTTGCTCCTTACTCTGTACATATTAATATTGACTACGCACTTATCTCCCTTTCATTAATCCATCATATTGGCTCCGGGGCGGCATCTGTTTCTTAAAACCGGCGACAAAATGAACAATTTTATTTTGGCTTTTGTATTTTTTTTGGAATATCCTGTTTTAATACAGGCAAATAAAAATTAAAACAAAATAAATGTATTAAAAAAAACATTTAATATAACGTTTTACATATCTCTTAAAAACTGAAAAGTTTAGGTTTATCAAAATATTCTTTCAATTTAGCGAATGTGCTTTACGTTTTTGGTAAAAAAAATATATTTAGAGAAAAATTACTTCGAATATTTAGTCATTCAAATGGAAATATCCTTGTCTCCTTTAAAATTGTTTTCATAATCAGCAATTTTCAGATGATTTTACTTGGGTTGGTAAACATGTAAATACTTACAAAATTAAATCTAACATAAAATTTTATCATCATAAACAAAATAATATGTTTTCCTTCAAATTTATAGATTTTTTTTCTAGGCAAACCACTCGCACTAATACAATTATACGAGTCAATATAGTAAATGGAATTCCAAAAAACGTCGATTTTATACCATTTTTAAAGCTATAACTGATTAAACTTCATAAATTTAATAATTGATTTATATGTGGATAAGTTATTAAAAATGCGATATTAATTGGACGCCGCAAAGATATGGCATTTAGTAAATCAAATCTGTCACATAAAAACATATGATGTATAGTTTCATCCTCCAGACCATACTCCCGGCAGGGATCTTCCGTAATACCCATTCTGAACCATAAAGGTGACTAGCCCATCCGCAAGTGACACATGACTGACTATTCCATCTTATTAATTATCATTATATATAATTATGGTTTCAAAGGGATATATTGTTGAATTGATTTATATCTACATCAGTTATATATGTCCCAATCCAACTCTCATCCTACCAAGGGCCATTTTTCATTTAATTTAAAGATCAGCTACTTGCCGTGAAAAATCAGATTGTTTGAACATGCTTCCTTTGCCTATGAAACAACACATACTCGTACTTTATCCGTGATACCAACGCGTGAAGTAATCCAAGCTTGATAAACGTCATAATTATAAACCTTTTTACATAAAACTTTTTTATTCAATATTCTTTAATAAACAATGCCTTACTTTAGTGATAATATATTTGTGGAATACTTGTTATTTTTTTTAATTTTATTAAAATGAGTTTATAAAAGAATCTCGCAGGTCGCTTGTATACTACAATCAAGCTGCAACAGCAAGTAAACCGACACAAGGTGGCATGATGTGATTGTGGAACTAATTGTCTAATGCAGTACTCCCAAATCTTTTTTTCTCGTTTAATTTGTTTTTTTTTTTAAGATGGATCTGACATTCACAATTTCATATAAACAAGATATATATCAAGATTGGGACATCTTGGGACAATCTGTTATATAATAGTAAAAATAACACGACAAATATCAATCTTCAAACGATCTAAAAAAATATATGTCGGAAGTTCTTTTAATTATTATTTGTAGTTCGTTTTCCCTTGGTAAGTTTTCTGTGATTTTCTTAACGAACATGCCTTTCTGAACATGTGCAGATGAGAGGAAGTACCTTATGTAATGGTCGCAGCCACAATCTTCCTATATTAACACTCAACTATATTTATTTTGACATATTTTTTGATCTGTCAATAATAGTGGGTTTGAGTCAAGGGTTTAAGCATCCTTGAAGAGAGTTTACTCTCTAAATGGCGGTGTATAAATTGTGATTTTATTATAATTATTTAAGTGTAAGTTAAAACTAAAAGTATTGCTCGTTTTAAATGATTTCGGAGCTGTTGCCATGTTTAGTTGACTTAAATGTTGGTCAGCGTTTTGAAGACATTTTACCGTGAGCGCCATGTTACAAAAATACTCGTATTACAAATATAGTAAACGTACAAGTAGTGTCCATCTAGGCATTGCAACTACAACACTAAATCGCAACATGAACTGTAATCTAACAAAATTCTTTTCTTGACACCACGGATCGAACAGATGTGATATTTCGCTTGGAGACTGCAGACTGGGTCTGGCCCGCGAGCCTTAGGTAGCTGGCTCCTGCATTCGAGCATGGATTAATGCAGTTTAGATTATAATTATTAGGACAACGATATTTTAATTGGTTTGGTGATTAGCGCTAAATGCGATGGATTTGTGTTATTGACTCAAAAAAATGTAAATAAAAAGCTTGAAAGACCATTCGAACGATTTTTTAGAGCACTTGAACATACATAACTCGGAAGAAAACATGATAATATTTGAGAAATTATAGAAAACTATTTATGTTATCCGAGTTTATCGTCCAGTCAGATGGATAGAGATGTCAGCCGAAGTAAAAATATCAAGCTTGTCGAAAAGCTATTCAAATAAATTCCTCTCTAGGAATTGTATTTATATAAAAAAACATCGAAATACAAATGTGAACAGAAGATGGAATAAATTTGAATAATATCCAATCCACGATCTATCAATACACACACAGTGTACTTTTTGTAAAAAAAACAAGATAAGCGTAGAGACTTATATATTGTAATACATATCGCTACCCTAATTTGTAAATTTGCTAACTCCACTTTTGTCGAAAAATGACTTAACAATTGCATTTTGTTCTCGACATTCAAATACACATACTATAAAAATTTGACATTTCTACAATTATCGAAAGTGCCTTAAAAAACGCCTCAAGAAAAATTGATAACTCCAATGCTACCAATTCCAACACTGCAAAATGTGTTACTCCACCATTTTGTATGTGAATCCATTAGAATCAAGTAGCATTGTGGTAGCGGTCAAAATATTTACTTTAAAAGGTGAGTTCGGTTACGCTATTTTGAAACAAATGCATTATTTCCTACGAATATAAGTATAAGCACTATTTTGTTAAGATAAGCACTATTTAGTTTGAAGTTAAGTATAAGCACTATTTAGTTTGAAGTTTTTTCCTTTTATTTATGACTCAATATCTCCTTTTATTCAACTAAGGGAGCTAGCAATTTTTCAACACATGTAAAACGTCGTGTTGCATTATGACATCAACTTTGCATTTTAATTATTACTAGGTGGGCTTAAACTAAATTGCGTTTATTTAAATTAATATGAATATTTGAAGCATTAAAATACTTTTATAAGTATTGTCTATTTTTATAGATGAATAGCGGAGGAAAAATTATGGTTGGATTAGTGACAGAAAATCGTAGGAGTAATAAAAAAAATCTTAAAAGTGATGAAAAAAATCGTATGAGTGATGGTTTTCAAGAAAGTCCAAATTTATTCATGGAATTGCCAATTTTAGTAGTTGATAGTGATAATGCAGAAATCACATAATTTTATGTAAATACGGATACTACTCAGAAGATTTATCAAAAGAAATTATAGAAACACAACCTGACACGGTTTACAACAATATTATAATTATGGAAAGTGCTGATAATACGGATATTGTACAAAATTGGACTGAACTGATAACACAATTCGAGATGGTATTTAACACCATTGATGACATTATAAGTGATGATGAAAGCCAAGGAGTCAACATTTCATTAGTGCCGTATTTAGATAATTCAGATTCAAATTATTATAATGGACCACTTCAACCTACTAAAAAAGTAAGAAAGAAAAGGTGTGACGTAGATAGTTCTTCTTGGTTCTCTACTAAGAATAAGGCAAACAGAGAGAAAGGAAAAAGATATTTAGGCAGAAAAAAGAAAAACAATGGATCATGGAATAATAAAATACCGAAGAATGATAAAAAAACTTATAAAAAAGGCGTAAATGTCATGCTTCTGAAAAAAGTGTCTTGAAGTGTTATTCTATATCGGATAAGGACAGAATGAACATTTTTACCAATTTTGGAACTTGAATTGGAAAGAACAACGAATTTATGTAGATGGGCTTATGAAAGTTTTACCGGTAAAAAAATTGAGGGGTAGAACAGATCCGGAAAAATCCAGTAAAGTGTCGCTTACAACATATTTTCCAAGAAAGAATGATTCTGACATATGGCTATGCAAAACGATATTTTTGCATACATTAGATTTAAATAGGATGACAGTATTAAACTGGAAGAAGAAAAGCGGTAGTTTAGAATTACACATGGCAATTATTGTTAAAAAATGCAACAAGAATCGATTTGTGGAAGCTTATGAAAATCTTAGAAACTTTTTTAATGAGTTGCCAAAAATGGAGTCCCATTTGTGCCGAAAAAGAACTTCCAAAAATTACTTGTTGCCCAAATGGAGGTCAAAATCAGATCTTTATAATTTTTATAAAACCGAATGGTGCACAACAAGAGATATTACAACATCTCTCTTGTCTACTTCATTTCACAAACATTTTGAAAGGGCTAATTTAGGGGGTTTCCAACCTAAAAAAGATGCATGTGACAAATGTACTACTTATGACCAAAATCATTTTTCGGCCACTGAGTACGAACTACACCAACGGAAGAAAGAAGAAGCCAGAAATGAAAAAAAAAACAAAGACAAAGAAGAACAAAATTATGTGTTCAACATGGATCTATAATAATAAGCTGTCCTGGCCCCAAAATCTAATGTTTCAACATTATATTATAAAACAAAATTGCGCACACATAACCTTTGTTTTTATAATTTATATTTTTATAACTTGTTTTATATTGTTTGATTTATGTATTTTATCACCCCTCTTGCATTATTTATATCCAAATAAAATACTTCAAGTTATTTGTTTTTCAATATTAGGAGACCTCCACAGTAAAAACTCATATTAAGATGCAATTTTGCTAACTCCTACAATAATTTTTAAATATTCACCATCGCAAAATTGTTAACTCCAATAATTATCCATAAAATCATGATGCAATAATAATATTTAACTTTTTTTTACTCGGAGTGTATCTCTTGGTCGTCTTGATATTTAAGTACAAAAAAAATAATAATAAGATTTAATTTAGATTAGTTATGCAGTTTTATTGCCGCCCTGTAAAGTTTGTATTTAAGGAGTTAGCAAATTTACAAATTAGGGTAGCGATATGTTACATACACATTATACATACATGTGTAGTCTCCCCTAACTTATAATTTTATCATTAAAATTATTTTTCATTTCCGATAGTTAAACATTCCACCAAAATAGTTGATGTATATAAATTTATTTCGCGGGATTGCAAATGAATATTGTTTAACTTTATGAATAAGTATTATTAATTTTTATGTGTTTATCTACACCACATTAGCTACTTCTTAGATTTTTCTTCCATCTGGAGCTATTATTGTGAATTGTTACTTTGTTAATAATTCGACAAATTTTATGTCAATTAATACAAGTCATTATTAAGATGTTTCCATAATAAAATAAGAAATTTAATAGTATACCTAACAACAGGCATTGTCTTTATTGGATATTTTTTATGACTTTGGCCACACGGTTAACATTCACGCTGTGCAAACAGTCGTCCAGGTTTGATTCCTGATTAATTCACTTTTGGGCAGGTTTTACTCTTAGGTCGCTTTACATCTGAATATATGTGTCATTAAGATTTTTTTAGCGCTGTAAAGCAACGCAAAAATAGCACTATGTAAGAAAAACTCTATTTAGTGAAAAGCTGTAGCAGATGAAATCTGCTGATCTTCTTGGAAGCTTCTTCAAAGGTTTCTAATAATGGGTTCAAACACCTTATTAGTCCTACCTTGAGGAGAGTCTGCTCACTAAATGGCACTATATTCCTTAACAATTGTACTTTTATTGTTATTAAAATAACCTCACATGCAATGATTTTTTTTTTAATATTCGTGTTGCGCCGAACCCTAGTTTAGTAAACATAAGTACAATCTCCACAAATGTGCCGATGTGACTCCGTGTCCCGCTCGATACAATTATGAATATTTCACTGTATGACACAATGCTGCGGAATTAGCAGGCCATTGTGCGTCTTATTGCCTCACCGCCAGGCTAATCCCCGCCATCAAGTGCACGGGGCACGCACAATGCCGGAATGATTGTGCCCCTAATTACAACGGTAAACACCCCATACCCCGGTAGTCTGCAGATGACGGGATCATTCCCAAAAACAAACATTTTATTTTAAACTAATTAACCCGCTGTTAACAGCCGCTGAATGCATAATTTGACACATTACTTAAAATATGTTGTTTATAGTTAAGGCATTAACGTTGTGGAGGTTTAAAGACATTGTAATTTATTTTTAACAAACACTGTTTATTCCACTTTTTTATGACGGTATAACCCTACCGGTTTCAAGGCTTTCACCTAATCTTCAGGGGAGCGCAAACAAGACTTGTTTGCGCTCCCCTGAAGATGAGGTGAAAGCCTTGAAACCGGTAGGGTTATACCGTCATAAAAAAGTGGAATAAACAGTGTTTGTTAAAAATAAATTACAATTACTTAAAATAGTTTACGGTTGAACAAAAATTGATAGAAGTAGAGTGCCTGGCACCATTGGATTTTTTTATCGATTTCAAATTGACGTTACTAAAAGTCTCCAGCAATCGACATCACTGATCACTTTAATATCGATGGAAAATATTTAGTTCTGTAGGTTCGAAGGTTCTCCGAATAGTGAGGGTAATGATTCTTTGAAAGCTATAACTTAAAACCAATGAACATTCAAGTATGTACGATGAGTCGGAGTGCCTGCTGGTAGGACACCACCTACCTTGGACCGTATAGACATATCAAAAGTAGATCTCATCAGATAGAGAATTGACACAGATAGAGGCTCCACCTTTATACATATATGGGAAAACATTTGAATTTCGGGATTACAGGGTATTCAAAATAGGGAGAGGTATTATATTGTGTAACTATAATAGTATTTTTAAAATCTCAAAACATGGATTTCTTTCATTAAGGAAAAATAAGTGAAATTTTCAAAATTCAAATATGACATGGTTTGGGCATGTAGAATGAATGAATAAAGAAAGACAAACATTACAAATATACATTACAAATGTGAGTGAAATGCGTGGAAAAGTAAGACCAAGTGAAATATTTTGGATCAATGATATATTTCATAGATTATTTCCTTCTGAAATGTGCAATTATGTAATGTAAGTATCAATATACACTTTAAAGTAACCCTTATGAAATAAGCTCTATTCCCAGGCTAACATGATATTTATAAAGAACGACTCTGTTATTAAAATCTTCGATAAAAAATGCAATAAATAACTGGGTTCAGTTTTAAAAGTTTCGTAAGCACGAAATAATTTTATTGCCTATTTATTTTATCGTGGCCGATCTAAATTTGACTTTTTTATAAGTGTATTTCATTTCAAATGTCAAAAAATTTGCTCAGTTTTAACCTTTGAATGCAAAGGTTAGACTTATGAATGTATATGTGCAACAATGAACCAACCCATATTCTATCTGTTTTTAAGATATTTTAGGAAACGAAATATTATGAAGTACATTCGTCATGACCTGATGGTTAGCATGCTTGCTTAGCATCCAATGAAGTCTCAGTTTTCCTTGCTGTTAGCATGCTTGCTTAACATCCAATGAAGTCTCGATTTTCCTTGCTGTTAGCATGCTTGCTTAGCATCCAATGAAGTCTCGGTTTTCCTTGCTGTTAGCATGCTTGCTTAACATCCAATGAAGTCTCGATTTTCCTTGCTGTTAGCATGCTTGCTTAGCATCCAATGAAGTCTCGGTTTTCCTTGCTGTTAGCATGCTTGCTTAGCATCCAATGAAGTCTCGGTTTTCCTTGCTGTTAGCATGCTTGCTTAACATCCAATGAAGTCTCGATTTTCCTTGCTGTTAGCATGCTTGCTTAGCATCCAATGAAGTCTCGGTTTTCCTTGCTGTTAGCATGCTTGCTTAACATCCAATGAAGTCTCGATTTTCCATGCTGTTAGCATGCTTGCTTAGCATCCAATGAAGTCTCGGTTTTCCTTGCTGTTAGCATGCTTGCTTAACATCCAATGAAGTCTCGGTTTTCCTTGCTGTTAGCATGCTTGCTTAACATCCAATGAAGTCTCGATTTTCCTTGCTGTTAGCATGCTTGCTTAGCATCCAATGAAGTCTCGGTTTTCCTTGCTGTTAGCATGCTTGCTTAGCATCCAATGAAGTCTCGGTTTTCCTTGCTGTAAGCATGTTTGCTTAGCATCCAATGAAGTCTTGGTGTTTGATTGAACAATCTCTTGTATATTTTTCCCTATCCATCCCTTCCAATTGTCTCTGCCATCAAAATTTATTTTGTATTGCACTATATTAAACTTGTGTTGATACAGTACAACCTATGGGAGGCTTATTATCAATTTCTCCCAACTAACCAGAAATGTGTTAAAGAGGCCTTAAGAGGAATCTTTTTAAAAAATCTTGGTTCCAACTGGAATCGAACCCACAACTCCCGAGCTGAGAGACGGTAGTATTACCAACTTGACCACGGAGGTTGTCTGCTTAAAGAGTTTACCATTCTTAGTAGTCCCTAATCTGGACTATGGTAATTGATGTCTCACTGATCATGAATTTTTGAGTCAATTGTATGTATAATATATAAGGTTTTTCGCAGTATTACACCGCATGGTTTGGCTTATAATAACGAAGTTTCGAAAGTATTCCATTTTTTTAGAAACATTATAAGCCAAACCATTTGATACAACAATCCAAAATACCTTATACAAATCGATACGAAAAACCGCGAAAGACTTTAAACATGAAGTTCTTGGGCGTTTATATAAATACAGGGCCAAAGCTATTTCGGAGTATTTTCCATTCAAACATATTAAACTTCCTCTCATCTGTTTTTTTATAGCCCAAGTCTCATTCACATAATCACTAGAGACCTTTTTTTTTACTTGTTTTCAGCAAATATTTGTGCAATCGTTTTAGTTTATAGCTGTAAAATGTGTCTGAAACTAGTAATGCAATCGTTTTAGTTTATAGCTGTAAAATGTGTCTGAAACTAGTAATGCAATCGTTTTAGTTTATAGCTGTAAAATGTGTCTAAAACTAGTAATGGTACAGTAATTATTGTATATAAAATAGATATAGAAAGTCTGTTAAATTTATATTTAGTTTAGCGGTTCGGGGACGAGGATATTAAATGGAATTTTGCCAAAATTTATTTATTTATTTGTATATTATTTATATTTAAGGCATTAACATTGTGGAGGTTTAAGGACAATGTAATTTGTTTAATCAGACACTGACGGTAATACAGTTTCAAGATTTCCATCTCATCATCAGGGAGCACAAACAAACCCGAATTATGTTCGAACTGGTAGCGACATACACGTTTCTAACGGTGAAAATTAGGGTCGGGGATTGTAGGTGATGGAAGCCAGGAGACAGCTTCAGCAAGCAGCCGTGAGATCTTGGAAATGTGTCTATTTGCCAGATGTTAATCCCAATACACTGACTTGGATATTTCTAGGGCATCTTATCTGTCAGATAAGAAGCCCTTGAAATATACAAGTCAGTGCATTAGGATAAACATCTGACAAATACGTAAATTCGCAAAATCTCACCACTGCTTGCTGAAGTTGTCTCCGGCCTTCCTCCACCCTTAATGCCCAACCCGATTTATTATCGTTAGAAGTGTGTGTGTTGTCGATACCAGTTTGAATATAAGTCAGTTTTATATGTATTATATTCCCCTGATGATGAAGTGAAAAGCTTGAAACCGGTAGATTTATACCATAATATAAAGTGAATATACAGTATTTGATTAAATAAATTACAATTTATTTTTTGTTCAAGTTATCAAATGTAACTAGTGGCTGCAACGCGGACTTTTTTGCATTTTTATTTGTATTTTTATGTTAATTACGTGGGTGTTGGTCACCTGTTTCAAAATAAGCATTAAAAATTAGAGCCTAGTGAGAGTTTATATTGCGTAGAGTGGAGCTATTTAAACATTTCAATAAAATAAAAAAATATATATTAACTGTATTTAACCGGTAATGAGATAGTGAATTTGCACGACATAATATCTTTTTGTACGTTATTGCATAAAATAGGTTTTAATAAAACTTAATCAAATTACTCATTTTTAACAGTTTAATATTGTTGGCATAGTTTTACCGAAGATATCATGGACGAGACACTAAAGTAACGATACGAAAGGGAACTTCTCAATGTCAAAAAATGCCGTAAAATATAATATCTTGGTCACTTTTTACGTCTTACAAAATATTGCTTATTATAAACGAAAAGTAAAAATATAGGAAAACGCGAAATGTAAGCGATGGTTCGAAGCATCAATATCCGATTATTAACGAACTTCGTGGTCTACTGATAAGATTCTTGTCTTCCGACCCGCGGACTGGGGGTTTGAATCCCACGTGAATAATAGAATTGAGCAGATTTTGATTAACAATCTGTTTTTCACATGTGGTTTATTGAACCCCTTTCTAGTTGGTAAAATTATCACTTGGCAATAAGCCCACCAGGTTGTTTTGTATCAATAAATGAATGAATGCCCATTATCTACACCACTCGACTGCTGCTGTTTTCTGACAGTTGTGCTAAGCATTAATGTATTTAAGCGTATAATGTAGCACGTCCTTGCACATCTTGAGCTGTCTATCATGCTTTCTTCTGCCTTCCATCAGCTCACCAAAAAAGGAAAGAAGTCTATACTCAGGTATGCGAGGTATGTGTCCCGACCAATACGCGTACACGCGACATCAAAATCTCACTATGGTTCGGAAATTCTAGGATGGGTCCTTTGACAGTTGACAAATTTCCCCCAATACAACCTTGTAACAACGTTCAGTAATTTTAATTATTTTATCAACTTTAATATAAGCCTCGATTCTAATAAATAGCAAGTTATTTAGGTCAATACATTACATAAAACTAACAATAATGATAAATTAATACATCTTGTTACAAATTACCAAAAATGTGGCAGTTTTTTTAAATCAAATAATATTTGGTGACGTTTTTCAAAAATCACTACGTTAGTCTGCGTTGGCTAGGGATGGGGTATTCGATAATTGGATTTTCGATTTTTTATACCTAAAATGAAATGTTCGTAATTAGTATTAATTCATAGTGGATATTGGCCTATTTAAAAATAGATACAAATCATACAAATACATTAGAAAGTCAGTATAATGAAAATTATGAATTAAAACGTCAGTTTAGAGAAAAAACAATTTTTCGATTTATAAAAAACTATTCGATTTATAAAAAAAAAGGTTTTACCCCATCCCTCTGAAACATTACGTTTAAAACGCCACACGACCCATCCTAGATTTTCTGAACTATAATACTACATATTTTGATTCTGTATGACACGATCGAATCTTCATTATATGCCTAAGGTGTATCTGCTAACAGTTATCAAGTGCCCTAATATATATTCTGTAGGGAAACCATGATTCATGCCCATATATCAAAGATGGTAAAATTACAGCTTTATAGACTGCCGTCTTGGTTTTCAGTGTTAGATCATTATTAGTATCGTATACCTCCGTGGCCTGGTGGTAAGACACTTGTCTGCCGATCCGGAGGTTGCGGGTTCGATCCCCGCTGGAACCCAGATTTTTTAAAATTGGATTCCAGTCTGGTTAACACTTAGGGCCTATAAAAACATCTTTCTGGTTGGTTGGAAGAGACTGCCACATGGCAATAAACTCGCCAGGTTAAAAAAAATAATGTATAATTCAATAGTGCAACAAGGGCAGTGTTTTGAAAGTTACTTTGACAAAGTGACACTACTACAGGAACTTTAAAATCTAACGTAGCATGTTACTCAAGTATTCACAATATAAAGTGGTACCAGCGCTACCTTACAATTAATTTTAGAACAAGATGCGCTAATACTGCTGAGTAAGTTAACAACACTGGTTGAGACTGAAAAATATATGAGGTAAGTGAGAGACAAGCTGCAATAGTGGGGTGAGTTTACGAAGTAGGCCTTTTTTTTTTTAATTTTTTAAATAAGTGGCAAAAAATATTTTGGTTGCTTGGATTTTTTTTGCAAATATACATCCATATATATCCTAACCGATTAGGCTACATACGCAAACGTTGCGATTTTATTCGAGCATGTGCTCGCTAATTTACAAATCGCGCCGTTTTATTTCCAATTTGCTACCCGTGACCCGACGATTATTCAAATGAATACGCCCCGCGGGTGCCGTGCAGCGATGGTTGAACATAATTGATGAAGCCAGCGGAGCAGCTTGATAACTTATAGGTTCAATATTTACCTTGTAGATACTTAGAGCTTTAATCTCAGACGTGACTTCAATATTGATGAAGTTCAAAATGTCTTCATCTTCATTCCCGGCCAAGGCGCCTCCAGCTCGCGTCATATTTCCCACCTTGGAGACAGGTCCGGTTCTCCATTAAATACAATGTGAGTGAAATACGCAAGTGGCCAATATATATTTTTTCACAGCAGCAGTTCTAAAATCTATCTTGACATATAAAACACATAGATAACAAACATTTCACAGGTTCTCGGCTTCTTTGATACTTGTTGGCATTATGTTAATCTTTTAAACTTCGTATTAGAAATTGTTTTGATATTTTATCATTTTGGTTTTGGAAAGCTGAAAGACATCATGACTTTTCGTAAATTAATTATGGTCTTATAGTACCTTTTCGGATATAATTTAGCAATTTCTTAAAACCAATCAAATTATGTGACATGGCTTATAATAGTCGTTATCTATAATTTAATCTGGAATTTCATGAAGCACAAAACTTTTTGATATAAAAATAAGAAGATCAAATCCATCTTTTTGACCAGTGTGAACCAAAAATAAAAAAAATAATCTTCATAAGGGCATGGTAACACATTGAACAATAAGAATTTCTTACAACGTTAATTTATTTCGGTATCAATTATATTCACAAAATTTAATAAAAAATGTTTAATTTGTCTTATAAAAATTGGAAAAATTAAAAATACGAGTATGTGATGTAATTATGTGAAATTGACTGACATTTATAGTTGGGGTGTGTGGCTTTTATCTCTCATATAGGATATCCACACTACATAAAGGAAAACAGGGTCCCAGTCTGATAACGAGTTCGTTTGGTACATTACTAACAAGATCAGAGTACGTATGCGAGTGCTTTTAGTTGTCCAAAGACTAGATTACTGGGTCCGAAAAAAACTAGTATGTCCAAATGACCAATTTGGATATATTGAAGAATACCATACAAATAGACGTCTTATCAACTTGGCTACAAATGCCTTTATGTTAGGCAGCTTCAAAGTACTAGGACAACTTGGCTACAAATGCCTTTATGTTGGGCAGCTACAAAGTACTAGGACAACTTTTAATTTAAATGAAAAAAGGGTTTCGATTAAATCTAGTTTCTATAGGACGGCAATCGAATTTGGGACCTTTAGATGCTAAGTAAGATTACTAAACATTGGACCACTGTGCTGATAAGTTTTTAAATTTAAAATGGCCATGGGCATGGCCTAATTGGTAAGACATCAGACTTCTTGCCCGTGGGTAGCGAGTTCAATTCTCTTTGAAACCGGATATTTTTTTTATGAAGAATTTTTTTCAGGATTTTACTTAAGTTGTCTTGTTAAAATACCTGTCTGGTTGGTTGAAAGAGATAGTCACTTCGCAATAAACCCACCAGGTGGTGCCATATACAATGAAAGTGTAATATAATACATTAATACAATATAGGGACTTGACTTGGTATGAGCGGCAATTTTCAACTCTCACGTGTGCGGCACAATCCATAGCACGACCCAGCTCGGGGAAATATGTCTCCTAAGTAATACGCGTGTAATCAGATGTAACGCGTGTCACGTCGTATCTTGATAATACACCTCGAGCAGGGATCGATTCTACTGACTAAATTTCATTTGCGAACTCACAAAAATAATATATCGAGGCACCATGCGCCATACCACCAATACGAACAATCTGTCGCCTTGCGACATGAGAGCCTTACTTGTGGTTTAGATAATACTATATTATGTAGTATCTACCTGAATACTAAATCCTGTAAGACACGATAGTCAAATCATACAAAATTTTAACAAGATGCCAAATTGAACATTCTAAGAGCACATTTTTTTATTTATTTATATGAATATTAAACAGATATACAATTAAAATTACAACTCTGCATATTCAAAGCATATGATATAAAAAAGTTAGTTAATCTATTGAACTATATTACGTGGCATTTACGACCTCCAAAAAATTACTCTACATATTCAAAGGAAGGCAAGACAAACGATTTAACTATATAACATACATAGTATTTATGACCTCTGAAAAACAGCTATATGTTACATATTCAAAGCATATACTCTAGGAAGGTTAGACAAGCTTATTAACTATATAGGTATTACATGGTATTTACGACCTCCATAAACAGCCATACGTATTCAAAGCTATACATATTCTAGTTTTAAAATATAATATAAGAAGGTTAAACAAGTTTTTTTAACTATAAACCTGCCAGATTCTACTGTATATAACGAAAATGTAATACAACACAATAAGTTTGCGTTTTTTATACATGATTCAAAATAATGACAATAAATTAAATGTTTACTTAAGTTAGATTCATGCAGGATAAATATTAAGCAATTTTACTTACGTTCAGAAGTACAACAACCGTTTCTGGGGAGAGAAATTGCAAGAACGGTAATTAGTCCATTAGATAATCATAAAGATAATCTGAGTATAATGTTCTCTGGAGGGCAATGAGTTGCAGTAGAATTTAACGCCATGATGAATTTCCATTAGATACTGCCGCGGTCTGTTTGGTAATGAATTAATGCCTACAAACTGGCCGCAATCCAACGGTCATTGTGTCCACTCTGCATTGTCATACTGAAGCGATGATTCTTACTTTTGTTGTGCCTGCAACCCTATTATTATGTTGACTTTTCATATTTTAAATGGACAAATTGAATATGAATTTGATTAAAAATTCGGGGACCCAGGAGGAAAGGAAACGCCTTTCCCTTTTTTTTTAATTAACAACATATGGAACTGAACGATTCAAATGTGAAATTCTCGGAAAAAAATACTTACATTCGAAAAGAGGTTAAGGAACAGGCTTTTCACATTATGTCAAAATGGTGAGGAGTTACACGATGTGTTTTTGACCAAAGTATTAAGTTATTTATTTATCGCATGTTTATTTTTTACAACCGCAACCTTTACAAAAAAAAACAACATTCAATAACAATCATACAAAAAAATCTAATAAATGCCGCAATTAAATAAACTTTTAAGCACATGACCTAACATAAATGAAAGTCAACAACATAGTTGAAAAAACATCAAAACTTGAATACATAATCAAAACAGAAAGACATTTATGTACATAGTAGAAAAAAATATCGCACAAGTAAATCAAAAATTGAACACATAATCAAAACAGAAAACCATTTACGTACATACCAGGAAAAAAACATTTCACAAGTACATCAAAACTTGAACACATAATAAAAACGGAAAAACATGTATGTACATAGCAAAAAAAAATATTGCACAAGTGCATCAAAACTTCAACACATAATTAAATCGGAAAAACATGTATGTACATACTATAGCAAAAAAAATATTGCACAGACATCAAAATAAAAAAATACAATTAAGATTTTCAATAAAGAACTGCTTTAAATTAATCATGATTAATTAAACTTAGGAAATAAAAATGTCGAACGGGAATGTATGCAGAATATAACATATTACGCCGATGGCATTGTAGTCTAAGCGGAGAATATTTTAAAGAAAAACAAAGCTAGCTGGTCATAATGGAATATTAGACGTGGCAGAAAGTGACAAAAGGAAGATTAATATGGTAGAAATGAAAGCGTTGCGTAGAATGAGTTGAAAAACAATGAATGACAAAATTAGGAATACGAACATAATGAATCAAATTTTGAAAGAGGAAAGAGTAAAAAACCTTTGTGAATGGAAAGTATGCATTATGAAATGTATGGATGTGGTAGAAGTGAATGATGTGTACCAGGATGTAATAAAATAGACCTGTTATCTTTGTCTACACCCAATGAGAACATGTCGAGATGGTGATGATGATGATATGAAAAGGTTTAAAACCCTGAACACCGAATACTAAGTTGATATTTTACAAATCAAACAATAAGTCTCATATATACAAATTCTCGGTAGTTAATTTTAAAAAACTATTCGTTTGAAATTATACAAATATGACTCGAAACGTTCATTTTTATTTTTCAAATGGCAAATTTCAATTAACTGACTTGTGTTAATAAAAATGAAAAACAAATGAAAGTAATTATGCAATAATCGGGTGTGGAATTTACAGAGCTATTACAATAGTTTGCAGAGTGGGGGATTAACTTGACAAAAATAAAATTAGGGAGAGATTGAGAAAAAAAGATGACTGAAAAGAAAGTACATGTTATGATGATAACGGTGCCTTTTTATGTGGGAGAAGATGCACGAATCAAATTTTGACTACTGTTACACTTATACCTATATTTACTAAATTAAGAGAGAGCGTTGCCTCCATGCAACAATAAAGCAATAGTTTAAACACTTCTGACACTAATTTTCTCTCAATAAAACTTACCCGGGTCTCAGCGGCATATGAAGAAAATACAGAACAAGTACTCTTTCGTCTCAGATCGCGATGGGTTCAATAATAAGATGTACTAGGCCTCCAAGATATTATCTACCGGACAAGGGGAACAACAAAGGAAAGACATAAATTTGTGATAATACTTAGTTTAATCCAATGAGATTTCAATAAAAAAAACTCCGCAATAATGCCGAGAAAAAATTATATATATTACAAAAGTACCAGAGTAGGCAGACTAATAATTCGGGCTTGCATTAAAGACTGATTCCCGCTCAATATTCATCACAAACAAAAAGGTTATGAGGTAAGGAGAAACCAACAATGATAGGTTACAATACAAAGAATTCACTCACCCCACAATACCATGAATATCGATAAGGAACAATAAGCGTAGTGTCTATTCTCTCGGAACTGCGGAGGAACCTGAAGATTTCCCCCGAAAACAAAACCGGAACGATGCCTCTGATGACGATGATACAGCAAGCGTCCTTTGGAGCTTGGCGCTGCGCCGATACAAAACTCTTCCCTAGCCCTCGGCCTGGGAGAACGATTTCAGACCCGCAGTTATTTAAAGAACCGCTTATCTTAGTTTTTCGAAACTTTACTTGCTTCACGCCTGATGGCGCCAATAATAATCCAAGATTATTTCTTTGGAGATACTATTCCGCAGATAAATCCCCGCGTCAAGTCTAGACTGAAGTGCGGGAAGAACTTTCACAAAAAAAACTAATTATTAATTCGTACGCTCCCAACAGGAGATTATAATTCGGAACACAAGGTAACTGACCGATAACTTGAATGAATCAATTAATTATTAATTCGTATTCAACCCGACCGGGACCGGTCTTAATAACAGAACCAGTAGTCGTGACGGTACCGCCCGTAATGGCCTGCTGACCTTCTTCCCTCGCACACCTGTACATCGCGCGCGTGATGCAGTCTATCCCCCATAGCGTTTTGTAAGCGATCTCTTGATTGGTCAAATCTTTGGTCGGGCCGTAACTCGACCAATCACGCCATTGCATCCGATTATTTCTTATAAGTGACGCAATTCCCCTGTGATAGATGTAATTCTTTATACCGCGCGTTTTGGAATAGAATCTTCCAGAACCAGAGAATGATTGCATCATTCCTTGTCCTAATTACAACTGCGTCACGCTCGGACTCGCTATTATGCGTCATTACCTATCCCTCGTAATCAGAACAAAGGGAAAGTACGTTTCAATTCCGCTCGTAACGACAATCAATTTCGCGCGTTATTTTTCCTTTGGATAAATTCCAAACTTCTCACCCGCCTTTTATGAAAAAATAAATATACTCCTAACACTCCATCTTATGTTATAAAAGAAAACAAAAAAAACAACAAAAAAAAAAAAATTATCATTCCTAGAGTATAGACACATCAGCTGTAGGCAATTATAAGGAGCAAGGGGTGTATGTCCCCCCTACTGGATACGGTCTCGTGGCCGATTTACCGGTTGTCAGCATTTGCCTGCAGGACACCCCTAATTGGTGTAAGGGAACCTAGCCGCAAGGAAACCACGGAAACCTTACGATGACAACACACTACTGAATCTACTATAGCCCATAACCTTATACTAAGGAGCACGGAACAATCCTCCGGTAACTCCTTACAATAGTACAGAAGATTATCTTTCCAATACTGGTTTAACCACAGGGCAACCAGCACTGAAACAATTGCATAATACAGGGAGTACAATTCCTTAAACAATTTTAATAAACAAAACAAACAAAACAAAAAAAAACAAAGACAATAGATTATAGACAAATTCACCTAGGGCATGGTCACCGGATACTTCAAAGGTGATCAGATACAAAACAAAAAGAATTCCAAATAAAATTAAAATAACACAAAGTATTATGGATGGTCACCCTATATCACTAAAGGTAGGCCGTCCCTAAGAACAAAGAGATAATGATTTTACATAAGCACGGCTTGTGATACATCAAAGGGTAGGTCAGAAACAAAACAAAAAGGAATCCACATTAAAAAAAATAAAAAAAAACAAAATTATATTATACATGGTCACCCTGTATCACCAAAAGGTAGGCCGTCAATAATAACAAGGAGATAATGATTTTACATAAAGCCCGGCTGGTGATACATCAAAGTACAGAGCAGAAACAACAAAAAGGAATCCACATTAAATCAAAAAAAAAAAAAAAAACAAAATTATATTATACATGGTCACCCTATATCACAAAAAGGTAGGCCGTCAATAATAACAAGGAGATAATGATTTTACATAAAGCCCGGCTGGTGATACATCAAAGTACAGAGCAGAAACAACAAAAGGAATCCACATTAAATCAAAAAAAAAATAAAAAACAAAATTATATTATACATGGTCACCCTATATCACAAAAAGGTAGGCCGTCAATAATAACAAGGAGATAATGATTTTACATAAAGCCCGGCTGGTGATACATCAAAGTACAGAGCAGAAACAACAAAAGGAATCCACAAATAAAAAAACAAAATTATATTATACATGGTCACCCTATATCACAAAAGGTAGACCGTTAATAGATAATTAACCCACCCCTCCTCTCAGGGCATCATGCTGAGAAAAGGTTTACAACCAAATTAGTTAATCACCATTCATCCTCTCACTAAACACTGCAGCCTGTTTCGCGGCTGACCTTAAAGATAACACTGGACACTTACTTAATTATACACTTACAGGATTTATACGGGTGACTCTACTCCTCCATTGCCAACCTCTCCCCCTCACTGTGAACAGAGATCAATCATTACAAGCCCAAATCCAGCCCTTACGGTAAGGACTGCATTACACATTTCTATAATCCCTACAGTCCGCCTACTTGGTATAATAAGTGGTAATTATTACGCAAGCCAATATAATCAGATAAGGACCGAAATCTTTTCGAGACGGAACTTTTTCTTCCCTTTCCCCTCTTCTCCTCCTCCTCTCCCTTCCTTTCCCTTTCTTCTTCAAAAGAGACAATTTCTAAACTTTTTAGGAAATCTACCCTAGCTTAGAACGAAGCAGAACCGGCTGTTCCACGGCTGACCTACCACAAGGCTCAC
Source organism: Odontocerum albicorne (assembly GCA_949825065.1). Lineage (NCBI taxonomy): Eukaryota > Metazoa > Arthropoda > Insecta > Trichoptera > Odontoceridae > Odontocerum > Odontocerum albicorne. Next base: position 36,292,957 of record OX463842.1, read on the forward strand.
ACCTAACCCTCTCCCTGCAATTCTAATCCATTCCTACTCTCTCTCTGAAAAGAATAAACAATGTTATTGAAACACTCGCGGTTAGGCCCGATCTTAAGCAAGACACGTCCCCCGGCCCCCAGACCGGAACCAAGAATCACGCGAATCCGCATATGACGCTTGTGGATAACCAGGATCTGAGGGTCAGAACACGCGGTTGCACCAATCGAACCCTTCCAAGCCAGAAGCGCGTGCCCACCAGAACATGCTGGAGCGGCAACTCTGCTAATGCGGGTTCATGACGCCCGTGGTGGAGACAATTCAATACATCGGTGATGCACCGAAAGGCCTTCACCAAAATATTAACCGGTCGAGAGGCTAGCCTCTCTCAACCCGAACTCCTAGAGGCAGTTCAGGGCTTCTGCATGCTACCTTGAGCACGAGAAGGACGATGATTACAAAAAAAATTAATAATACACACAAAATACTGGATGAGTACCGGCCATCCGTAAGCCTTTTGAAGAATAATATTACATACACAAATTAATATAAAACAAAATGCTGGATGAATGTAGGCCGTCCGTAAGCCTTTTGCTGGATGTATTAGGCCATCCGTAAGCCTTTTGCTGGATGTATAACGGCCGTCCGTAAGCCTTTTAAAGAATAATATTACATACACAAATTAATATAAAACAAAATGCTGGATGAATGTAGGCCGTCCGTAAGCCTTTTGCTGGATGTATTAGGCCATCCGTAAGCCTTTTGCTGGATGTATAACGGCCGTCCGTAAGCCTTTTAAAGAAAATAATTTTAATCACAATTGTTAGGGAGGGAGAAAAAAATAAAAGGAAACAAAAGGAAAATCAACACAAAAACAAAAACAAATGATATTAATACGCCATGCAGTAAACAGGAATAACAAGAAGCCCTACCTAAACAAATTTATTCCCGTGTGCGGGACAACAACTCTTCGATGAGGGGGTGGTTCATAGTTAACCACCCGAAAAGAAAACTCACAGTATGTAACGAATTACAGAAAGGAACAAAGACTACTTTCAACAGAGAAGGTGAGCCAGCCTACAAGGCAACATATCTGAACTTGTCAATATAGTGCTATAACAAAACAGAACAGTAAATCCCAGGTTCTCATCCAGCGATGCCATTCCTCTCTATAAGGCAATAATCCCATGAACTGGTTACACCAGTATTAACCATCCGTACCACCGATGCAGGATACTACTATTCTCCAAAAAAAAAAAATTACTAGGAGCAGCTCCAATTTCCTTAAATCCTCGGGTCCAACAGCCCAAGCCAATAACTCAGATATGCAATCACCGAACTAATAACAATTTTCTAACTCCTTGAGAATCCTTGTAGCGAGGTGACTCCATCTCCATTTCCATGATAACGAGCAACTAGCCTAACAAGGTTTTCCAATGTTTCAAGCAACTATTTTCAATGGAAGTGTGACTAGATTAAGGTTCAACCTTAAGAACATCCAACACGGAAGGAAACCAACCCCTCCCTTCATTCGTATTTCTGTAGTTTCTACAGATTCTTTACCATACGGACTATTATCCGAAGGTAATTTTCCAACATCAACCATTCTCAATGGGTCTTGCACTAAAGCAACGTTCAACCTTATGAACACCCGATACTGAAGGAAGCCTACCCCTCAGTACATAAGAAATTCTGTATACTATACAGATTCGTTACCCTACGGACTATCATCCGAAGGTAGTTTATAAACAGCACCCATCCTCCACGGGTCTTGCACTAAAGCAATGTTCAACCTTATGAACACCCGATACTGAAGGAAGCCTACCCCTCAGTACACAAGAAATTTAGTACACTCTACTCGAGGCTCTCAGCATTCCGTCACTCATGGTCCAGGCCCAGGCTCTGAGCGCCAGATACTCTTTAAAAATAATAACCACACTAATCACGGGGAAGAGTACCAAACCCGTACATAGAACATATGGACATGACTCCATACGAGATTGCCTCACGACTAGCTCACTGTTTAATCACCCTAGCGGAATTATGAACTCTCACTGGTGATGTTATTTATAAAAAAAAACTCTACTGCCATTCATCAAAGAATCCGACAGTGCATACTTTCAAGGTATGATTTAAACATTAACAAGAATATAACGAAAATTTAATTTAAGAACCTGTACTTTCCCGACCATGAATGACTCCCAATTAGGCACCGATGAGCCTATCACTACTCCATATGCTATTAACCTTCTTATACTCCACCGGGTCACTAAATAGTGGACACCGGACTGGATCTAACCTATGCGTGCGCATCCCTTCTCGTGCGACGACGGCTTACTGCCTACGGCATGCGACGGCGGATCGAGACCACGGATGCTTGGTATATCATTTGCAACGATGGGTCAAGACGACGTGAGACAACGTGATTCAACTACCTACACCATGCCAAACGATCTATAACCGTATACGAAACGGAACTAATTCTCGATGGCTACTACTCTCAATGGTAAAAGAAATTCAACTGCGAATAGAACGGAACCAAATATATGTTCCGCGTCTCACGGCCTGCCGGAACAATTGGTCAGGACAAACGTGAGATTACGAAATGCTCATTAGCTACTGCGTCCACTGACGCACTCGAATCGAGCCAAGGCCTAAACGGCAAATCTTGAATACTATCGTGCTGGAAGGGCCGCTTGTCCCCTGAACCTGTAGTCTCAACCTAACCCCTTACAAGAAAAAGATACTCTCCCGGTCGCTGTGTAATGCGACAAATCCGGTAACCCCGACGTACTTAATACATTAAGGAATACAATGTTAAAGAGGATTGAATCGCAATTGCAACGGAATTGAAAAAGTATGCCGCGCCTTGCGGACGGACGGTATCAATTTGTCCGCACGACGCAAGACGACGAACTGCTAAATAGAATATTCCTCGATAAGGAGATACTAGTATGACGGAAACGGAATTGATAATAATATAATACGTCTCCCGCGGCCTGACGGCATTTGTCAGGGCAACGCGAGAGGACGTACTTCACACCATTAAGGTATACAAAGTTAAAGAGGATTGAATCGCAACTGCAACGGAATTGAAAAAGTATTCCGCGCCTCGCGGACGGACGGTATCAATTTGTCCGCACGACGCGAGACGACGAACTGCACAAGAGATTAATCTGCGGTGAAGGTGGTTCTATCTTAACGGAAACAAAGCCGATCGCAATGGCAACGGAATTGAAGAAGTAATCTGCGCCTCGCGGTCTAACGGTATCAATTTGTCAGTACGACGCGAGACGACGAACTGCTGATCAGCTACTGCGTCCACTGACGCACTCAAATCGAGCCAAGCCGAAAACGGCAAATCTTGAATACTACAACGTAGGTAGGGCCGCTCTTCCCCTGAACTCGTACTCTCAATCAAGCCTTTTACAAAAAAGGAAAACTCTCCCGGTCGCTGAGTAATGCGACAAATCCGGTAACTCCGACGTACTTAATACGGGTTAGTGCCCCACCGGTTCTTTGGAAACTGAACATCTGGAGGCGGTCCAGACATATCGGGTAATATAGCCAACGGACGCGCTGGGATGGCTCTAGCCCTCCAAAGATTGTCAGCCGTCCTCGCGGGCTCCCTTCGGGTACGCGGCTGTTCGGGGCAATGACGCGCCACATGACCAGGAAGACTACACCGAAAACATCCGCGGGGATACGGATCCCGAATATTAGGGGCACGAGATACTGGAGACAGGCTAGCACCTGTTCTTGAAACGAAAGGAGTAGGACGAGGCAACCTTCCCTCATCTCTATTCATCAGCTCGAAAGACAAGCACAGCTTTTCCAACACACTGACTGATGCCGGTTGAGAGCTGACAAGAACTGAACTATATCGGTGATGTAACCCGCGCCTAAATACGTTCACCAATTCCATATCAGTCAAGGGCGAATCTAAAGACTGATTCATATTTTGTACCCTAGAAACATAGTCCGTAGAGGACTCGTCTGGTTTTTGTATAGAAGACCAGATATCCATTCTCCGCTCCGTCATAAAATCTTCAGACTCATATTTCTCTAGGAAGAGTCTCCTAATCGTGTTCCAATCCACCATTTCCCTCTTCTTACTCCTAAAGAACGTTAAGGCTCCGCCTCTCAAAAACTCCGGTAAGACCGCCGAGAGCGCATTCTCCTCAACCCCTCGCGCACAACCCAATTCCTCTAGACGCGACAAAAATTCCCTCACGCAACCTCCTCCAGAAAAAGGCTCCACTGGCCACACCGAAAAATCTAAATTCCACTGAGGGGACGAACGTGGAATATCTGCACGCGCCACTCCCTCCCCTGCATACGGAGACGAACTTGCCAACGGCGTCGGCGCCAGGGTTCCCGAGACTGTAACACCCGCGTCCGTTCCCTCCAAAAACTGGGGAGCTCTCATAAGATTCCGGTAAGGTACGCACCTCACCGGTAAGGCGACCGCCTCCGATGACGATGATACCAGACTCTTGTTAAACAAAGAGGCCTGACGCCGCAACTCGTAAAAATTATTACTAGGAACTAATCCCCTTTCAATTAATTCCCCGATTAGCCTTTCCTTCGTGGCCTTCATTATATTAACTATTGGATCCATTGCGCTATCCATCCTCAATCCTATTCGTAACAGTAGGTATCAAAATTTATACCCAACGAAATCTTACTTCACCTTGTTAAACAATGCTTTACCTACACCGTTCAACAGGAACAAGAATTTAACTAAAACGTAACTTTAATTTAACACAAACCCCCCCTTAGTTGAAATGTTCCGAAATTAAGAACTAGCAATTATAACCAATATGTATTATTATCAAATTTCCTAAAACACGCTTCCACCACACCGCTTGCTACGAATCTACAACTTAAATATCAAAGTAATTCAATTCAATATTATTCACTCTCTTATATTACAAAGATTTGTTCCGAAAACAATTGAGTATAAGCACCAAGTGATTTTATCTAAATGTAGTAACACTATTCCCCTTTACTGCATCAACAGCGACGCAAACCGAACTACTGTAAGTTATACGCACTCTCCTCTTGCCTATCCCCGCGCAAGCTATAAGGCGAGATTGGTTTCAAACAAATGGTCTTGAAATTCCAAAAACACTGGAATACTTCACGAACGTAACCACTAATTACTTCTCTATCCGCAATTAACTAGGCACTCTTTTATTTATTCAGTCACTTATTTTGTTTGAACTACTATCGCTCAATGCGTATCTAATCACTTTACGCGGCAAACTATACTCCTGATTATTCGCAACCCACCACCACAGACGCTTCTCGAACCTGTCCCGAAATGGCGACCCACGCTTTTATCTTACGAATTTCGCGCTAAATTTTCTGAAAAAAGAACAAATTATATTTTTATACACTTTATCACCCCGTCCACTTAGTCAAATACCCTGGAAGCCAGCATTTTTCTAAAATGGCCCCACGTACGGGCGACATTGTTACACTTATACCTATATTTACTAAATTAAGAGAGAGCGTTGCCTCCATGCAACAATAAAGCAATAGTTTAAACACTTCTGACACTAATTTTCTCTCAATAAAACTTACCCGGGTCTCAGCGGCATATGAAGAAAATACAGAACAAGTACTCTTTCGTCTCAGATCGCGATGGGTTCAATAATAAGATGTACTAGGCCTCCAAGATATTATCTACCGGACAAGGGGAACAACAAAGGAAAGACATAAATTTGTGATAATACTTAGTTTAATCCAATGAGATTTCAATAAAAAAAACTCCGCAATAATGCCGAGAAAAAATTATATATATTACAAAAGTACCAGAGTAGGCAGACTAATAATTCGGGCTTGCATTAAAGACTGATTCCCGCTCAATATTCATCACAAACAAAAAGGTTATGAGGTAAGGAGAAACCAACAATGATAGGTTACAATACAAAGAATTCACTCACCCCACAATACCATGAATATCGATAAGGAACAATAAGCGTAGTGTCTATTCTCTCGGAACTGCGGAGGAACCTGAAGATTTCCCCCGAAAACAAAACCGGAACGATGCCTCTGATGACGATGATACAGCAAGCGTCCTTTGGAGCTTGGCGCTGCGCCGATACAAAACTCTTCCCTAGCCCTCGGCCTGGGAGAACGATTTCAGACCCGCAGTTATTTAAAGAACCGCTTATCTTAGTTTTTCGAAACTTTACTTGCTTCACGCCTGATGGCGCCAATAATAATCCAAGATTATTTCTTTGGAGATACTATTCCGCAGATAAATCCCCGCGTCAAGTCTAGACTGAAGTGCGGGAAGAACTTTCACAAAAAAAACTAATTATTAATTCGTACGCTCCCAACAGGAGATTATAATTCGGAACACAAGGTAACTGACCGATAACTTGAATGAATCAATTAATTATTAATTCGTATTCAACCCGACCGGGACCGGTCTTAATAACAGAACCAGTAGTCGTGACGGTACCGCCCGTAATGGCCTGCTGACCTTCTTCCCTCGCACACCTGTACATCGCGCGCGTGATGCAGTCTATCCCCCATAGCGTTTTGTAAGCGATCTCTTGATTGGTCAAATCTTTGGTCGGGCCGTAACTCGACCAATCACGCCATTGCATCCGATTATTTCTTATAAGTGACGCAATTCCCCTGTGATAGATGTAATTCTTTATACCGCGCGTTTTGGAATAGAATCTTCCAGAACCAGAGAATGATTGCATCATTCCTTGTCCTAATTACAACTGCGTCACGCTCGGACTCGCTATTATGCGTCATTACCTATCCCTCGTAATCAGAACAAAGGGAAAGTACGTTTCAATTCCGCTCGTAACGACAATCAATTTCGCGCGTTATTTTTCCTTTGGATAAATTCCAAACTTCTCACCCGCCTTTTATGAAAAAATAAATATACTCCTAACACTACGTTTGCGCAAAAAGTAGGTAAGTGTATTTATTGTGCGTGTGTGGACTTGGAAAAGCATATGACTGCGTGATAAGAGACAACCTATGGAAAATATTGAATGAATATGTTGTTGAATGTAAACAAATACGTGATATTGTGTCATTATACATCTAAAGTAGAGCATGTATTAGTGCGAATGGTACATTGACTGAATAATTTAATATTCCGAATGGGGTAAAGCAAGAATGCGCGTATGTCACTCTAGTTATTCAATATTTATATAGATTTATGTGTGAAGGAACTACAGAGGTTAATGGTTAGCATACCAATGCTGAACGGGAATGTATACGGATTGCTGAATGTTGATTTTATTGTAGAGTTAACAGAGAATAAAGATGAATCACAGAGATTGATGAATAAATTGTAAGAGAAAGATCTGAGAATAAAAGTTGCAAAGTCCAATGGAAAATTGAGAGAAAAGTTATGACAAAGAACTGTCGTACACTTAGCATACCTGGAACTTTGACAAAAAACATACGTTTATCCTTAAATAATGATCGTTATGTTCAAATGGTTGTTTTTATGATTTACCTACGAGTATGTTGTATTTTTGTATTACAGATCACAACAGTTTTAAAATACAACATACTCGTACATACGAGTATATCCCTTAATCAAGATAGATTGGATTTTTTTTATTGTTTACGTGTTTCACACTTTCTCAACAATCTAAGATAAAACATACATTTATCCTCAAATGTACATTGTTGTATTTAGCTTTGACATTTTATTGTTTGTATTATTGTTCTATATAGTACAAGATATTGGGTTTATTGGCAAGAATGTAATGCTTACTGGAATCAAACCCGTAACCCACGGATCAGAAGGCATCTTATCAACAAGTATACAAAGGCTGCTTTAATAATTGTGACCTAATTTTTGTACAACTAACGATTTAAAATTTTGAAAATGAAATGACTACTAACAATCTATGGAATTAAAAAAAACACGACCAAAAAAATATTTCCCCCATCTGAAATTTCCGACCCACCTTGAGAGTAAAGGCTGTTAAGCAGCCATGGACAGTTATAAATGCCAATGAAAGCGTCCGGATCAAGGACAGCAGACAGATAGCACCTCAATTTACAAATAAGCATTATGGAGCCATTTACATGGTATCAGATGTTACAGAGGCCACTTTATACGTGGGTGTGCCGAGTGTAAATCGGACCAATGCAGCCATTACAGTTTTACGATCCTGGTCAGGGCCGTGCATCCATATGTGTGAATGCTCTTGGATAGATTTTTGTTATCTAAAAGGCGCCAACAAATATAAAATATAAATAGTTATTAGTGCCAACCAATTTTCAGGAAAAGTGGTAATAGGTTGAGAGTCATACCACAAAATAAAAACTACAATACTTTAACCTGTTTTTAGCAAAAAATGCAACCTCAAATTTAAAAGGAAATCTCTATTCACACTAGCTTTAAATTTTTGAAAAATAAAATTTAAATTAGTTCATATAAGATGGCAAAATTAAAACCTTTTGAATCTCAACATAGGTGTTTCATTCAGTTGTATGGTATCCTTCGGCATATCTCAATTGGTGATACGAATATACTATATAGAAGGGCTTAACAAGTAAATAACATAATCTTCAGTCCCTTTAATAGAGTCTTTGGATTAGAAGCCTCTGGAGTAGGCACGAAACTCACAGTTTATGATAGCATGTGTTAGCAATACTACCGCACGTAAAGAGACAAAACCCGGAAACTTATATGTTATGCGCTCGAGTTTTTTACCAGACTGGAATCTTATTTTTCATTTTCTCAAATACCATTGGAAATCGAACCTGAAACTCTGGAGGAAGTTGTATCTGGCCAACTAAGCCACGAAGATTGGCAGTCACCCTGGAGGCTGTTGAAATTAGGTTGAAATGAAAACCGACTAATTTCCCAAAAAACCTTAGTTTGCGCTTTGCACGACGATATGGGATATGCATAAATATCATATTTCAACTTATAACTAAAGCAATTGTTTACCAATCAATTGATAAATAGCCTTGAATATCGTCCTGAATATCCCCATGGTGTTGCCGGTATCCGTAGTGCAGTGTATAAAAAAACCTGTAATAATGTTTCATTGGCATCCGGTACAAATGACTTTCAGGTTTATTTGTTAATTTGAATTTGTTAATTTAAAGTATATCAAAAATTATTCAGTAACACTTATAATCTCTCTTTTATAAATTTGGAATTAAAGTGCTCTTGAAGCAATGTTTAATCAATAATAAATTTCATAATTTACTAGATGTAAAAACTGCTAAAAAGGCTTTACGATTAAGTTGTCAAATATAAATCCAAATAACACTACCCTTGATGTTCACAGTCGATAGATACTTTGAGTCCAGGTATGTCGAATTTGATTACTTGCACCGACATCGGCAGTATGATAGATGATATCACACGTATTATTCACTATAAATGAACAAGTTCTTGTCTAAATTTTACAAACAATACCAACACTGATTTTTGTAACTTCAGATAAGATATATTTTTTCACATTTTATAAAAAAAATACTAGCATTACAAATTTATTTATTTGTTTTGTCGTAAAATATGTTTTTTTTTTCATTTTTACAAAACATCAAACCTATTTTTGTAATTCAAGAACTCGTCTGTGTTTAAAGATGTTACGTAAAATTATTTTATAGTCTAATTTTAAAGCTCTGTGTATTTATTAATATAAAGGAAATTATTCATTAATATTTAAACGGGCATAAGCCTTTTAATAACATCAAACTAATTAAATAATTTGAAGCCAAGGTAACAGAAATATTTTTTTCTTTAAACAGTTGAAGATTTTTTTAAAGGCAAGTAATAATCCAAGTGTTTATTTTTTTACTGTCTTCGTATATATTTTTAATCGTGGTTGACATAAACCTCTTGACAAATGATGGAAACATGATTCACAAAGATTGGAAAGGGAATAATTAAGTTACTTGAAGAAATTTACTTGATATTGACCTATTTTTCAGGAACATAATAAGGCAACTGTATAAATCATTGCTAAGACCTTGACAACTTACGTATCGCAGATCTGAATACTTAAAAAGCGGGACGAAAGAGTTTTTCAAACGCAGGTTCTCTGCAGAATATATGGTCTAATTTATGAAAATAGTGCAAGGAGACAGATATAATACAGAGACATTTACCCTGTATAGCGAAGCTTACTTTAGAACTTTAACCACTTGCAGAACACAAACCCTGTAAGTGCTTTATTCAGCGATCCGATGAGACGTAAAAGAGTGGGTAGGAGGGGACCAAAACTGATATACAGTATGGTATGACTGAGAACTGTCGCACACTGAGTATAACCAATTGGAAGAAGGGTGTTGCTAAAAAAGGTAAGTGGCACAAAATCTAGCAGACAACCAAGACCTATCTTAGGTTGAAGGGCTGATCATGATGATGATGGTATTGAACTAAGTAAAAGTTGAAATCATTGATTTTTTTAATATTCTACTTTTTTCTCTACAAAGGGTAACAAATTTCGGTTTCATACTCAGGCGGAACAATCCCTAGTGAAGACCCTGGTGATGATTCTTTGGACATCCTAGATATTGTCGCGTTATCACACCGTAAACCTTTTTCCTCCTACTATCGATTTAAAGCTGGGTTGGACTGGTCTGGTGCCTCCCTACACCTTTATTTATTTTGTTTACCCCTAGACTTTATCATAAGTGACATCGCTATCAGGGATGGTTTTATAACTCTATAAAAATTGAAAGGTTCCTTATATTTTCCCCTTTTGTTAAGAATTTTTATTCTTATCCACCTTATAAAAACTTGACTACTGCCTTAAACTAAATATTTGCTTGTAGTATTTTACTAAATAATAAGCAAGGCATAATAAATTTTATATTTCCGAAAAAAAATCGATTTTTATATTTCCATTTTTTTTTCAAATAAATTATCTGTATGTACTGGATGCCCTGGAGAAGTTATGAAAATTGTCATAAAGGGTTAATAACCTAAGATCATTCGTGATCAAGAGAGGTTGTTCTGGAAGCTTAAGCTCTGCAGAAGGTATTTTTATCCGATAAAGCTATTCAAAGTCGATTTTAAATTTGCTACTCTAGTCTTATACTATAGTTACCATAACTTAACCGAGTCAATGCTTTCGACAAAGCACCGGAGTTGATTCATCTCAATTTAAGACAAATTTCAACTAACTTGTGAACTTGATCTTACGATCTTACAAGTAACTTGATCTTACAATTTTCAACATTAAGTGAGGAACTCGGATAGTAAATATGTTACATACCTCAAATAGGCATACAACTCATGTGAAGTTTTAGTCTCCTTGACAATTTTTCTTCAACCTAATATGTTATTCACTGTCTCCTCCCAGTCTCCTAAGATCCTACTGTAAGTCATCTAAAAGTCTATGTATCGATTTTCCAAATGGTCTTCTTCCGTATTGTTATCCTTGAAAAATGATACTTGTTGACCACAACAATTGAGATCTGCTTGCATGACCTACTTATTATCAATATTTTCGATCTCACATCGCTGATAATTAATGGTGTCTCATACATTTATGAGTTTCTTTCTTAGATCTCAATTTCCACTCTCCTACACTCTGTTTTGGGTGAAGGATGTTTTCAATAGATGTTGTATTTAAATTTTTACACATTTTATATAAAACGAATATGACAGGTAAAAAAATGGTGGGATAGCTCACCAGGGATTGAAAGCTGACGATGTTTTGTAGATATTGAAGTCCAGTACTTTAAACACGTTCATGCATCCCATTTTGAGGTTATTTGGCAAAGGTTTCTTTCATTCATCCTCTTTTGATTTCGAAAAGTATTTTTCTCATATTCTTGATATGTTTTATCTCATTTTAAGTTAAATATCATCAATCTAAGGTTATCAAATTAAAAACAAGGAATACTTATTTATTACTTGATTAATTTCATTCTACGAGTAAGTTTTTATCTTATGTAAAAGTTTTTTTAGTTTTTTCTTTCAAATTTTCCATAATGTAAGCTATTAAAAAAATTTAAGTTATTGAACATATTTTATGGATAATCTCCTGAGATTTTAACTAGCATGTAACTGAATTTGTGTTGGATCTTATCTTGAAGGCCACACTTATGAAGATCTTAAATTACGGCTTTTAGAAAAAACTGTTCGAATGTTTTATTATCTCTATTATTTTTTTTTTGCTTTGCTCTCGCTTGTCGAAATAATCAAGAGTATGTACTGAAATAATCACGTACATATACTAAAATAATCAAGGTATAAAAATGTTGTTAGTTCCACAGATTTCTGAACATTGGCCAAAAAATAAACCAGGTCGTTCAAAAAAAATCATTTGATTTAAGCGGCCAGGAGTAGCATCGGTTTTAATTCCTTAATTATGAATTGTTCAGGAATGAATTACAAAGTGTATATATTGAAAAAAATTACATAAAACTCTACGAATTAAGTTTATTTAGAGATTTTGTAATATATTATTGATTATCTATTGCCCAACGTGCAATCCTTTGATCCTTTCAGGATTTATAGTTTCGAATCCCGTTCGGACCCATTTTTAAAAGTGTTTCTGTCAGATCTCTCACATGTGTCTAGTTGGTTGGAAGAGATTCTTACAAAACAATAAAGTACTCTGCATTTATTTATTTTTATTATTTTTTTATTGTGGCGTTTAAAGGCCAAATATAAAATACTTCAGAGTGCTTTTCTCCATTTAAAAAACTTTAAAAACTCTACAACAGGCTAACCGATGCATATGTTGAAAAGTCATTAAGTCTACAACGAGATTAAATAGCACTTTTGAATAAATTTTCAGACTATATTAATTTTATAAAAACGTCAGAATAGGAGACAAATGTTCTTTAACGAATCCACTATAGATTAGATACTCCTAGAACAGTGCCTACAATAAAAGAGAAGTGGTAATCCTCGCTCGGACCATTTGGGGTGGGTTACACCCCTGTATCCGGCGTTTTGCATGCGATGTGGTAATAATACACGTGGCGCGGCGCGCATCTGAGCGGCCACTTGAATTATCTCCGATCCGGCCGGCCGATTACGCGGCCTGGTGCCATTTTGGCAAGGTTCCACGTGTACCGCTCTGTCGCATTGTCTGCAATCACACACACCCCTAACACTGCACTGTGCTCGCATCGCATTGTTTTATCTTGCATTTACTTTTTTACTTCCTCCCCTTTGATAATGAGGGCAGAACACAACTGCTTCCTGTGATTACCACCATTTCTGACACTAAATACTGTAACGTACTTTTATATGAAAGATTACTTACGTTCATGATTAAGTATTATGTAAATCTTTAATAATGACTTTGTATTAGGGGTTGTATTGTAATACACTTCCATTTATTACCACGAGACATTTGTATTTGCTTATTCTACACTTCCATTATTCAACGCCTCCATTCTAGAATAACTGAGTATCACCGACAGATTGTTGACAATATGCCTTCGACAAGTCCTCCAATTCTTTGGGTATATTGCTCGTGCCCAAGGAGAGTGTTTAGAGACGTTTGTGGTTACTGGAGGTGTGGAAGGATGACGCCCAAGAGGAAAAATATCAATGCATTGGACTGACCAAGTGAGAAACGCGGAGTGCAGGGATGAATTGAGAGCAGTCGTCGGAGACTATCATGGGAGTCACAATACTCAGTCACGAGCTACACGACAGTATGAATGGATTTAATACTGATGAAAAAGTATCTGGCGCATTTATTGCTTTAAAATAACTTCTTCCAATCTATCAGTTTTTGTTTAACAATTATAATTGGTATCATTGGTTGTGTCTTTAACGTAACGTGTGAAAACAGCATTTTATAAAAACTAACAAGTATTAAAATTCAAGATAAATCTTAAGGAAAATAGAGATTAGGGTGGGGAACGTGTAGTGTTTAAAGACTAGAAATATTTTAAGTTAAAATAGCGCTTGTTTAGTTCATTCTGAAATATCGATAAAGATATATTCGTATATCATTCTCTTGGAACCAGAAAAAAATAAAAGAACTTTCTTGGAAAAAATCAAACTTGAAATCCTTTTATAAATACAATCGAGAATCGAACCTGTAACTCATAGGTGGTGGGCTAGCATCTTACAGACTTGTTATCGTCGAATTTTTGTGATGCATTTTTATTGTATGCACTGCAGTCAGGTGAAATTTTTGTCATGTGAGCAATATCTTTCAACCAAAAAGATGTTAGAAATGCATTTAATACAATTCTTACCTTTTAAAAAAAATGGATGTCAACAGGATCCAAAATCGTTAATCCTGGTTATAAGAAAGGCATCTTACCAACTACGCAACGGAGACCGTAAATTTTGATGTACGTATAGTAATTTAAAAAATATATATTTTAAATGTTATGCGAAAAGTTCAAGTCAATCAGCAACTATTAAAACGAAAAGTTCAAAAAATATAATTAAATTGACCAGTAATAGCTAATAGAAGAACTGACCTGTGATAGCTTATAGCAGAATAGACCTGTGATAGCTAATAGCATAATTGATCTGTTATAGATAATAGCAGAAACACTAATTAAAAACTGGATCGTTTTCTATCCAAAGCTCTAAATAAAACGATGAGCCATTTAATTTTCAGTAAATCTAGTTTCATAAGTTAATTAAAGTTTCGGGGGACAATATTTCAAATAAAGTTTTAATTGATTAAACTTATTAAGATCACTACAAGCAAACTTTCTATATAACTTGATTTTCATAAATTATAAGTATTTTTTACTAAGATATTTTTTTAAAAATAAAAGTCTATTCAAAGGAGTTCTGTATTTCAAAATGTATTGTATTGTATTACACTCTTGCTGTATAAAATATAACCTGGCAGGCTTATTGCCACGTGGCAATCCCTCCCAACCCAATCCAAAGTGTTAAAGAGGCCTTGAGTGAAAACCAGAATGGAATCCTATTTTTTTAAGTCTGGGTTCCAAAAATAATCGAACCCGCACCTCCTGGGTTGGAAGACAAGCATCTTATCAAATAAGCTTTTTTTGGAAATAAATTAACAAAAAGGACCCACACTGCTTTTTTTTAAATTTGAAAAGTAAAATAAAAATGCGCCAATCCTCTCGGCGCAAAAATATCGAGACAACTAAACAGGTATTTTATAGTTAAATTTCGTCTTAAAAATATTTAATTCGATACACATCTATATAAGACAGCGTGATGTTTTCTCAATTATTTTAAAATAAGTAACATGTTGATTGGATCCTGGCTTATATTTTTTCTGGTTGTAAAAAAATACGTATACTTGTCGGAAGTCAATGAAAATTTATGATCTGATTATTTTTCCCAAACCAAGTTCATTTTTTCATTCATTCGTTAGGTACCTCTCAATACATTCGTATGGTATCTCTCAACACATTCGTATGGTACCTCTCAACACATTCGTATGTTACCTCTCAATACATTTGTGGGGGACCTCTAAACACTATTTGTATGGTACCTCTCAATACATTTGTGTGGTACCTCTCAACACATTTGTATGGTACCTCTCAAGACACTCGTATGGTACCTCTCAACACATTCGTATGGTACCTCTCAACACATTCGTGCGGTACCTCTCAATATATTCGTCTGGTACCTCTCAACACATTCGTATGGTACCTCTCAATACATTCGTATGGTACCTCTCAACACATTCGTGTGGTGCCTTTCAATACATTCGTATGTTACCTCTCAACACATTCGTATGGTACCTCTCAATACATTCGTATGGTACCTCTCAACACATTCGTATGTTACCTCTCAATACATTTGTATGGTACATCTCAACACATTCGTATGGTACCTCTCAATACATTCGTGGGGTACCTCTCAACTCATTCGTATGGTACCTATCAAAACATTCGTATGGTACCTCTCAACACATTCGTACGGTACCTCTCAATACATTCGTATGGTACCTCTCAACACATTCGTATGTTACCTCTCAATACATTCGTGTGGTACCTCTCAACATATTCGTATGGCACCTCTCAATACATTCGTATAATACCTCTCAACACATTCGGATGGTACCTCTCAACGCATTCGTATGGTATCTCTCAATACATTTGTGGGGTGCCTCTCAACACATTTATATGGCACCTCTCAACACACTCGTATGGTACCTCTCAATACATTCGTATTGTACCTCTCAACCCATTCGTGCGGTACCTCTCAGTACATTCGCCTGATACCTCTCAACACATTCGTATGGTACCCTTCAACACATTCGTATGGTACCTCTCAACACATTCGTGTGGTACCTTTCAATACATTCGTATGGTGCCTCTCAACACGTTCGTATGTTACCTCTCAATACATTTGTATGGTACATCTCAACACATTCGTTTGGTACCTCTCAATACATTTGTGTGGTACCTCTCAACACATTCGAAGTGGCGTTGGGCAAATTTAATAAATAACGTGACTGGGAATTAGGGTAGAAAAATCTTGTCTTCAGCTCCAATCATCTTACTTTCGAGCTTAGAGCCTCTGGAGTAGGCACGGAACTTTAAGTTCGTCATCTCACGTGTTGGCAATACTACAGCTTGGGAGGATACAACATCACCCACAAATATCTAGTGCATCCGACTATTTTACCAGACTGGGACCCTTTTTGTTTTTTTTTTCTGGAAACATCAGCAACTGAACTCAATATCCCCGAGAAGAAGTCCACCAATTAGACTACGAAAGTCGGCACTACATTTTATTAACCAAATAATTTTATACCTCTTTTCAGAACCAATTTAATACCTTTTATTTGAAAAAAAAATGTAATTCGTATTTTTATATGAAAACTAATAAAACACATTTTCCTTTTTATTAAACTTCGATGTGTCAAAAAACTTGATCGTTTTTTGTCCCATTAAATTTTCACTTGAATCACGTGTTTCTCTTAGTTGTATATTTTTTTACAGAAATCTGCTTATTTCGCTTCTAGGAAATTCTAAAGGGATAAATAAAACTTTCATCAAATCAAATTTGTTTCGCATGTACCAAAGTAATATTGTGAAACCTCAAATAAAACTTCTTATTGCCTTTGCTCCCTTGGGTATTCAAATAACATTAATTTTATCCGCAATACTTCAAACAGAATGATAGAATCTACTTATCGAGGAAAAGGAGACAAATTTAGTGGTGACTTTCAGACCCAAATCCAATAATATGCGTCCTGTTTCTTTGACAAATATTGCCCAGCATTGCTCTGATTTCGTAATTTAATAAATTTCTACTTACAGTTTATATATCTTTTTATCGCTCTAAAAAAACTGACAGTTAAAGTATTTAAAGTCTTAATAACTTTGACATTTTGTGGTTCTCTCGATATTTAAGAAAAATCTGATATATCACTTTAAATTAGAAATCAACGATAAAATAATGTAAATCTCGCTCTTTTCAATCAATTGATCTAAGAATATGATTTACATAAGATATATATAGAAAAAAATATTACTTTGCAAAATAAAATAATTGCATTTGGTTTGTACTTTCGTATTACATTTTTTTTGTATTCAGTACAACGTGGTGAGTTTATTTCCACGTAGCACTATTTATCTTCTTTTCCTTATGCAGCCTAGAGCAATTCAGTCGAACTGCACACAAACCATTCTGGAAAGTTCTTGAGCCAAAAGATATGGAGTATTTAATGCCTCGTTTGTCATTTTTTCTCCAAGATTATCCCTCGTATTAATGTATCTTATGCCTTTCACTATGGGACCGAGATACTACAACTTGCGAACCTTCTCGGTTGTCGATCCTTATAAACACACGCAAGAACTTCCATATTGGTAACATGATCCGTCCGGGAAATCAAATGGATACGTCTGTTGACCCACACCTGAAAAGCCTCGATCTTGCGTGGTGTTTTCAGTTTCAGTATCCACACCACTGTTCCTTAGAAGAAAGTTGAGAAGATGTAGCTGCAAACCATACGCACTCTCAATTCCAAGTTAAGTAAAATAAGATTATTTTCTAAAGAAAGTACTTTTCGTTACATTTATTCTCGCCTTTATTTGCTGAGATAGATACCTTTTGACAGAATTTTTGTTCATGTTTCAAAAAAATATTCATACCACATACGAGTATGAACACGAGAAGTTGTACAATTATAACAAATTACTAGTTTAGTTTGAAATTTCTATAGCTATATTCTGATCTGTTCCCTTGTAATTTGTGGTTTTCAGGTCCCCCTATTTCATCTGGAATTCATCCACTATGCACTGGCGCACAGTGGTCGCTCTAGTTATAAAAGAAAGGAGCAACCGCCTCTCCTCGACCCACTGCACCGAGAACTAGGTCATATTTATTTCATAGAAATTACAAGAAAAGAACGTATTTAAAGTAAAGAAAGGAAGTAAATTTAACATTATGTTACCACTGCAAAAAAAAGGGATTTGACAAATTTTAGAAAGCCATTCATTTATGAAACATCACTTCATATGCACATTTTTTAATTATAAAGGCAGCATAAAAGCAAAATACATGGGTAAGGAATAAATAACAAGTTTAACATTTGCCAAAATATTGACACGAGTAATACCTTCGATTACTTGAACCAATAACCGGCTGTTTTGTTTCGGCAGATATTATACGAGTGTATTGATGATTAGGGTTAGTTGATTAGGGTGTGGGCTGAAAAACATCTGGTGTCCCCGTGGCTGGGCTCGCCCTATATTGGTGGGGTGTATCTTGGCCGGTGGGATGTTATTAGATGAGCTCAGACTTTTTGATAGATTTTGTTTTTTAATGTATTCTCTTTTTAATGTGTTCTTGAAATGTGTCTAAATGTATTATGTACATACTATGTTGCTATCAATAAACCTGTATTTATTTATTTATTATTTATTAGAAAACGACGAAAATATTTTTATTCATGTTCATGCCAGGTATTGTAACTGTCGTTAAATTAATGTATTACTTATTCTGCAATAAACGTATGCCATTATTCAAATTTTAATTACAAATAATTATATTGGAATCTACTACGGAAAAAATCACTTGGCAATATTCAAGTCAAGTTTTTAAATATTTCACTGTATGGAGTAACTGAGAATCTATGCGAAATGGTTTTCTGATATGAGTATTTCTTGTGCGATGTGTTAATTACTCTATAATACACCTTTTTTCAACAGCATGGATCGGTGAAAATGCTCTTTCTGTAAGTTGATGTTGTACTTTAATTTAAAAATGCAATGTAAGCCTTCCTACTCGACTCGGATTTTTTATTCGCTGAACTGTTAAAGAATGACCCCCGTAGCCTAGTGGATAAGACGTGTGTCTCCAAGCTTGAGGATTGTGAGTTAAATTCCCGTCTGTTCTTAAATTTTGGAAAGAATGCTTCACTTTAGACTTATTTGCTTTCGCTTTAGACTTATTTGCCACTTTTCATAATGGTTTGAAGAAACCGCCCCATGGTAATAAACCCGCAAGGTTGTACTGTATACAACGAATGGTTAGTTGGGAGATATTGTCACCTAGCAATAAGCCCGCCAAATCATTATACAATGAAGTATTAAATAATTAAATAAAAATATAATGGAATAGGTCACTAGCAGCAGTCAATTATGATCATTTTCACTATCCTAAAGTTCAACACAAGAAAGTTCTGATAAGTATTTCTTGATTTTTTTACCTGTCTCATTATGCAAAATCCTTCTGTTTTGTCTTCCATAAATTTAAATATTTCTGTTTTCCATAAATTTAAATATTTCTTTATTATAAACAAAAAACAATGTATTTTTCTATTTTATCACCACGCAGAGCTCAAACTATGAGTATATCGTCTTTGTTATTTTTTCATCAATTTAAAAAAGTGTTAACATTTTTATGGGCATTATCAACTTCATAAGTAAATTCTGTTTCCTTAATTATTTTGGAAAACCTTCAAACCTCTTCACAATAGGTTATACAGTTCGCAATCAAAAAGTAAAATAATTAAAAAGATTTATTTTCGCAATATAATAAACATAATAATCATAATTAATTAAAATTGGGGCATATTTATAAGAAATTATTTTCACCCAAAACTTAGATATTATAATTGGTACTTTGCTTGACGATATGAATTATGCTCATATTTCTACCGATAAATAAACTTTTTTTTTTATTTCAAACAAATAGAAGCTTTAAGTGTATGTTTATTAACTTCCATAACTGGCACAGCAACAATATTGTAGGAAGTCATAAGGAAGGAAGGAAGCGCTGAATCGGTTCAAGAGAAATCATTATAATTTAAAGCCGTAGAAGCATAATAGAGACTAGGAGTAAAATAGGTTTAATGGTTTAATTGTGTAAGACAATCTATTATCTCGAATAGGATTTCAGAAAAAATTAAATATTCTTTTACCTTTTTACTTTTTTTTTTTAATACATTATTAGATTTATTTTCAGGAAAAATATGATGCATTAAAATAAGGAGAATTTTTATAAATTGGTTTGAACAATGAATTTCGAAGATTTTCCTTTCACAAAATAAAAAAAATCCAATCGTTTTAATCGCCCACTTGGCGTCAAATGTGTATCTTACATTTCATCATCTTCATCAATATAAAATACAGGTAGAAGATATTGAGTAACCAAATCCAAGGATTTCGGAGAAACTTTTTATGCAGGACTCACATTCGTTACCCATGTTTCCCAGCTAGTATTTTACTGTTATAAAGTTGTAGAATATGCTTCAGTTTAGGTTCGCCACAAAGCAAAATAAAACAATATACTAGAGCAAATACAAAAAAAATTGGAGAATTTATTGTATAGAACAGAGAACGATTTCCCAAAATATGCACATCAAACTTTTGACAGTCCGGCGGTCAACAGTGGGCGCTGTTGGCTATCGCAAGGCTTATAGGACATGCTCGGCGAAAGCACTCTCGATCTTAACGAGGCTTGCTCCGTTGGATCTGGAGGTTCAATCTCTCGTCGCGATTATACTTCTTGATAGTGGTCAGTCCGCGAGTATAGGTGACGTCTGTCTTCACCCCTTGCCAGGAATTACCCTTTATGCGACTATTGAAGCCTGCGTAGAGGCCCAGTTGTCATCTTGGCCACATTTTTGGTCGTCCTCTTCCATGGGAAAACAGAAGTTCAATTTTTTTTCATTACATCAGTCATCTCGGTGCGTTCAAACTATTGAACTACCCAATTTATCTCTGACTATCAGAGCTTTAATGGCAAACTCTTTAGCTTAAATCTTGTCCCTTCGCCCTGTTGCAATTTTCGCGGTTATCTGGATCAATCCGCAGATCATAGATTGTAGTACTGCGATGATAATCGAGTCAATAATTTCCCAAAATAACTCCTCTAAACCTTATATCGGTTCGTCTTCGGACCAATTGACTACTCTGATCGGGTAGCGTCAAAGGATAGTTTTGCAATATACGAAATTTTCTATGAAAGTACTGGTAACTTGCTGGGCTATTTGAAATCCAGGCCTTAAGCAATTTATAAGTGTTTTTACTGCGCTGTAAGTCATTTTCCGTTTTTCGTGATTTCAGACCTTAAGTCCGTCGTTACCATTATTATTTTCACACTCAAGTGAGTCGCCACCGAAGATGGAGTCGTTTTAGACAGTTCCTTGTTCGTCACTATGTGAAGTCGCGCTCATAAAAAAAATAAAGAAGATTTCGATCTTCTTGTGTGTATAACGCTAGATGGGTACTTATTTTGTCCCCCATAACAGCATGGTTGATGAAGGGATCAAACTGAACTGAAGTATGCAATTATGTTGTAGAAGCCTCAAAACTAGATGACAAGAGTACATCGCTTTATTCATATAAAAAGTACTCCAATGTTAATTCAATTGTCCTAGACATATTTCTCAAAAATAACATACATGAAAACTAAAACAAATATGGGGGGTATATGCATAGAGATGACCTATGTAGCCTAGTTAGTAAGACACCTCTCTTCCAAGCTATGGGCTGCGGCTTCGATTCCCGTTGGTATTCAGATTTTAAAAAAGTATATAGTGTATGTGTATAGTGTTTATACGTGTAACATGTGTCAAAATTTATGATTATATGATCATAAATTTTATTGTTGTCATTATTTCTTATATTTCCATTATTTCCTATATTTCCACTATATCATATATTCCCATCATTCTGCCACGTTCTCTACAGTTTCACTACTGCGCCATGTTGTTTCAAATCGTTTTCCCGCCCTCCTAGCCAAGGTCTCCCATCTTCTGGCAGCAGCCGCTACACATGTTAATAAAGCGCCACCTATAAAATGTTCCGCTGTTAATTATTACGGAGCACATGTTGGAAACTTTTCCTTTTCTACGCCCTCGGACTTGGGGCACTTTTATGGGACTTATCCTGAGTAACGATGGACTTGGAAAAGGTTGGTGAACAGGCGGCCAACCAGTTCAAATATTCTGAGTTCATTGTTGAATAATAACATATCTTTTATTAGAAAACTTGATATTAAATTAGTTTTCAACCCGTTCAAAACGCTCATGAAGAAAAGAACAATATCTCGGATTAAAGGACTTAACAAGATCGAAACGTGGCCTAGTTGGTATCAAGACGCCTGTCGTCCACCCACAGGTTACGGGTTCGATTCTAGTTGGTGGTCAATTTTTTTTTTAAATATCCTTTCTAGTTTTCCGTTAAGTTCCGTTGTTAAAATACCTTTCTGATTTGTTAGAAGAGATTGCCACGTGACAATAAACTCGCCATACTGTAGTGTAACAGCGAAAATGTAACACAATACTATGCTATGAAAATAACATGATCTCCATCACTTAGTTCAACCTGAAGGTTGTGGAATCAATTCCCGTTAATATCCGTTTTTTTAAAAGGCTGTAGACTCATTTGCATTTAAATCCTCTTAATAATCTTGGGTGGTTAAAAAGATAGCCACGTTACAATCAACTTGCCAAGTTATGCTGGATACAATGAAAGATAAATACAATACAACATCAGTGCAATGAAAGAAGTTATCTTGATGATTTTAATCAGAACCAATTTTCGTCAGTTAAGTGAGAATTTAATTTTTAAGCAAAATAAAGGTTTTGTATTTATTACAGTATCATAATATGTTTTTAAAAATAATTAAATTTTAAATAAAAATAATAAATAATTAATGAAAAGAAATGTAATTTATTCAATAGAGGTACGAGTATGCATATACTATGGCAACTAACCAAAGTATGTTATCGGGAAAAAAATAAGTATTTTGAATACATTCAATAATTAAACGCGTGTACTATATACAGTAGTTTTTGTATGGATTATGTTCTTTGTCATTGAGGTTATGACGAAGAAGAAAAAATTAGGAAACAAATATCTATATATTTAGCAATATACATTGGATGAAAATAAAAATATATCATTTTTGATATCTTTGATCATAAATGTGTATTCAAATTGCATGTAAATAGCTCCACACAAGACAAAATCCTACTATTGAGATCTAACTCTGTGTGTTGGAAAACTGCTAAAACAGAAGTTGAGAACGATGAGATTGATAATATGTAAATTAAGGCAATTTGAAGACAAATTATTGTCCTTGTGTGATTGGTAATCAGAAATTTTACGATAATAATCTGATATAACATAGGTCAGATATTAAAGTAACCTACTGGAAAGAGGAAAGCGTGGTTTCTAATTCAACTTGCGGACATTCTGATTAATTTAATGTACTGCTCTTTCTGTATCCACCTTTTTATTTTGATCCATATTGATATGTCTGTAATACTTTATATTAAAATTTTATTAAATCCGTTTCCGGAATATGTGTATAACTTAAGATCCTGAATTATGTAATATTCAAATGAAACCAAACTCATAACGTACTCGTAGTTGACATCTTATTGAATGAAACTCATAACATAGTATTTATCTTATTGAATGAAACTCATAACATAGTATTTATCTTATTGAATGAAACTTTGTATAAACTTTTAACGACCTGATTAATTTATTTACATAGCAACAGTAAAAAAGTGTCAATCTAATCATTTAGTTGTAATTTGTTTATAAAACCTTGTTTTATTCCACTTTATGTAACGGTATAGCCCTACAGGTTTAAAGGTTTTAACCTTATCATCAGGGGAGCACAAACAAAAGTGAATTATGTTCGAACTGGTACCGACATATTCACTTCTAACGGTAAAAAATCGGGTTGGGGATTGTGAGTGGAGGGAGGCAGGAGACAACTTCAGCGAGAAGCGGCGAGATGTTTATCCTGATACACTGAATAGATGAACTACAATGTATTTAAACCTTCACAATGTTAATAATGCCTTGACTATAAATAATATATGTACTAATAATTGAGTGTCAATATAATAAATGTTAGAAGCTATTATAATTGAGTGTCAATATAATAAATGTTAGAAGTTATTATATATTATTTATATTTTTCTGTCCAATGGTAAAATCATGTATATTTTATGAATAAATACTTTATTACCCATTCTTATTTTATCACTATTGCAATTTTTATATCAAGATGTAATAAATATATTATTGTTATCACATCAAGAAGTGACAGCTGTACTCTCGTATCTATAAGTTTTAAATCAGTTCAATTATTTAAGAGTTTTCAAGTTTTGTTTCTTTTTTAAATAAATTCGAGCCATAATAAAGTTTGCGCACTACTTTAATACAAAGTCTTCAGCCATGACCGTTGTTTTTACGCCATCTAAGATTCAAACTACAGCGATATAAATATTTCCAATACAAGCTCTCGTCCAAGAAATTCATGTTCTGCAATGTGTTGTAATGTGTTGTAAAACTTCTTAGTTTTCTTTTTTTAATTTTATACTTTACTTTTACCTTTATATTATATTTGACAAGAAGGGTTATAATAATATTTTTAAAAAACAAAATGATCTTTTAATCAATAATATTTAGACTGTCGATTTTTCTTTTTTGTTCGTATTCTATATTTGTGATTACTGTGATAATGTTATCTCCTCGACCTTTAGTTTTTAATGGCTGGAACTGGAGCAAAATGAAGAAGTTTTTTTCTGGCCAACATTGGGGTTGACCTAATATGACAGTAATTGAAGAATATATATTTGTTGTAGATTTTAATTTGTTAGTCCTGAGGTATAAACACGTATCCATATGTCTAGACTTTATGGCCACCCTGTAGAACATAGTCGTATTATATCTGATTAGAAGCTTTATATAGAGTTTTTTTTTCTGTGTCTAGACTTTGGGCACCTCTGTAGAACAGAGTTATGTTATATCTGATAAGATGTTTTATGTAAAAATATAAATATTGTCTATGTATGTTGATTTTATGCACACCCTGTAGAACAGAGTAATTTTATATATCCTTAGAAACTGTATATAGAGATATAAACATTCTACAAGAAGATTCTTTATCCATATTAGGAAATGTTGTATTTATTAAAGAGAAAAGTTTTAAATTCGAAACAACTCCGCGAAAAAAAGGTGCTTATAGGTACAATTTTATTGCAGGCACGGGTCCTTGAAAGCTCGCATTTAAGGTGAGATAATTAATGTTTTATCGCGTTTCTACTTTATTTACTTGTAAACTTTATAGCGAACGCGTGATTCGAGTACAAAGAGATTTTTGTATCTCAAAAAGGACTTGGAGATGGAAAAGACTTTATAAATTTTTCACATTTTCACCAAGTTTTTAGGCGGCGTAGCTTGATGAATTATGATGTAGAAGCGGCGGAGAACGAAGATAACAGGAACGAGACTCAGTGATGTAACCAGACGCAACGAGCCCGCAACTAGAGAAAGAACCAAACAAAAATGATTTGACACTTGATCAAAGTACTACATGTTTCCATAGGCGGTTGTTGAAGAAGAAAGTTATTATATATTGTTTATAGTTAAGGTATTAACGTTGTTTAGGTTTAAAGACATTGTAATTTATTTTATCAAACACTGTTTATTCCACTTTTTTGTAACGGTATAACCCTACCGGTTTCAAGGCTTTCCCCTCATCTTCAGGGGAGCACAAACAATACTTGTTTGTGCTCCCCTGAAGATGAGGTGAAAGCCTTGAAACCGGTAGGGTTATGCCGTTACAAAAAAGTGGAATAAATAGTGTTTGATAAAATAAATTACAATGAAAGTTATTATGGTACAACGGAAACCACTTTTTTCAGTCAACAAACAAACAATAAACGGTACTTTTACAACAACATTTTCATTTCAAATATAATATGATGAATAGGTTTAAAAATTTAATTACTTTTTTCATAATGATGTAATATTTGCAAAAGTTTCAAAAAATGCCTTGAAAATATTTATAAAACACTTGTCTTTCAACGCAAGGGTTCGATTCCTTGTGATAATCTTTTTTTTTAATAAAGGAATCCATTTTAGTTTTCACTTAAACCTAAACTAGCCGGTTTTAACTATTGTATATATAACGATTATATAATAAAATACAAAATACCAAGAATCTTTCTTTATTAATGTGGTCGTTGTTCCAAACACGATATACTAGTATAAATTGACAGGTTATTATTAATGGGTTCAAAGCTAAATAACTTTCGTTAATTCTAACCAAATGATTTTTTTTAATAGGCAATTTCAAAAGAGTAAATCTAGCCATAAAATGTCTGGTTAGTTATTTTTTTAAAACCTATTAAAATTTACTTATTTTGACCCTTAAATATATGATAACTACGCCTCTGGTATCTAAGGTTACTAAGAGTATTTCAGTTCATTTATTTATCCTCGCTTACATATCTTATACATACACGCATTTTTGTCAACATGTACTAAAATTAATAAATAAAACACGGCAACACGCTGACGAGGCTTCGCTCAAACCTACCTTCAAACCGCTGATAAAATGATACGATTTATTTTCTCATATTTTACGCGGAATCTGAGTAATCAAAGTAAAGCAAAGAAAAATGGTTTCTTTCATATTTTACATTTATTTTATGTGTGTTGTTTATTTTTTTTATGTCTCTTTTGATAATTTATTAAAACACACAAACAAGATATCATGCATAGACGATAATATCGCTGGTATTTAATCAGTTTATTATAAATTAAAAGTTAATTTTCACGGTTTGAAATATTGTGTCTCTCACTAAAATTAATCGATTCCTTCAATTTAAACTACTTGAAATGGAAATTTCATAGAACAATGCGCAAAATTGTGTTTATCATTAGTGAATTAATTTTTTTTTTCGTTAAGTCAGCGTACTGGCCACACATAAGGTAAATTTACAATTAGTATACTTGTAAACGAAGTCTATGAATTAATAATAAATAAAATAATCTTTCAGTCCACACATTTTTACCATTCATGAAAAATAATAGTTTAGTTGGTAAGTATAATAGCTACTGTCCTGACTAATAGAATCAGGAATATAACGACTACCATCGAGAGGAAGAGAAGATGGAGACTCAGCAGACACACATGACACGCATGGCAACAGATCAAATGTTCACCATCCCTAGAGTTAAAACCTCTTTTGCCCAAAGACAATATGCTTATTTGGCTCCCATTACATACAATGGCGTGCCGACTCCAATAAAGGTAAAGGTAGGAAAACCATTTAGACAGTCGATCGGAGCGTGGTTGTTATTGCGACAGGATTTTGAGTACTTGGGCTTTCAGGATGAATGACGAGTGGAAGGGATTTATGTAAGCTCGTGAGTGTGGGTTTCTTCTTGTTGTTTTAATTTTGGTTGTTTTTGTATTTGTGTTTCTGTGTATTTTTTTTTTTGTTTTAATTTTGTTTTGATTTTGATTTTTATTCTTATGATTGTGTGCGGTATAGTGTGTGATGAATATTTTTGGTGTTTCTGGAGTGATGATGTGTGAGCAGTTGAATTTCGCAAGATGTTTCCAGTTGTAGTTGAGTGTCACTGTCAGGTTGGTGAGAGCGTGCAACGGGGTTTTGTTTTTGTGTAATCAAAAATCGGAAAGAAGTATCGATTTATTTTTCTCATGCTAAATATCCTCAGTGAGATACAGGCAAAAGCCTAGTTTACTAGGGATACGACAAATGAAAGGCAACAAACCCAGATCCATTAAAATTGTATGTCCAAATCAAATTATCTGTTGTTTTTCTCAAATTGTGTATATTTCTTGTCATGTGTAATAATAAATAAAAAAAATAAAAATAAAAAACTTTCATGAAACATTATAGCTATGTTCTTGACTTAAATAGAATATGGAACATACTGGTATGCATCATGAAACATATTAGCTATGTTACTGACCTAAATAGTAGAAAATATCATGAAACGTAATAACTATACTCCTGACTTAAATATAATAAGGAACATATCCATCATGAAACGTTTTAGCTACGAGTCTATTCCTGACTTAAATAGAGTAAAGAACATAACTATCATAAAACATAATAGCTATGTTTCTGACTTGGAATTAAAAGGACCGAACCGAACTCGCATCCCTTGAGTTATAAGACAGGCGTCTCGCCAACTAGAACACGGATGATTTCCGTATAAATAATGTTTATTAATATTTTTTTTAAATGATCATACGAAATTAATATACAAACTTAAATCAAATTAACGAAATTCAAATATAAAATCCATTAAAATCCATAATCATTAAAATATAATTAGATAATCATACTCGTACAGAGTCTAATAAATAGTTTTTTTTTACTTGAATGAACACTTCTTCACATGCATTAACACATCTCAGTTTAAGCAAAGTTTCACTTAAGAGTTAGACCAAATAACACAGATATGTTTGTTCAAAATATTCTAGTTTAAGAATATTACGTTGAGACATGAAACTTTTGTGTGAGGTGTCAGTACTCTGTACTCTCGTTAGTTATTTTACTTCCTTGTTTCTCCTACATCTCCGCAGTGTCGTGATGGACGCTCCCTCCCACACGATGCAGCTTCAAGGAACTTGGCTTCCCTGGGGGGTTTTTCTCCGGGGTCCTGAACTTATTTTTCATTTAATATATGTGGCGTGACCTTACGAGTATGTTTCTTGTTACTACTCCAGTTACTTCAATGACCTCAACATAATATTTTTACGTATTTAGCGTAAGGTGTTATTCAACTTATTAAAATCATTTTTTGAACCTTTTAATCTTAGATAATATATATTACAATATTACATTTGTATAAGAATCTATGATAGATTATTTTTCTTTATTTGCGTTAGGTAAAAAATGAAAAATTCTTATTATTGGGTTGGGATCAGTTGGTACAACAATTAACTAAAATTTAAAGATGATGATGGTACGTGTAATGAGGACATGATTTTGATGTGATAGTTAAGATTATAATGCAGTTAGTATTGTATATGTGATAACTTAGGATTTATGGATATGAATGAAGAGTGTGAACGATTCAGCTGCTTAGAATTAAGGGTAGATATTTGTTGTATTTTAATTAAGGAATGAGATCACTTCGTCACAGGACTTGCTTAGTGAAGTGGTTCTCTATATCCACTAAATGGTGAGTCTTTTGCGTAGTGTACTTGTACTCGACAGTTCGCCTTTTTTAAAAAAACTTTTTAAATTGTTAATTTGGAAAGTAAATTGAAAGAAAATTTAAATTTTTAAAATGTATATATACTAGAAATGACATCCTCAATTAATGTAGCCCGATATAAGTATTAGTCTCAAAACAGGCACTTTGCGCGGTGTGATTTTTTTACTTATAGATCTTCATAGAAGAAATCAAGTACGAATGTGTAGTTATCTGAAAACCATTGATGAACCAAAAAATGGATTCTCATTTACAAATGTTCACTTCATTTTACAATACCTAAAGAAGGTTTATGTAAAATACATTGCATAGCAAAGCATATTTAAATTTGAAGACTTGTTTTATGCTAGTATATTAGGATTAATTATACCCCACAAACTATAGTAATTTAAACCTCAATCAATAAACATTGTACAAGAAATCTTTAAAAACATGCTTAAAATACCTCACCTTTAATACAAGATTGCAATACATTTAAATGACATAATTTAGAGGTAATAGAGTTTTATGACTGAAAATAAAAAATATTCTTATATATTCGTATATAAAAATACGACTAGAGTCCAAATTATATATTTAAAAATGATATGATACAATCATATAAACATAGTTTGGATTTCCCATCATTGAATTTCCCTTTTGTTTAGGAGCATTGTTTTCATTTCAATTTGTGATGGGTTTTTTATCAAAAAATAATATATTTATGAATAAGATAAAAAAACAAAGTATTGAGACAGTACTATACTTAATGAGGGTCTTAATAAAACAAATGGTGGCCGACGGTACTCGAATCCGCATCTCCTTCGCTTATCCTGGTACGTTATTAATTACAAAATACACGGATTACAAGCGACCCTAATTCGTCGTAATTCACCTCAAAATCGGCATCTCTCCCATTCATTATGACCTTTTTTTCTTGGGTCATAATTATAATTATTTTTTATCTCTTTTTTCATCAATATTAAAACATGAGATATCATAGTTGTTTTTTTTTTGAAGGACGAAATATGTATTTTAATATGAGATTTGTTTATTCGATATTTCAAATAGACGTATTTTTTTAATTCGATCATTGCAAATATACGTCCGTTTTGTTTGTTTGTATATAACTAACATGAAAACCATTCAATCAAAATGAAAAAAATGTCTGCTTGTCAACTATTGATATGCATAAAACGAACCTACTTCATTTTTGATATTTTTTTTTCATTTGATGTTTTCGAAACCTTTTGAATATTGAACTCAGCTTCGTACTTAAAAAATTTAAAAAATAGGAACATAATTTTTAAATGTTGGTCGGTGGCTGTGATCTAACAGTTAGTATTCAGGCAAAACAAGAGGACGCACAAGGATCGATTCTTGGCAGAATCACTTCTGAACTTGTTTTATTCTTAAATAATTTTACAACAGAATATATGTTTATCCAAAGCATATATGCTTCTTATTTCAAATTATGTTTATGAGGCAATACAAAATTACCGCTTTATAAATCTAACAAACAACAGCCTGCTGCAATTAATCCTATTTATCGTCTGATCTCTCTACCATCGGTTCTTTGAATTAGATTTATCAAGACTGTGTGGTTACTGAACTACAAAAGCATGCACGCATAGTTCAATATCAGTGAGACGTTTTTCATTCATACGATGGCTGACAATCTTAGTCGATTACGAATATCATCAAAGGTTAAATATAATACAGACATCAGTATGATATAGAGAAAATTGTTTAATCGTACATAATGAATGAATCAACTTTAAAATGTATCACTCAAAGGGATAGCCTTTAAATTCTACACGAAATTCTTGTTTCTGGCATTCGTATAATATTCCCTAGTTACTGCAGCTGCAATCTCTTCATTATTATTAAATGGGTTTTGTATTCAAGGTTCCTCGGATTTCCATATTTCAAGTTCCATTTACGAGTAATTTACCGACTACCCCCTCACAGAAATCTTATCTCTGCTGACTGGATTGTCGACCAGGTTATTTCACGTAAACTTCACGTTAAGTAAGAGGAAGCAAGTTCTGGATACTTGCATCTTTGTATTTCTTTAATTTTTATTTTCATCTAAACAGTGTATGGAGCACATTAATCCATGAACAACATGGGAAAATTGGGAATATTACGCGATGGATCGATTCTCCGTATCTGCAGTGAGGAACAGTCCATGCGACACTTGCTGCATTGCCCGAGGAGACCTCTATCTTGTACCGAGGACGTCTTTATTTATGAAATGACCAGAGCTGTCCAGGTTACAGAATTCTCGGTAGAAATAATTTAATACTTTTGACGCCATACGCAGTAAGATCCCACTAATATGCATGTGTAGTGACAAATAAGTCACATCAGATAGTCAGCCTGCTATGTCTATGATCTGCTGAGGAGAAACCTCAATTACACCGCAGTTCGCTTCGTCTGAGCTAATAGAATACAGATCTGATGTTTTCAAACTGATTGGAATAGAATAATTAATTAAATATTTATTAAGTTTAGCCATTTAAGCATCCCTAATAAAACAAAACTTAGATCGCGGGGTTTTATTTTTTATCTTATTAATTTTATTCAGGAGGCTGAATAAAGAAAAAAAGGGTTGCCAATAAACAACGTTAAGGATTTTCAATGTAACACTTTTTTTTGTAAATTAAGTATTCATTGAAAGAATTCTATTTTCAATTTCTTTGACTCTTTTTACGATAAATTATGGCAAAAAAATATATTTTTTCTTAATATTAATTATATTCGCTTTAAATATTCTTGTTAGAATTCTGTAGATGTTAATGTAAATTGTAAATTCCTAAAGGAAAAAAAAACTAAAACACTAAGAAAAAGGATTTTTTCTGCAATGAAAATTTCGTCTTCATTAGGTTGGTTTTTACTTATTTAGCTAGTATAAATTACATAGGAATCCAGTAAATTGAACGATTTCCGTTTCTGGCCGCTAATCTGATTCTTTCTTTAAAATTTGCTTCCGAGTTTGTGTACCAGCCCCCATGGATTTATCCTCCTTGGGCATTATTATGTCGTAATATCTTAGACATTACCGGTACCAAAAAGTCTCGTCAATGGTTTGAACTTGTATTCATTATTGATATTGCGGTTTTTAACAAACTTTTTATCATACTTTCACTACATACTGGTGGACTTGTTGCCATATGACAATTTCTTTGAACCAACTAGAAAGGTGCTAAATATACTAAACTGAAATCCTTTTTAAAAAATCTGTGTTCCAACGGGAAACGATCCCATAACCTCCCGGTTGGAAGACATACGTCATTCTAACTAAACCACGAAGATTGCATCATACTTTCAGACATCATCTCATATACGTGTATATTAAAATAATTCTACTAAGCTACCTTTAATAAATTAAAAATAAAACGCTTTTAGCAAATTATTATGAAACAGTAGCGTTTATATCTTTTATTTATTCGTATTATATTACGTTCATAGAGTGAAAACAAACTGAAACGTTTTGACGGTCTGAAATGTTACTAGTAGATTATTAACTTTTCTGTGAAAATCGTTTAGTCGATAAGTTTCGCACCTGAAAGGTTCGTTTCATATCATACCCGATAAAAGCATCAGAATTTTGATCAAACAAAATAAATAAACATACCGAAGCATAACAGAATTGGATCAGCCAATTCCACCTTATTCGTGGGACGGTCGTTTTTTTGTGAATTTTTCTGTATGTAGTGCCTTCTCCTGAATAAAATATACCCGGGTATGTCGCAGGAGGCACAAAAACATGACCCTTGGTATCGGTGACCTCAAGGCTAATAGCACTCAGGAGATTGCATCCTCTGCCCGGCTCGACCCGCGCCGAACCTCTCGTCTGATGAGACCTACATAAAAATCGCACTTTTAATACAAGACTGCCACAAGTTTACATTACACATATTAAACATAATTTAGTTTTAAAGTTTATAAGTATGACTATACTAATACTGTTTTTATCGATAACTTCTCGGAGGACAATTTCTAAAGAGGTATATTGAGCCGAGTGGGAAAATGGGAAAAGTCAGTGAAAAATTATGTAATTTTTTTTAACAATATTTTAATCGAAAAAAAAATCATTTGTCACAGTTGTCATGGAATCTTTAATTTTATTGCCCTTGGCGAAATAAGTAGGGTACACTGTATCGCCAGGAATAAAAAACACCAAAATAGCGTTTCTATCAAATCTAAAAGAATTTAATACATTATATGTATATTATTCTTCTGAATGTAGCAAAATAAAAACGTAAATTGGGGACTCCGCCCCTAGCCGCTCTGCGGCCTCACCCTATATTGGCGCTGCGCGTCCCTTCGAAAAGGGTAAACGTTTTTTAAAGTATATGTGTACATCCATTAGTTAAATAGTATATACAAAAATATGAATTTGTAGGCCATTTCGGAATTCTGAATATTGACCATAATTAATTACTTAAGTAAATCAAATTCGAATCAAACATGATCTTTCTGATTAAGAATGCTCATTCCAAAATAATTTAAAAGAGGATTGAACATGTGTGAAATATGTCATGAACACTAGTTAATATCTTAGGAAACTAAAATATTAATAAAATTATATGTGTTATATAAATATTACAAAACCTAGATTTATAAAAAAAATTACTCGATAATCGTCAGAATGTTATTAAAACATAAACATGATGAATATTTTAAACTTATAGGACTGAAATAATAAGGGCAGGAAAAAATCTTCAAATTTCAATAAATGCAATATACGAGTATTCTGTAAAG
This sequence comes from Odontocerum albicorne, assembly GCA_949825065.1. NCBI lineage: Eukaryota > Metazoa > Arthropoda > Insecta > Trichoptera > Odontoceridae > Odontocerum > Odontocerum albicorne. The sequence continues at coordinate 36,327,085 of OX463842.1, forward strand.
CAACTATTTTGAAGTACGGCAAGGGGTCACCAATAATCATATTAATTATATAATACTGTTTAACATACTCGCATTGGAAATGAGAATACGTTGAAAAGTGAGGCTGGGAGATAAAGTTACCTTAGTGGTTTGTTAATTGAGTCCTATTTTTATGGTCTCTGGAATAAACACTGTCCGTCATCGTACATGATGGAAACACTAACGCATATAATGAGATAAGAATAACATTAATAATCGTATGAATAAGAAAAGTATTCTGAGATGGTTTGGGCATGTAGAACGAATGAAGGAAGAAATACTAACAAAACAAATAAACACTGCAAATGTGAGTGGAAGGCGTATATGAATACCAGGGAAAGTATGTTTGGATCCAGTGTATGATATTTTGAAGAAGGAAATATAAAAAGGCAGAGAAATCATAGGAGCTGTATAAAATGATGTATGGATGTAGAAGAAGTGAAATATGTGTGTTGCGATAGGGAAATCTGGCGTTTTTCATATCTACCTTCCCCGATAGGGGATAGCGTGATGGCATGTACTCTTTTGTATGTATTTTGAAAGGTAACAACATCTTTGAAGCTATTATTTCGCTCAAATTCAGAATGTTACATTTGGAATAATGACTGTTAAGCGTTGAAAATTTTATTGGTCTTACTTTGATCAAGAGTTTTATTGAGAAATATGACGATTATAATCGTAATCGTAATAATTATTAATGTTTTAAATTCGTGATCGAAGATAATGATAATAATAATCAAACGACAATGAGTACGATGCCCTTTATAGAGCAGATACTTTTCAAAGGCACTCTAACTCGGGATTCAAACCCACTATTATTGACAAATTACAAATATTACAAAATAAATAGATATTGTATAAGTTGTGTGTAAGGATAAGAAAGGTGGTGGATACGGTCATAAGATAAAGTACCTCCCCGCATCTATATATATTTAAGGAAAACGTATTTTATTCATATTTAAGGTATTAACACTGTGGAGGTTTGAAGACATTATAATTTGTTCAGTCACACACTGTTTATTTCACTCCATATACTTAACTAAAAAAATTGCAAAACATCTTTGATAAGAAATCCTTTCAAAAACTTACCAAGAGAAGACAAACTGAAACCTTTGTAGATATTCCGATATGTGATAGTAACACATTCGTATTTAGGTCGAGTGTAATGATATATCATAAGAAATTTTAGAAAAAAATCCCCTTATTACAGTATTGCATTAATTGTGCGATAATTTTAAATGGGAAGGTCGCTCTCTACGTGTAGACAGATTTAAAAATATGAGAAATGAATAAATAATAATTAATCCATTGTTTCAACTTTAATTTAAACAACCTCGTAGTGTGGTTATATAACGCTCGTCTCCCAGCAGGTATGTTTCGGATTAAATACCCGATGGCGACCAAAAACAGAATACCTGTACAGTTTTCTTATCTAATAAGATTTTGTATTTGTTGGAATAACATTTGCCACACAGCACTAAGACTACCAGTTTATGATGTAAATATAATATATATGTGATGTATTGTATATGTATAAAAAAAATTATATTACTGTTTCTTTTATTGTCATTTTTATACGAGTGTTATGGTTTATGTATTCAAGAGTGTGGGCTGAAACATACTCGTGTCTGATGTTCTTACAGCCACACTCGCTATCCTGTTGGTGGAGGTGTATCTCGACTGGGAAGGTGTTGTGGGACGAGCCCGGAACTTTTGGTGGCTTCTCTTTTTAATGTGTTTTTTTTTTCTTTACCGTAGCATGTATGGGACTACGGGATATACTAGTATATGTATTATGTTTACATGCTATATTTTATCGTAGCATATATGTGACTACGGGATATACTAGTGTATATATTATGTTTACATGCTATATTTTGCCGTAGCATGTACTCGTATGTGACTACGGGATATACTAGTGTATATATTATGTTTACATGCTATATTTTACCGTAGCATGTATGTAACTACGGGATATACTAGTGTATATATTATGTTTACATGCTATATTTTACCGTAGCATGTATGTGACTACGGGATATACTAGTGTATATATTATGTTTACATGCTATATTTTTTTCGGTGAACCTATTATTTTATTAACTGGATTGATTGTATTTACTGCTTATTTACTGTCAATTTTTTTGACATGTAAGAGTATAGAGGCGAGGGCTGAAAAACATATGATGCCGGCTGAGCTCGCTCTCTATTAGTAGGGATGTATCTCGAATGGGGGGATGTTAGGAGATGAGCCCAAACCTTTTGATAGCTTCATTCTTAAATGTTTTTTTCTCCATAATCTTGAAATATGTGTGAGATTTTTAGAATACTTGTATATACTATGCTGCTATAAATAAATCACCATTTTTTTTATTTATTTATATTATATTCAAAGCGGATGGTCAATGAACGTAGTTCTGTTATTAGTGAATGTACAGATTCACTAAAATAATTTGTGAATATGTACTGCAGTGTTAACGTTTCACATTCACAAGTGAAAGTTTACTTCCACTGCTCAGCAATAGTGAACGTTCTGGAATATGAGCATCCATGAGCAGTTGCGGTTCTTGCACTTTGAAAGGCGAGACTGAATTTTAATACATAAAACGACACTTAAGTACGTGGATATGTCATAACTCTTTAACAGGCTGCAATAAATAAAAACATGAATGAAAATAATTTTATTTTAAATCTACTCTCCTCAACCCCAGTTAGAAAAGGTAAACAAACACAAGAGAGAGTATACAATCAACAGTGTGTATAGATTTATTATTTTCTAAAGATTTCTTACACATTCAGTGATTACTTAGTGATGGTGAAATTAAATAGTAATAATGTACATTCGCTGTATCATCCATTTCCATTGTGACATATAACGAAAGAGTAATAAATTAATATCAACAACTTTGTTAAACTCAAGAAGAAGTATTTATTTGTTATTCTACGTCTTATATTATCTTTTCCATACGTTTGTAGAAGGGGTAATTTTTTTGTTATCAGGATTGGAAATTTCTACCACTTTCAAAAAAATCTACCACGAGTTCCCGGAGTCGATATCCATGGCCTCGTTGATAAGACACATGTCTTTCGACCCGCAGGTTCGATTCCCATTTGTTTAATAAAGATGTATCAATCTCTTATTTCGAGGCTTTTTTCACATAGTTATGGTTGGTTGCAAGAAATTTCCATATGGCAATTAGTCCGACAGAATGTACAGTAAACAAGGAATATAATACAATATGTGCCCTATTTACACTATTTTTATTTTTTTTTATTTATTATTACACATGACAAGAAATATACATAATTTGCGAAAAAACAACAAGTAATTTAATTGGGACATACAATTTAATGTACTATATCTGGGTTGCAACAATGAAATCACAAAATATTAATAGTTAAAATCGACACTTAAATTTGTTTTAAATTAATGTCGTTAAAGTTTCTATAAAGGGGTAGCATTGTTACAACTACTATTTAATGTAAAAATTGATAAAAAAAATAACGAGAATTTCGCGGGCTGTTTTTTTTTATTGAGCCCATCGTTTTCCTCACGTTGGCGACACTGTATGTAATGTACATTTCAATGTTCATACATGTTGGATGGATAGTTTGTGTTTGAAAGGAAATGTTTACAACGTATTTTGGCAGGTTTGTGATTTTTTTTTAATTTTGAAAATGATTAGTAAGTGTTTTTTTTTAAAGTTTTACGCGATTTGCGTGCGGCAATCCGAAAAAAATGGTCATAATTTTGGGCAAATAACTCTTGGATTTTTCACCACGATAATGCACTGACTCACACTTCCCTCACACAAAACATTTGTGAAACGTACTACCCCAAAAATACGTTCCACAAATATTTTGCGGTTTGGAAAAAACGTTGGCCAAAGTATATTTTATCCTATAGAGAGTATTTTGAAGGAGACAATATTAATGATTAAATAAATACTTTTTGATAAAAATTCTCGCTTTTTTTTATCTCGTATCATTAATTGTTTTCCAAATGCAGTACTACTTTAGTCTTTTTTAGAGCTCATCAGGAATATTAACGAAAATAAAATCCTTGAAGTTAAAGTCTTTATATTAACCTATTTTCTTTTTATATTGTGGTAATTCTCTACGTTAAAATGGAAACTATCAATATACAAGTAACAACGTCGCTCTTAAATACAAGTTATAAATAAAATACACAAAATAAACGAGCTACAAGATTTCCACACGCCAGTAACAAATAGTAATATATGTTGAATATTTGTGCTATTTGGGAAATATGCTCTCAGATGACGGAAAGGTGAAACAAGATAGATATTTAACGGCGAGTTGAAATAGGAAACAAAGTAAACGGGACACTTACGAGGGGCATACGTGTATATTCAAAACATGCAATATCGAGATCTGCAAAATTATTTGTACCAATGTTGATGTATAGGAGGGAAACGTGGACGTGGAAAATGAATGAAAGGAGCCAAGTAAATCTAGTGGAAATCGTGCATTAAGAAGAATATTTGGTGTGTTAATGTGTGACAGAATAAGAAATGTAGTCGATTATAAAGGATGAAGATGATCTAAAAATGTATGTGTTTAGCAGAATGAAAAAGAGGACATTGAAATGGTTTGGACATGTTGAACGGATGGGTGATGAAAGACTGACTAAAGAAATTTACGATGCATGCATGTGCTGGAGGAGTCTTCTTAGAGGATGAGATTCTGAAAAAAATGAGTTGTAAGAAGTAAAAGAAACAGAAGGAAGCGCATTAAAAAATATATGAATATAGAGGATGCGTACGAATATACAGTGATAGGAAATTTAGGCGATCTGTTCTCTCTGCCTACCCCAACAATGAAATTTCATGATATGTATGTATATTCTATGGTAAAATAAAGCATCTTTAAATTTTTGCTCTAAAATACAGTATGTCAAATATTCATACATCATTTCCAAATATGTGACCAGTCATCCTAAAAATGTGACCAGTTATCCTAAAAATGTGACCAGTCATCCTAAAAATGTGACCAGTCGTCCTAAAAATGTGACCAGTCATCCTAAAAATGTGACCAGTCATCCTAAAAATGTGACCAGTCATCCTAAAAATGTGACCAGTCATCCTAAAAAAATTATTTATTTAGGTAACTTAAAGATTTAGTACACATCACTTGTGTTTTTATTAAATCCAGCATCAATTTGATTTCACGGCATGTTAAAACCAATCAAGATGATGTTTCAGATCTTTGATATGTTATATGTGTATAGGAGTAAAACGTGAACGAAAATCACTAGTGATCGAGTATGATTGATGGCCATATAATTTATGGAAGATGCCGTGGATGGATTGGTTTATTGTGTGTAAACTGTTACACTTGAACAAGCACACATTCTTGACCGATAAATCCCACTGTTCCGATAACTAGGAGATTAAAGTTTCAAGAAGATCGGCGGGTTCAATCTGCTCCGATCTTTCGTTACGCAATTTTATAAAGCACCACATATATTATACGTAGATAATGGAAATAATATGTTAGCTACGAAAAGCTTGATATTTTTATTAAAACTATTTAAATATAAACGAGGGGTGGATTTATTAAGCAGTATGAGCACTTTGAGATGGTTTGGTCATGTTGAAAGAATAAGGGATGAAAAACTGATTCTTGATTGATTCCTCATGACTGAGGGTCGTGATCTCTCCGGTCCATCTACCCAATTCTATCCATAACGATTATTTACGTCTTCCTACTTTGGGCTTCTCGAAGTGCTGCCGTCACAAAGGACTCTATTGCATTTCTGTCTTGGTCAGTCTATCGATTTGGCGGTTTACCTCTGCCTTGTCGTTCCTCCACAATGCCCGTTAGCGTGAAATAAAAAAAAATATAAAATACAGTTTGAACTAGAAGAAAAGAAGAATATGATCAAGTTGGTGTAGTTTTGTGATAACTTAAGTTTACGAGTCATAAAAACTGTAAAAGTTGCATACAAATATATATGTTGCGATAGAAACCTTTGGCGCTGTGTCATCTCTGTCTATTTCAACAAAGAAATGCCGTGATTGTACCGTATGTATGTTTTTTTCATTTATTTAAATGATCAAGTACTAATATAAAAAAATTAAATGCCGTATGATTTTTTTATTAATTATTTGTCACTATTTTTAAATTATTTCTATCTGTCAAACCAGCAACACATAAAACGTCTCAAGGGAATAGTTTTAAATTATTTCTGTGTCAAACCAGCAACACATAAAACGTCTCATAGTAATATTTTTGAATTATTTCTATGTGTCAAACCAGCAACACATAAAACGTCTCATTTTAATATTTTTTAATTATTTCTATGTGTCAAACCAGCAACATATAAAACGTCTCAAGGGAATAATTTTAGGTATTAAAAAACCATAAACTTATAACATTCTGAAATGATTAACGATTCCCCAGCTTATTATTTCAATTAATTAATAATACTTGAAAAAAAATTACGGAAAACATGAAACCTTATTGTTTTCTTTTAATATTATCATTTCTTATTATTTTTCTCATTGTTTTTGTCTGAGAGGATTTTATATTCATAAAAGAATAAATATGTTTCTGATGTAAATGACGACTACCGTGACCAAATTGGTAAGACACATGTCTTCCGATCCGACAGTTGGGGGCTCGATTTCTGTAAGTTCTGGTGGAACCCAGATTTTTTTAAAGATCTAGTTTTCACTTAAGGTCTCTTTAATATATTTCAGGTTGGTAAGTAGAGATTGACACATTGTTTTTGTACTGCAAAGTTGTTTTTATATAAAACGAAAGTATAAAATAATAAGATACAACAAAAACAAAAATGTCTAACAATCTACTTCTACCTAACATACGAGTATATGTCTGCTGCCACAAACATTTGTCTTCAGAACGCTCATCCCGATTGCTAACATTTGCATGGGAAGTCTTTAGGTTTAATTTACTAAATTTTTGACTGTGAAACTAAGAGCTTTATAGATCACTAAAAAATAGCCACAGTGACATTGCAGAAGTTCTAAAGGATTTAACGTCTCTGACTCTGACCAAGCATTATTCATGTTTGATAGTACAACTAAGAGCAATAACGAGATAACTATTGAAAAAAGAAGTCCGTTGATATTGCTGAAGTTCTACAAGAGGATTTAACGCCTTTGATTCTGACCAAAACAGATCTACTACAGATGCTATATTTATACTGCGGCAAGTTAAGAAAAGTCTTTGGAATACAACAAGACTGATTACCTTGCTTTTATCGATCTGACCAAAGCCTTTGATAGAATCCAACTAGAAGATGTAACAAGCATTTTGCTCGAAAGGAACGTGTCACCCTCCATCGCCAAAACCATTAGAGACATAAACCTAAATAGCTCCACAAGAATTCGCGTAGATAGTGAACTCTCTAATGACGTTCCAACACCAACCGGAGTAAGACAAGGAGATAGCTTAAGCCCATTTCTATTTAACATAGTTATCGATAAAATTATAGAAGAAGTTCCCGACCTTAACCTGGGATACAAGATGGGCGACAATATGCTAAACATCATATGGTATGCTGACGATGCCATCATCATAGCCGAATCAGAGGAAGACCTGCAACAAATGCTACATCGATTCCACACTACTTCCAAAAATACAACATGTCTATCTCCATCAGCAAGACTAAATGCATGACTCTAGCCAGAGAGCAAGTTGGATGCAGTGTGGCGATCGACGACACACCGATTGAACAAGTAACAAAATTTAAATACTTGGGTGCTGGCATAATGTGCAATAATGACCTCTATGGCGAGGTGCTTGAACAATCACAAAAGGCCGCAGCTATTTCCGGATGTTTAAAGAACACTATCTGGAAAAATAAGCATATGAACATCCAAAGCAAGGTGAGGATATACAAGATCTGTGTCCGCCCCATAATGACATACAGCATAGAGTCCAGAGCCGACACTGTCAAAACCAAAAATCTCCTTCGAACCAGCGAAATGAAGGTACTCAGGAGTATCGCTGGCAAAACCCTTCGTGACAGAGTACGAAACACAGAAATTCGAAGGACGTGCGAAGTTGAACATATTGTCTGATTGGGATGACAGAGAAAAAGGTTCTGGAACGAACACGTATCCAGAATGGTGGAACCAAGAGCCGTAAGAATGGCCAGGGACAGTATCCCCCAAGCAAGCAGACTTCCAAGATGACCTCCCAAAATATGGAAAGACAGCTGGCAGTCGACGTAGCAAGAGGCAAATAATGATGCAGGACCATAACAGGCCAACAGGCCTAAAATAAGATGAAGAAGAAGAAGACTCTGACCAAGTGTTATTCAGATTTGACAGTGCAACTAAGAGCAATAATGAGATAACTGTTGAAAAAATAACCCCCTGTGACATTGCAGGAGTTCAACAAGAGGGTTTAATGCCTCTGACTCTGACCAAGCGTTATTCAGATTGTTCACATATTAATTTCACATATCGTTTTAGCCATTCACGCGAGCTTTTTACCATCGCACGCTTTTTGGCTCGTCACTGTTTTACCCATCACGAAAAATGGATTGCGATAAACAACAATGGCGACTGCTTTAGACGGGAGGTGCTTTGTCATCGTTAATTTAATTAATGCCACTGAATAAATGGAGACGCGCCCTTCATAATAACCGGACGGAGTTCTACATCAGGCGACCAGATACAGCCATCGACCATGGATCCTTTTTCTCCCTGCTTGTACTTTACATAGCAAATTTTTTACTCAAGGTTGTCACTTGTTCAACTTTTGAACGGGTAATTAATTTATTTGGAGATTAAAGATCTATTTTGTCTAGGAAATATATTTTCAAAGGGATAAAATAAGAATAATTTAAGGAAAAACGTGTTGTAACAGGTGACAAGGTGAATAATATGTGTTTTTTAATGATTCAATTGCAAAAATTTCGAAAAATAATACACTGCTGTTTTTTTTAATGATTCAATTGCAAAAAATTCAAAAAAATTATAGTTTACAGTGGCATGATAATGTATACCTTTATATGGTATATGGAAGTAAAGTCTAGAGATTAAAAAAAGTGCTGAAAGAGGATTGCATACCTTACAAATATGTAATATAACGCCACGGAAAACAAATAAAATAAAATTACGTACACACATGCATACCAACCTGCCGTCTTCCTGTCCAGGCATTTCTCATTAAAATCTATACACCATCACGCCGTTTCCCTGTAGGGGTAGGCAGAGAGAAAACATAGCTATGGCGATATAAATCCTTTCACCTCATCTCTACATCTATTTACTTTCTCACACAACTCCTAGGATTTCTTTAACTTTTCACATTTTCAATATTCCAAATATCATTCACTCGATCGAACCATATTTTCCTTAATCTTTCTCTACCAATCCTTTCACTCTAATTTGCGCTTTATATATTTTTATTAGCATTTCTTTATCCATTCATTCTAAATGCTCAAACCATCACATATTTGAATTAAATTTGAAAACGGAAATAAAAAGGTCTTTTATATAAATTTCAGGAAAACCAACCAAAGAAGAAATAATCCTGAAAATAATTTTCATTTCACGCATTACTTTTGCCAATCCTTGCCCAATGTCACCTATCGATTTCACCTTTTTTGGAATCACCTGCTAACCCTAAACGGCCATTCGGCGACAAATGACACATTATTTATCTGGCGCGACTTCCAACGCCGAGTGCCGAAGGTTGACTATTTAAAAGTGTGACAATTTTCAGTATTGGCATTAAAAGGGGAGAGGGTTGGCAAGTAGAACTTTTTTACACAAAATTCGTAAATTAAATTGACACATTCACACAAAACTGTGTCTGGATATTTTTGTAGGGCAACACGCGTAAGGCAACCGCTCCATTACGTATATTCTAGGCTATAGAATCAAATAGCATATCGCAAATTATGTTGTAAACCAACGATAATGTCTAAATTTCTTCAAATCTGTTAACGATTGTTTTTTTATTGTGAAAGGAAAATATAATCAAAACAATTTATGTAAGTAAATTCCCAAGAGAATTTTTTTTATGTACCCATAATAAGCGAACATTTTACATCTAAAATTTTATAAATTTGGCATAAGAATTTAAATAATAGTAGTTTTCATCGGTGAATTGTATTATATAACATTTTCATTATATACAATACAACTAAGTGAATTTGTTGTAATCTCTTCCAACCAAAAAAGTATTAAAGATGCCTTAAGGGAAAATCAAACCGACACTATTTAAAAAAAATGGTATCGGTTTGATTTTCACTTAAGACTTCTTCAATACTTTTTAGTTGAACGAGATAACCACATGGCATCAGACCCACTAAGTTTTATTGTATACAATGAAAATGTTATGGGCCAACAGAGACCGAATCCGAAACTCCTAAATTGAGAGATAGGCATTTTACCAATTATCAATACCAATTACCAACATAACAATGAGTGACAAATTTGGATTGAATATTGAAAAATATGAGTAATTTATGGATAAGAGTATCTTTTACAGATCAAAGTCACTCCCTCGCACCCATTTCATTTGAGTGTTATTTAAAGAAGCTTATTGATGATTTCTACTCGTATGTTCTCAGGTCTTTGACACTCCAGAGAAAATGTATGACATACTATAAACAGCCTTTCAAAGAGCATGTGCAATATAGCTCGATTTGTTTAGTCAATTTGCCTCAACAATATGTTTTATGGCTTAACAATGAAATAATACCAACACAACGTTTTTACTGACTTTGGACCTTGAAACTCGAACATCGAAAATTCTCTAATAAAAGTTTAATATCATTGGAGACATTGTCATTTCAACTCGATCACGGCTTAATAAGAGGCGTTCAGCAAGTCAATACATTTCCATTCGATTCACATTCCCTTGTCATTGAACTTTTCCATTTTTATACATTTCTTGACAATAGGTTCTTTGTAGGACTTCACACTTAAATCGCTCAAAATTAGATACTTCAGTAAGATAAAAATACATGGTTGTCCTCCACTCATCGTAAATCATATCCAAGATACCAGATTCTTTTCTAAATACTACTCATTAAGCTATTAATTGGCAGGAATGTGAAAAAACCATCACGCCTTTTTTTATATTTACTATCGAAAAATGAACCCGGAACCTTCGAAAATACATACTACCACCACTACCACATATTTTGCTATCAATGAGAAAGGTATCTGTATACTTTAGAGATAGTTATCAATAATGAAAATCTTTTGGAAACTGTCATAAATATTAAATTGATTACAAAAAATTTCATTTATGGTATGTGCGACCAAGTAGAAGAAAGATTGACTTTCATCCAGTAATTTAGAGTTAAAAATAAAGTTATAATAAGTTTTACCACATTCAAACTTTTAAGCTCCAAATCCGCTATAACAAGAATTTTGACAGATTGTAAGACTACTTCTTTTCATTATATGTATTTAACACTAACGTTTTAGTGAGCTAAGTGTAATTTGGAAATTTCTTCCAAAGAACGAATAAAAAAAATAAAAGTTATAATTAAAAAAGGAACTAAGTTCAGTTTTCATTTTTTAAATATTCAACAAAAAATTACTTTGTTATTCCACCAATAATATTCCTTTCTACAACACTTGTTTCTGCCTCCAATCCTTGGGCTTTTTTTAAGCTGGCTAATAGTATGCAAAGACATATATTGTATATCGGGGAGTAATGCAGTTGGTAGAATAGCAAAGTTATTTATTATTCAATATTCTTATATGGAGTTCCACAAATTTAAAGTCGAAACCTTTGACACATACTTTTTTTTGGTAACAAATAGGAATCGATCTCCCGGGTGCAATGCAAGGGTTCGGCCAATAGGCTTCGGAAATCGTCGTCGTACATTGAAAGTGTAATACGATACAGATACAATACAAGACAATTTATAGTCTGGTTAACGCTACTTTGTAGCCCAGCATAGCTTTGATAAAGAGGTCGAATAATGTAGGCAAGGGTTGGTCTCTTTCTGTGCCGACTCGCGACCTCCCAATCCGAAAGCGGCTGATTAATGTGGCTAGTGATTGCCCCAACGTGTTTAATTTCCTGATCCCGATATTCTCAACTCTTATCCCGCCATAAATCGCGAATGGGATATAATTCAATAGTTGGGAGTGCTTTTAGAAAAATCCTAGAATAATTAAAGGCTCTTCTAACGTTCCATTTTTAACTTGTATTTATTTGCTTTTCGATTTGAGAATTTATTTCAATCGTTTTTCAGCCCTCGTGACACATCTTTTTTACATAAATTTATAATTTGATTTAAAAAACAAATACATTTATATTTATTTGTCCTGAGAAATACATAATTTTAATAAAAATGAAACGAACTTTATTTATAAAAAATTTATATAATTATTTTAATTATCTTTTAATGAGCACTCCCTTGCCTAAAATATACTCGTATATGCTCATCGTACGGCTGGTGGGCTTTTTAATATATAAAACAAAATATAAATAAATAGATACAAAACATTCATAAGAAAATATACACTTAAATTGAAAACAAATTAAATCACATTAAAATTACACCAAGAAAAGTAATTGAATCAGAAACATTAAAAAAAAAGGACCAATCTATGATTTGTAAATACAAAAAGAAACACATAATCAAGGGAAAGAGCACCATTACATGATGTGTATATACTTCGTAGTCTTAGGACGCTATGAACATCACTATGAAAAACTAAATGTTTGGAAGGACTGTTTTATTTATTTATTTTACACTTTATTGTAAAAAGAATATTACGGGCCTGTTGCCAGACGGCAATCTCTTCCAACAAACCAGACAAAAGTAAATAAAGAAAGTTGCATGGTCGCAAATAAAAATATTTAAATGATTATTTATCTTTATGTAATTTATGAACAATATACGCTTACATACTCGTACTTGTAGTAAAGTAAATGTGAGATATTATCAATCAAAGCAAAAAGAATGGATGGCGGAGAGTTAAGAAAAATCAGGGTGATACACATTATATTACTGACTAGAAATTAAGAACTTCTTAAAGCATGCCAAGGTAGGGGTGAATCTACGTGTAGCATTGGTTTGTAACTGCTTCCAGAGTTTTCGGCGAGTTACGAGGGGGCCTCAGGACAGTCAAGGAGATGATACAATAGAGATACTATGCGATAGTATGTGTTTTATATGTTTAAACAAAACTGCCTCGTAAACTTTGGTATATGCATTGGATATACTCGTACAAGTATTAAATTTATATGTGATCAATTTTACAAGTCAAATGTGAAATCAATAAAAATTACAAAAAAGGGAAATTAAGTGGCATACGTGTATATATCATATGTTATATAATAAAAAGGTAAAAATATTTATTTGCCAAATATACAGCTCTCAAGTGCATAGTGTATGTATTGTAGTAGAGGCAAGCCAAATATACAGGTCTCAAGTGCATAGTGTATGTATTGTAGTAGAGGCAAGCCAAATATACAGGTCTCAAGTGCATAGTGTATGAATTGTAGTAGAGGCAAGCTAAATGTACAGGTATCAAGTGCATAGTGTATGTATTGTAGTAGAGGTAAGCCAAAGAAAATATGACTGGGGTAAGTTGACATACGTACATACTTTAAGGGTTTTTTTTTGTTTTTTTAATAAAACTTTATATTTGAAAATTGATTATTTCTTCCCTAAGATGTTGAGCGACAAACAATTTCACCTACGAAATTTGATATAATTCCTTGATATAATATTATTTTACATGTTATGTTTATCCTCTATGTTTTGTATTTTATGTACTGCGTAGTTTTATTGTCTTTATTGTTATATTTTCGAGTACTAAAAACCTTTCAGTTATAGTGCCATTTAAACGGCTTTCAGTTGAAAATTTTAGTGTCAATATAATTTCCTCCTAAACTTTAACCGATTTTTTCTGAAAAAAAATTGGCTGTATTTTCCATTGTGTTAAAAAAAATCTCATTTAAAACTAAGCGAACGGGCACACACTCTACGGAACGCAAATGTCACATATTTAATTCAATAGTGCCCCATTTACAATCTGTAATCCATAAATATTGTATGCTTACCCTTTAACCAAAACGATATAAATAATTTAAAGATAATGGTTGTACTTTCTCTTTGAATGGCACAAGATAATAAATATTATATGTATATCATTGTGTTCCCATTTAACGATTAACCGTTAAATGACAACTGTTTATATATAAATCTTGAATCATACTAAGTGAATGAATTGTTTTGTTCAGTAAAATACGTTCGATTTCAACAGTAAAGTGCTAATAACCTAAAAGTATAAGAGCTGTATCATTGATATAACGAATTTTTAACCTGCAGATTTATAAAAATATTAAGTTCCATGTATTTCATAATAACATACAATCTAATTTTTCAAAAAAAACATCAAAATCTAACAATTAAATATACTTTCTACTAAGGCTGGCCATATACCATATACTCGTACTCGTGTATTCGTGTTAAGTGCTAACGATATAAACCCGTAATTGACATAAAATACGTCAGAATGTCGAAAATATCTTAACCCACAAATACAAACTAATTAATGTAGGTGGTAACTAAAAATAAAATCATACGACAGCATAAAGGGCTGTAGAAAATCGTAATAATCATTATAAATGTACACTTATACATATATAGTACGAGTATAACACAACTTGGCATGACATCGTTTTTAAGATTTTAAAATTAATAAAACATTGACATTATTACAGGTACACAAAGGCTTAACAAACGCATTCTGGCTCAACAAAATGAAAGGATTCCCGTTGGAAGATCTGGTGGAAGCGAGGAAGAAACTCTGATGATATAGGACGTAACTATAAACAATACCTTGAAAGTGCGTTGGAGAGGAACATGTGAGGGTCCTTCATCCAGGTATTGAACGTGCGTTAGAGAAGAACATGTGAAGGTCTTTCATCCAAGCATTGAAGGTGCGTTGGAGAGGAACGTATGAGGGTCCTTCATCCAGGCATTGAAGGTGCGTTGGAGAGGAACATGTGAGGGTCCTTTATCCAGGCATTAAAGGTGCGTTGGAGAGGAACATGGTAGGGTCCTTCATCCAGGCATTGATCCCCCATAAGACACAAAAAAGTGGAATATTATTTGTTTTTGGGTCGTAAACAATCTTTTCAGTTCGTTCTTTTTTCTATTGTATGTTATTTTGAGATATCATAGTTTTTTTTGCTTTTTTTTTACATTTAAGAGTCATATTAAAGCTTTCATTTTGAATAAATGTAAAACTAACATATGACGAGTTTCAGATCAAAAATAGTATCCACTCATTTTAAACGAAGTATATGTGTATAACACCGAAACAAAAATTATCAGATATCATCAACAAATATTCAAAATATTGTGTATACTTATCTATATATTCCGAAACTTGTGACTAAACTATGAACAGTTGCAGATGTTTGTACATTATGAACTTACTATAGGTACGAAACATCAGAATTCAAAACTCGATAGGCAATCTTAATATGGAAGTTTTATTCTTTTTTTTGACGAATTTGAAATACTTGGACCAGAAATATGTTAAAGAAGCCTTAAGTGAAAACCATACCGATGCCTCATTTGAAAAATTAATGGGTACTGACGGAAATCGAACCCGCAACCCCCGGTTGAGAAAACAAGCGTCTTACCAACTTGATCACGGAGTTCGTCATTATAATGTGATGCAGAAGGAATTTTGAAAATGTTTATATTACAATGTTAAACAAAAGGTATTCTCAACTCACAGTTTTTGTATGAAATATATATTATTTTATTTGATTCGAAAAGCACATAGATCTAATAATCTGAAAGTGTACTTTTCCAGATATTTGGACAAATGCCCACAGCAACGCAATCAAACAAAAATATGGGAAGTTTTTCGTGCAGCAGCCAGAATGCAGGACAATAGTCATACCAAAGCTTTGCTAGACTCGAGCTAACTAGATGGAAAAATTGCTTTTTTGAGATAAAGATACTTGAATAGAAATTTAATTAAAATTTTATACACAGGCTAAAATATCATTTTCAATTCCTATTTGCATTTGAAAATTGTGGGGATATCACGATACGAAAATTTTCCGATATCCTGACAATCCCGAAGAGCATTTTTCTGCATGGAGTGCTTTATCTCTTATCAACCAGACGTCGGTTATCATGCTTTTGTTGACAGCTGTGTCTCTGGAAAACTTTCTTATTTATACTGTTCACGGTCAAATTCACTGTTGTAGGTCCTTCAACCAGGATGTACTTTTTTTTTTTATTTATTTATTCTACACATGACAATAAATATACATAATTTGGAAAAAAACAACAGGTAATTTAATTTGAACACACAATTTTAATGGATCTGGGTTTGTTGCCTTTCATTTGTCGTGTCCTCAGTAAACTAGGTTTTTGCCTGTATCTCACTGAGGGCATAAAGCATGAAAAAATAAATCGATAATTCTTTCCGATTTTTTATTACATAAAACCCCGTTGCACATTCTCATCAACCTGACAAATAGTGACACTCAATTACATATGAATACATCACGCGAAATCAAACATCTCACACTTTATCACTCCAGACAGACCAAAACATTCATCCCGCATTAACCGCACTTAATCATTAAAAACAACAAAAAATACCATACTCAAGAACTCACACAAACCTTTGCTACAAGTCATTTCTTTTGCAAGCCCAAGTACTCAAACTCCTGTCGCAATAACAACCACGCTCCGATCGACTGCCTAAATTGTTTTTCTCCCTTTGCCTTTATTGAATTCGGCACCCCATTGTATGTCATGGGAGCTAAATAGGCATATATAACTATAACGTCCAGGATCCGATGTTCATGTAATTTTGCCCAGAATCAAAATATTTTACGTGGAAAAAAATCATTTTCATTTATATTTAAGTCAATATCACTAAATATCATCCACAGAGAAAGCCAAATGTTGGGTGGCATTATCAAAGATACGGGATAAATAATTTTAAGTGCAAACCACTGAACTGGAGTGTTCTTCCCCACATACACAAAAGATAATCCTCTCAGCTATATATCACTAAATTATGTTTCAAAAAAGTCAAACACTCCAGTCAGAGATAACCTGGATATTACTCTACCCACTTCTAACCGAGGACATTGGCTGATAAAACTGCATTTTTTAATGCAGTTTTATCAGCCAATGAGATAGTTCCTCTCTCTCTCTCTCTCTCTCTCTCTCTCTCTCTAATACCATATCTAGTCCAAGTAACAATCTTAATCAAAAAGCATTTTTCCATTTTCCAATGATTAACTCTTTGAGAACGAAGATATATAAAACATAGCCCCTAGTGTTTTATTTTTCGAAAGTAAATTTATTGAACCCAATTTAAATCAAGTTTATTTTCATCAAATTACTATTAACCAGGGAATCAAAACAAATTATTGAAACACTATACAACGTTATAGAAGAAATAAATCAATGTTTTTTTTCAATCACGAAAGGCTTCGATTGATTGAGTTTTTTTAATAGATTGAAAATTTTCCTGTCCTTACATAAATGAACGAGAAATTAATTTGTAATCAAAATCTAACATATTGACTTAACTTAATTGCCCGAGGGTCAAAGTCGTCGGGTAAACTTCCCCTAAATAATATTGACTTAGGATACATACCTACCCACTACCCACCTTCGTAATTCATTTCGAAATTAAATGTCGTCTCACAAGAAATTCCCAACCTTTCCAATAAGGGTGATAATAAAATCATATGTAGGAAAATTCATTTAAAAATATAATGTTCTATAATTATAAGATTATCTCCGTGAACTAGCTGGTAAGTTCAGTCCGGGGGTTACGGGTTTAATACAGTTTTTTTTAATACTTCAGTCTGAAATACTCTTTTTTTAATACTTCAGTCTGAAATACAGTTTTTTTTAATACTTCAGTCTGAAATACTTTTTTTTTAATACTTCAGTCTGAAATACAGTTTTTTTTAATACTTCAGTCTGGTTTCCTCTTAAAGCCTCTTTAATATTTTAAGAATGAGTTGGAAGAGATTGGCATATGGTAATAAGCCCACTAGATTGTACTAAAATACGAGAGGGTAGTATAATCTTTGGGTCTAATTTTGTAATAATTTTACCTAATACGACTAACAGTACTTTTTGATCCGTATTGAATATGCTAAAAAGTATAACTGGATTATTTTCATCCCCATTTAACATATTATGTTTAAAAATATTAAATCATAATTAAGACTGGCTGTAATATTGTAAATAATGTATTTATTACACTTCAATTGTATTATATAATATAATAATGCAAGCTGACAGAATTCATCTCATTTTTGGGAATCTCTTTCAACAAATCATAACCACCCCGTTATTTCGAAAGTTTACATTGTGTGAATCAAACAATTTTCTTTTATTTAACATAGAAAATCCTACACTCAATAATAGTTAACATCCAAACAATGCGAGATTTAAAGTAAAATCAAGTGTGGGTTAAAAGTGACATAACCACAATCAATAACTTCGGTTTACAGATAATAATTAACCCATAAACCAAAGTTTATAGACTCTGGGGGACTTTGAGGCGGTCTTCGACTCACGAGCTCAGGTCGAAATCTCTAAAAGCAATTTCACATGACATCAGCTCTTGTGTACCATACAGATACGGACTTAACCTGGAATAACAAACTTTTCATAGACACATTAGCGAACTATTACATCACATTA
This sequence comes from Odontocerum albicorne, assembly GCA_949825065.1. Lineage (NCBI taxonomy): Eukaryota > Metazoa > Arthropoda > Insecta > Trichoptera > Odontoceridae > Odontocerum > Odontocerum albicorne. The sequence continues at coordinate 36,345,794 of OX463842.1, forward strand.
TTCACTAGACAGACGTCATTACCCTATTATATGACGTTTTATCACTGTTTTTATTTATTTAATAAAGTAATCTATAGTCCAAACATTCGTTAAAAGCTATACCTATATACAATTTTATATTTTAAAAACTTATATAATTTATATATTATAACTTTTTTTATTTCCTATTATAACTTCATTTTAATTTCCTACATTTAATTAAAAAATTTAAATATCTTAATATTTATTTTTCTTATAAATAGTTAACACCTACATAGTAACCTATAACTCGATAACAATTCTTGCAACTACGTATTTAGGAATTGAAAAATACGTTTCAATTTACTATTTTATTGCTCACTTTAGGAATTGAAAAATCCAGCGCTATTGAGGTAGTTATTGTATAAAAATATTTTTTGTAGAAGGTTTTATTTTATGATACTTAAATCTCAATCCTCCTCTGTATTATCCCACCTCTGATATAACAGTTTGATATGGATTAGATGCATGCACTGCACTCCACAATCAAAATAATCCTTACTCGAGCGAGGAGTAAGGATCGGGAGTTCAGATGATAAACATTTGACCTGAATATAAGTTATTTCATATAACAGTTTCTTTATTCAAAATAACTGATTCCAGCTTCTTATAAATAAATACAATAATTGAGTTGCGCGTTCTCGTGATGGCAAGTATGCGTATTTTGAGAGATTTCTGTAATAAACATGGTGATTCGGGTTCGATCTCCGATAATTATTGTTTTTTTATCTGTGTGTTTTAATAATATGAACACGGACACCGAGTCGCGTTCCTTCTCCAATAGTTCCTTATATCCAAAGACTAGAATAACGGGGCGAAAAACAATATTGACTCACAATGTTATCTCCTGTCCACACTCTATAAAATGTCCGCATCACCAATACGGATGTGTTGAACATTATTACCATGCGATGAATTAATGAATTGATATGGAACTTACTCCCTCATTCGCTGAAAAACGATGGAAGTTTTGATGTCAAAAATAATTTATATAAGAACTTTTCAATTTATTATCTGCTCTGCAATTTCTTATGATTATTATTCATGCTAGTCCTTGGGGTGACTTTACCTGCGAATGAATTATATAAAATAGGTTTACTTTATTGTTATTATGTCTATATATCATATACTCAGAGTATACATGAAACTAAAGCTAAGTTTGCAATGAAAAAATGCTACACTCGTAAATAAAAAATTAAGTATGAGTGTCCATTTTTTTTTAAACTAATCAATTTATACCAAACGTGAAGAAAAGAAGGTGAAAGTCATAAAAGAAATCATATTTTGTTTTATCAAAAGGTCGGAAATGTCTTCAGAATAAAGGTTATCTTTTTGTGAAAGACATAATTCGATAACTTCTTCACATATATAACCGAAGTACATTCATATTCAATATAAAAGTACATTCACTTAAAAAATTGTCAATATAAAAAAAATTGTCTCAGAAAAATACTACCACTTAAATTCTCACATAAGGACCCAGTCACCGAAATGTTTTATATTTTTCGTAAAACATATAATAGGCATACATGAGTCCTATACATACAAAAATATAAATCCAATTAAATATGTATTTCATACTTAAATTCTGTCTTAAAAAATGTTCTATACAATTCCATACAAAGTAGCTTAAAGCTTTTTTCAATAATCTCACAATAAGTAAAAGGTGGCATAAATTAACGTCTATATATGATATTAGGAAGAATTAGGTTTATATAGTTCATAAGGAACACATTTTTTTCTGATGAGATGTTCCAAATTTAACAATAATTTCTCTTCTTATCTGGTTTCTCAATAACAAATATCCCCAAGTTTTATGTTCGCGAGAGCCAGGCTTTGGGTAATAAAGAATTTTTACATCTGACATAGCTTCCTCCATTTAGAAAAAAATCTGAAACAGCGACCATACCACAACTTTCCTTTTTGGCGAAAAATAAAGTTTTTTCACCTCGTATTCTCTGAAAATGAATCCGTAGATGGTCGCTTCTTGAATGTGTTTTCCCTAAAATGTTGTAAATGTTACAGGAAGAAGAGTAGACACGTTCCTTTCGAGAATTTCGCACGCCAACAATTTTATTCTTCTTACTTTTTACTTCCTGCCGCATCTGTTTTTAGCAGGATGTGTGAAGCAGTAACAGGAGAAGTAACAATTTTACAATCCCAAGCTACAGATAAAAAATAAAAATACATCCACAAATTTTGAGAAAAGGAAACAACTTACAACCTCCGTTCCCTTACATATTTTGAAGTTTTATTTTTTTGAAGAATTTGAATTTTCTTATATGTAGGTAGAGAAGACGAAACGCTAGAATTTAGGATTGCGACATATTTCTTTATATACAAGCATTTTACAAACAGCTTTTTTGTTTTACATACATTCTTGTGTGAAGGAACTACATAGGTCAGAGTCATACAAATGTCGAATGGGAATGTTTGCTGATAGCTCTATGCTGATGACACAGTAATGTTAGCGGAGAATGAGGATGAATTTCAGAGTTTGATAAGAAAATTATATCTTTGTTGCGAAGAGAAAGATCTGAGAATGAATGTTGCGAAATCCAAAGTCACAGTGAAAAAAAAGGTGGGAATCGAAAAATGGATGTAATGTATGGTTGAGTAAAAAAAGGTAAGAGCAAATTACGGAATTCTATTATTTATTCAAGATTTCCTTAGATAGTGGAAGAGTTTTGAGAGATATCGAATGGCGTGTAGCGATATGAAAGAAAGTTAATGTGACACTAAAATATATATACTTGAACCGAACATTACCATAATCTAATAAAATGATAGTCCACAACAGTATTCAAGAAATTTACCTGTCATCTCGTTGGCATCCAAATAACATACTTCACCGTAATTTTGTAATAGAATCATAATACATTAGAACAGTAGTATTCAATTTAAAACACGTAGAAAATTAGCATCCTCAGAGAAGCAAAGATCGAAGACATAATTACATCATTTCAAATTAACATCAATAAGGATAATCAGATTTTTGGCGTGAGGCGAATAAGGAATCACAGAAGAATTTCCTTATTTTTTTTAATTTCGTCTCCGTGGACTACTTGTTAGAAAGCTGGTCTTTCGCCAAAGAGCCTCATTCTTTCAAAATGGTCCAGAGCATCGCTTATAACGAGCTTGCTATTTCGATTAATGATCATTAGTTTGGCTTTGCCAATATTCATATCGTGACCTAGCGCCAAACTTCCTCTTTTATACCATCATAAAGCACTTTCATTTCAATCTCTGTTTGGGGTTTTTCGATTAGAGATTTTTCCTTGGAGATTTAAAGATTTTCATTGTTTATACCCCCCCCCCCCCCCCCCTCCAGAGAAGCCACTTAGTAGTCTTTATAAATATTACACAGTAATCTTTATAAATATTGAATAGGATTCAAATTAAAATATATTCTTGCCATACATCCTTAAGAATTTTTTTTTGATGTTGTTCTATCAAAATATAACACAGCACACACACAATATAGCCATTAATCACATGAAAGTAATTAGCATAGTCCAGCAAGTTGCACCGTATATAATGGAAGTGTAATATATAATAGTTTAGCATACTTAAACTACCTCCAATTACTTTGTTATGTGTTTACATTACTTATTTATTTAATATAGCCTACATATACACACGAAATATACAAAGCTTAAGCAACCAAATAAGAAATAATTGTTTAACCGAAACAACTAACTCCCATTACTAAGAAAGCTCAAAATGCTTTATTTAAAAACATTTTCTGAAATGTTGAAGATGTCAATACTCGAAGCCATAGTCAGAAAGAACACCTCGCAAAACAAAGCAAGAGTGCTTGGCAAGTTATTGTCAGTCTTAACAAATTAATATATATTTTATGGTATATTACAAACCATAGAGGTCTTAATCCGACTTCACTCTCGCCATCCAGGTGGGCCGACTCTCTTCAGTTATTGAGGGCTACGCTAGCTGCGTTCTGTTAAACATCGTCTATCGATCTTAAACGGGAAAGTCCCAGGGGTCTCCTGCCAGTTAGTGTGGCATCATGGACTGTCTTGTTTAATCACCACTTGCCCTAGCTACATAACTTACCCACTAGAGTTTCCTTCCTTTCATCACTCAGGTTTATACGCCGATGAATACATATTTACAAGTACTCTTCCTAATTTAGCCTCACATGTAAAGTTTATTAAAAATTCTCAGCAACCGATAAAGGGCATAATACACATATAACTCGAAGTGCATTCCTTTGCAATGAAATAAAGTAAATTTCTCATTATAAACGGTTTATGATTTGAAATATTTTCTAATAATTGTCCGCATCATTAGTAACATATAATGATAAGAATGCATTTTTTTATATTCTAGGGTTTCTATCCGCGGAAAGCTGAACCTGGATCTTTCAAAACAGGTTTTCATCTAAATGTATTAACTGCCTTTTAACATACATTTTAAAAGCTTTCTTAGGGTGACATTTCTGTGGTACTTAAGATTGAAAACATATTTTCTTGGAGTCATGAGGAAAAGCCAAAATAAGTAGAATTGTTATTTCTTTAAAACTTTTTGAGTGAACGCATTTATTTATCTGCACTTTATATTGTTAAACGCATCCGCTCTTAAAATTGTGTTTATATTTTTGAAAAACATACGTTTTATACAGAATGTTTAATTAGAAAGATGATAATTTCGTTTAATTTTAGTAGATAATATTTATACACTTCTAAAAGTACTATATTGGCTCAAGTGTTGCGAAAGGGTTAATTTCAAACTTTGTCTCTTAATGAGGTATCTCCATCTTTTGAATCTGTGTCTGAGAGATGTTCTTTCGGAGACGAGGTAACTTGGAGGTAATTTTTTTCTTCACAAAATAAATTGATTGATCCGAATCGATCCAATAGAGCGGAGTATTATGATATGACTTTTGCCGTTGCTAGTCCTGTGGCATAGAATAGTCTGCCGCTTAGTGTAAAAGATATCGGTGACGTGTACACCTTTAGAAAGTACTTGAAGACAACTCTTTTTAAGAAGTCTTATCAAAATGGGTGATTGTATATGAACACTTCACACATATGCTACACCTAAAGCCGAATGTACGAGTATTAATATAACATATCGGAATCTCTACAAAGATTTCTTTGTAGTTCGTTTTCCTTTTGTAAATTTTCTGCGGTTTTCTTACCAAATTTTTTTTTCTGAACAAACGCAGATGCGGGAAAGTATAATATCTAATCTTCTGCCGCTACCTTCCTATCCTTGAACTCAACTTTTTTTCGTAATTAAAGCGCCCTTAAGGAGAGTGCTCTCTAAACTGCGCTATGTAAATTATCCTGGTATTGTTATGATTATTTCAAATTATTGGTGATTTGCTTTCTTTAAATAAATATGTGATACTTGTAATAGACAAGAGCTGTGGTTAGCTCGCTTGCTTAGAACCCAAAGCGCATCAAGCTTGATTCCTGGCAGATTCACTTATGGCGTGTTCTCACGGTTCAAGTTTAGTTGACCGATAAAAGTTGATCAACTAAAGTTGAATGAAATTTGACGAGAGAACCTTTGTTTTAATAAAGTTGATCAACTTTTTAGTTGATCAACTAAAAGTTGACCCAGTCAAACTTTATCGTTCAAGTGTCGCCATTTGCTTTCAAGTTGAAACTATTCAGTTAATTAAAAATGGCGTCGAAAGCAGTTGTGTGTGAAGTTGTGCAGACAATAACTATTTTGTTAAAAGAAGAACTAAAAACAATTTTATTTAACATAAGCAAAAATCGTAAGAAACGTCGTTTTGAAAATAACATTTATAATTCCAACATTGAGTATTTTAAAGCACTTTGTAGAGATGATAATATTTAAAGGTTATGTTTTTGACCGTATTATGTTTATCCCACCTTTAAAAAGCTAACATATTTTAATTATTTATCTAAATTTCACATATTTAAAACGTAAAGTTAGGGGGCATGAAATTTGTTATTATACTATTTTTTAGATGTATCTGAGGCCGAGCAGATGTCAGGAATAAACCAACAAGCTGATGATAATCAGGAAAATGAAGGTCAAGAGGTCAAGAAAACTAAGAAAATGTTAAGACGTCCAGCTACGTGGAAAATTAATCAACGTAAAAGATTACGAAACTGTGGCCAAGAATATGTCACCAAGAAAGCAAATGTTGTGATTAAAAAAATATTTGTAAACAAAGATTGCAAATGCATAAAAAAAGCATTGAAAAAATAAAAGAAGACGAGAGGAAACAAAATTTTAATACATTTTGGAAATTAGGTGATTATGGTATTCAAAATTCATTTATTTTCGGCCTGGTCCAATCTAAACTAGTACACCGCACCGCACCGCACCGCAAACGTCCCGCGGATAACTCACGTTAAGGGAAAACAATTTCATTTTCTTACTTTTTGAAATTGGAAGATAAAGGGTCGAAGTATGCAAAACGTTTTTCTTAAATACGTTTCAAATAAGCGATGGCAGGCTATATAGTAAATATGTATTTTCAAGAAAAAATGTTCAGGAAACTGTTGACGAACGCGGAAAAACTTCCACCAGAAAACTAGATGATTCCGATATAGTTGCACATATTAATTCCTTTCTAGCCTACCAAAGCCATTACTCCAGAGTACAGAATTCGAACAGAAACCATTTGAATCCGGCATTGACTCTCCGCAAAATGTACGATTTGTATAAGGGACAATACGAAGAAAATGGAATCGAACCGAAAAATTCAAATTACCTAACCGAGATACTCATCGTTTGTGTGATGAATTAGAAATGAAAATGAAAGTAGAGGTAAATTTGGAGTTGAAGAATGTTACGAGTATTATAAATGAAAAACATCTACATTTGCGGAAGGCAGGACAAGCTAACATAGAAAATGTTTGAAAATGGATTATAAAAATGAAATAACTCAAAGTTACGTTATTACTTTCAATCTCCAAAAAGCTCTTCCATTCCCAAAGCTCACAACATCTATTACATATTAAAACGAAATCTTTATATTTACAACTTTGGCATTCATTGTTTTAATAATGGAGTGGGACATATGTATACTTGGGGTGAAACAAAAGGTGGGCGTGGATCTCAAGATATTGCGTCAGTGTTAATAAAATACATAAAGAAAATGCTTCGTCTAACAAACACATTATTATGTATTCGGATTCATGCACTGGACAAAATATAAATATAAAACTTACTTTATCATTAATGAAGTTACTTCGGGATACTAACATTGCCATAGAAACTATTGATCACAATTTTTTACTTCCTGGGCACTATTCCTTGCCCAATGATGCGGAGTTCGGGATTATCGAAAAATCAAGATGCAGTCATAATTATATTTTTGGGCCCAAATACTGGATATAAATCATAAAAAATGCAAAACGAAAACTGCCCAAGTTTAAAGTGGTAGAAGTACACAGAACTGAATTTCTACCTACAAAAAACCTGGAGGATTCTGTTACAAATAGAAAAAAAAAACAGTTTGTGGTTATGATTTTAATTGGCTAAAAATACGATGGCTTCGATATGAGACGTCGTCTCTCATGATTTTTAAATTTAAGGAAACTTTCAATACAGAGGTAGATTTTTATTCAGTGAATTTAGACATAAGAGGTCCCGGAAGACGATTCGATGTTCTATCAAATGTTCACCAAAATTTATTATACAATTCCAGAAGATCCATTTCTTCTTCCAAAAAAAAGTACATGATGAATTTACTATCGTTCATCCCACCTAATTTTGCTAATTTTTATAAAAATCTACCTACTGAACTAGCAACACGTTCATTTATGTCAGAAATCAAGGAAAGAGACTCTGATGATGAGATAATATACGATTAATAATGCTCCAATAAAATTTTTGTATTAGTTTCAGATAAAATCATACCACAATGCTTTGTCATGTTTTTGTTAACATATATACTATATTTTAACTTTTTTTCAGAATAATAGTGAAGTATCTCCATTTATTCACACGATTTAAAATGTTTTTGTACTTAATAAAAACCTTTTATTTTCTCTTAATTATTACGTTCCAATATTGTGAAATAATTATATTTTTAAAATAAAACTGCTTCTAAAATTATAGCAATGGTATTTATTTAATCTAAGCAAATTTTACAAAATCTTTCCTTTACGTGGATATACACCAGTATTATTCTGACCCACACATATGTTAGAGACACAAAAAAGTGTGAAACTGCGTAATTTTTTAGCAAAACAAAACACTCACGAAGGGAACACGTGCACATATAAAAAAGTGCGGAAAGGAAGTTTGAGGTGGGCGGGATATCCCAGCCGTTACCTTTTAAAAAGACACCTGCAGGTATGAAAAAAAGTGCGGTGAGGAACTTTGAGGTGTGAAGCGGGCGAGTTGTTGGTATCATCTGGCAAGTTGTTGGTATCATTGTTGACTTTTTTTTTCAGCTTCTATAATTGATTGTTGACTTTTTTTTTTCAGCTTCTATAATTATGAAAATGGAATCTTCCACGCAAACAGTGGTGCCATAATACTGCACTGACGAAAATTAAATGCAAATGCAATTCTAGCAAATGACGAATGACTCATAACTTGAACGATAAAGTTTGACTGGGTCAATCTTTTTAAAAAGTTGATCAAGTCTATCGAAACAAAAGTTCTCACTAGAGATTGCATTCAACTTTTGTCGGTCAACTTTTATCGGTCAACTAAAGTTGAACCGTGAGAACGGGCCCGAAACGTGTGAACATGTGAATTCAAGTTGAACGGACCGATTAAAGTTGATCAACAAAAGTTGAATGAAATTTGTAGTGAGAACCTTTGTTTTAATAGAGTCGATCAACTTTTTATATCGTTCAAGTTATGAGTCATCAACAAATCGCCGGATGCCCGCTGAGTTTATCGATTTGTCGTATTCAACTTTTGTCGATCAACTTTAATCGGTCAACTAAACTTGAACCGTGTGAACAAAAACTGATTCAAGTCGTCTCGATCAACTTTAATCGGTCAACTAAACTTGAACCGTGAGAACGGGCCTTTATAGACATGTTTTACATTCAGCCTAACATAAATTCTTGTAACACTTTTAATAACACCAAACAACGCTATGTTACTTAAAGTCCTTGTAATATTTTTTTTACAATTACTGTAAAAGATAGTAAAACTATTGTATATACAACCTGTGATGTTAAAAAACATTGTTAATCAACATTTAGGCTAATTAATATCAATCTAATATTTTCATTATTTTTATTTACGGTAAACTCAATTACACCATAAAATGAAAATAAATCAATGTTCGAAATAATACTCAAATTACCGCATAATTAACACCTCACGCTTTACCGTTTTAAGTTAACAAAGACTTCCTAGGAACTCTTTCCTATTTATCAAGCCGTGGACAGCATCAATTTAAAAAAATCACCCAATAAAATATCCTCTCGTTGTAGAGTTGAGATGCTCTCAATCGTTCTGTTCGAATATCACGAATTACTTCAACTACTGAAGATGTAGGCAACTATCAAGTATATTAAATTGATATATTTTAAACCTCTCATTTATTAGAATTATACAAATACATAAAACTTTTTTGTTTGAAATATTAGTTTTATTTTGTGCAAATTTTGTGTTAATCTTTTATAAAAGTTCGAACCAGGGAGGGACGTGCTCTAAAATTAAATGAAAGGCTTCGATAAGGAGACATTTTCCACGCCACGTCCTCTTGGTTGTTTACATTGAATTGTTTTTTTCAAAAGGCTGCCAGGGTTTTCAAACGCTTTTTCAAATCTTGGAATAAAACTGAACAATGTTAAACTTTTGATATTCTCCATTTTTACTTTTGTAATTTATTTTTTTATAAATATTACATTCAAATGAATTCAATATTCGTTACCTGTATTCATTGTACAGTTGACCCTTTTCTTAATACTCAAGAAGGGATTTTTTTATCACTTTCTTAACAGGTGAAATATTAAATTTACGTAAATCACATTGTTACAAGCGCTTCTTATCTTTGGCAAACTCGTAAAAACTTCAATTGTTTTAGGTATGAATTGACCTTTTTCTAGCTAATCATTTAGTTTAGTTCCTACGCATGCGGAAAAGTACGTAATTTGTTTTTCATGACATTAAGAAAATTGTTCCTTATTCAAAATTTGGAGAAACAACAGAGGAACTTGTTTTTTTTTTTTTTTTCGATCAACCTCTTCATCACTTGACACTGGCGTATACTCCTTCATATATTTCCCAGCTCACGGTCATTATTAAAGAAGAAAAAGATAGAGCTCTTGTTTTCATTTAAATATCTATGATATATTAGTTTTAATTTTTCGTCTTTTTAATTACAATTTTTCAACAAGTTTCAATTCCCTTACTGTAGATTTAATCAAATGAATGTAATTTCTGTTATGGCTAAGAAGAAAATATTCTGGCTAATTTCGCCAAAACTTTACGTCAAAACAGACTTTTTCAAACTACTGGGCTTGTAATAAAGAATTTTCGAGAGCAAGTCAAATTGTGTAAAGAACGTTACAAAACAATGTAAGGGCTTAAACATTAGCCAAAAACAAAACAGCAAATTTATTTTTATATTTTAAATCATTTGACATAATACAACTACGTGCCTGAAAAAATATGGTTTTCATTATTTTCAAACAGTTGATATTTTTATAAAAAATCATTTAAATGAATTTTTAATTAAAATTTAATTTCTTTTCCAATTTGTTTATATTTCAGTCTAAAAACTAAAAATAAGACATCAATATATATGTCCAACAGCTTAAAAAATTTTAGATTTGAAAAAAAAAATTAGTATCTATGTTCCATACCGTAAACAGTTCCAAAGATTTATAATTTAACTCTTTCGGTAAATTTTCCTGTCAGGAAATTAAAATTAGCCTATTCGAAAAAAACAAACATTTTGGACCTTACCAAAACCCTTGGGTGGAGGATATGGTGTCAAGTTTAGGCTAAGAATTTATTTATATTTTTATTTGAGAAATAATAGTTTTTTAACATTAATAAGATACAAGTTAATTTTTAACAAGTCATTTTAACGTTTTCGGTGTAGGAAAGCGAAGGAAAGGCTTTATAGAAATTAATGTGAAATGTATGTCACAGCATTGTTTTATCTATGAAAAAAATTATTGTCTTAATTTTATAAATCTGTGTATGTAAGGTTGTATGTAATGGATTTCAATTGGTGTCTCATAGAGACCAAGCTCGATGGAAACAAATCCAGCTTGACGGTTAACCTATCTCATAATCTTCGTAGCCTAGTTGATAAAACGCTTGTTTTCCGCCGTGGGGGTTGCGGATTCGATTCCCGTTGGTACCCAGATTTAATAAAAAGGGTTTGAGTCCGTATTTCCCTTAAGGTTCGTTTAACACATTTTAGGTTGTTCGAAAGAAATTGCCACAACTTAAGTGTAATACTTAATACAAGCCCGATTTATGAAGTTCGATTACATGTAATTGGTTCTGGAATACTGAAAAAATATAATCTGCTTACTTTTGATGGTCTCGGAGGAATGTAAAATTGAATGTTACCCAGCAGAAATAGACTATCAATCAAATTGTTAACATTCTGAACCTTAACTTTGCAACATGTATTGACTTTGCACGTCAGTTTTAGAACAATTGATTATGTTCAATAAATAAATATAAAAATGTTAATTTTATCTTATGTACGCATCAAAATATTTCAAAAGCAACCAAAAAATTCTAAGTCATTCTCTGGTGTTCTCCATTTTCTGACATAAAAAATGGAGACAGCCTAGACCACTGCCACTTCCCTTCCCTGACTAACAATGTCATATAGGACACATATTTTGTGATTAACACCCTCAACCATTGTGACACTGGGAGCAGGTGGTGGAAGGTGGTTGTTACATTCGAGATGTGGTGAGGATAACGCGACACGCCAATGTATTCGTCATACAACAATTTGGGATTCAGGACAGACTGTTCACGATTTGTCTGCGACGAGTTCTCCAAATTTTTGACCACATAGCGCCTACATGAAAAGAAAATTTATGAAAACTCGTGCTAACGGGTAGTGTGTAGGGCAACGAGGTAGATCTAAACTAGGGGTCAAGAAACTAAGGTCCGCTAGACAAATCAAGCCGGTCGCTTCTTTTTGTAAAACCTGTGAGCTAAAAATGGATTTTAAAATTTCAATTTCTTTAAAAATTCAAAGTACGTGCTACAACAAAATGGCCGACCGTCGAGTTGAGAAGTTATGAGTTACAACCTATTTGGCGCTTCTATAGTTTTGCATTCGGTGGTCGCTGTTCTGACGCCACGCTGTTATAATTCGGCAGCTTTACAAGTGTCACGTATATCGCTGTTCTGCGACATTTTGTTCTCTTTTACCCGTGATTATTATAAATAAATCAAATTGTTTTCAAAAAAATATTATCCGTGCATATCAATCATGTCACTGTCAAAAGAAGAGCAAAGTGATAGCCATTATTGGCCCACAAAACCTAAAATATTTACTATTTGGCCCTTCACAAAAAGTTTTTACTGACCGCTTATCTGGACCATTGACTGACCATGTCAAGAACGCAACATAATCATCTGTGATGACATACTCCGAGAAGCTCTAAGTATGGAGATATGGAGAATCGTCGTGGGCAGAATTAAATGGACGGACCGGAGTAATTACATGTGTAATGATGAATCAATCGAGAAGAAGAAAACGAAATTCTTAAGACACAAATATTTATCAAAAAACTTATTTTTGACAGCCCTAAAGAGCTAAATATGTAAATACACAGTGGTAGAATCTTTCACAAATACTGTTTCGTGTGGCCGCATCCGATCTAATAAATGTTTTTATATTGAAAACAGACGCATGTTTGCGGGCGTGTTTTTGCATAGAAATTACTAAATCGATTCTGAAACATTCTCAACTCGGCATCTTATTGAATTGAATTAACAGCAAACGAACAAACCTTAAGATCCACCAGACTCGTTATTGGGGAAAATTTCTATTTTACTGATATGTTTGTTATTTTCAATTTACGCTAGGCGGCGCTTAAACGTTGTACAAAAAAATATAACCAGCATTGGAATATTTTTTTCAAAAGAGCATAAAAACTGAGTTCACAAAAATAATACTTTTGCTAAAACACAATTAAATGCTCACTATTTATTAAATTTGTTTTTATACAGTGTACCAATTGTTAAGCGACTACGTTTCTTCCGACCAGGCATACAATTATTTTATAAATTGGTTTGGCGTGTTGTGTAAAAAAACTTGCATTATTCATCTAGAAAAAAATCGCAATATGAAATCAAAAGTATACGAGTAAGAACAATGAAGAAAAGATGTATGTTAAGGTCTTTTATGGTACATTATACGAGGGTGGTCCCAGAAGTACCCGACCTGACGTATATATGGCGGTTGTTGCTTTAAAAAATTACTACGGTAGAAAGTACTAAGCTTATAAAGCTTATGTTTCAAATTTTAAGACGCTACGTTGTTTAGTATTTGTTTGGCAGCCATCAATAGTGAACGCTCTCAGTGAATTTGTAAACATGGAAAAAATTGGTCGTCGTTATGTGATACAATACTTTCATTTGAAAGGTCTAAGTCCAATCAATATCAAAGCCGAGCTAGATTATACTCTGGGGGAGTCTGCTCCTTCCTTTACAATAGTAAAATATTGGGTGGCAGAGTTTAAACGAGGCCGTACGAGCTGCCAAGACGAACATCGTAGTGGTCGACCAAATCATCACATCAGGTGACCACGCCAGAAATGGTAAAGAAAATCCACAATATGGTATTGGATGACCGTTGATTGAAAGTGCGCGAGCTAGCAGACATGGTAGGCATTTCAAAAGTGCTGTACATCGCATATTGACTGAAAATTTGGACATGAGAAAGCTGTGCGCAAGATGGGTGCCGCGTTTGCTCACAATGGAACAAAAACAGCGTCGTGAGGATGTTTCAATCGAGTGTTTGGCGATGTTTCACAGCAATAAAGCCGAGTTTTTGCGTCGATTCATAACAATGGACTGAAAGGGGAGAATCGGCTCCAAAAAAGGCGAAGACAGTTCCATCTACAGACAAGGTCATGGCGTCAGTTTTTTGGGATGCGCGTGGAATAATTTTCATTAATTATCTTCAAAAAGGAAAACAATCAACGGCGAGTATTATGCGAACTTATTGCAGCGTTTGAGTGATGAAATCAAGAAAAAACGGCCGCATTTAGCAAAAAAGAAAGTGTTGTTTCATCAAGACAATGCACCAGTTCACACATCCGTTATCTCGGTGTCCAAAATCAATGAATTAAAGTTTGAATTGCTTCCTCACGCACCCTATTCGCCAGATTTAGCCCCTTCGGATTATTTTCTTTTTCCAAACTTGAAAAAATGGCTCGGTGGTAAAAGATTTGCCAACAATGAAGAGGTGGAATCTGCGGTTGATGGCTATTTTGAGGCGCTCAACGGCTCTCACTATAAACAGGGTATCGAAGCTATTGTGAACATCGCTGGAAAAACTGTGTCGAGCTGAAAGGAGACTATGTTGAGAAATAAAAATATTTTTTCCCAAATTTTTTGTGTTTTCTTTGTTAGGTCGGGTACTTTTGGGACTACCCTCGTAGAATCCTACGATGGGTATTGCTAAAATAAAACTTTCGGTATTTTTAATGTATTTGATATATTTCCGATACTATTCAGAAATTTCAACATTTTGAGGTACAATATTTTCAAGAATGTTTGGATTATGTCGACACATTTTAAAAAATTACCGAGGTAATTGCAAATTTACTAGAGCGATCGGGCGTAACTTTTTAACGCTAAAAAGAGGTAGTGGATTTTTTTAAATATCAGGAGTTCCAGATTAGCTCCATTTGACTCGTCATGATTTGATCGAAATAATCTTACTCAGAGGCCCGCGTTACTTGTTTAGATGCTCTAGTGTCAACTTGTTATTTATTTGTTGTTAAAAATTTGGGTTTAATTTAAAATAATTTATCTTTGTCGTTAAAACTTACTTCCAACAAAGGATATCAACTCAAGGCTGATCCTTGGTGAAGTCAATCTGAAATCGTGATAGAGTTACTGTTTCCACATGTCGTCCTGGTGATTGTTCTACTATCATTGTACATTTCTTTGATAAGGCGGATGTATGTCTCTGGGGTATTTAATCTGCGCAGTGACCACCATAGCAGTTCCCTAGGGACTCTATTATTTACCTTTTCCAGGTCAATAAAGATCATATATAGACGTTTTCTAGCATTTCTGTACTTTATTTGGGTATTTCTCAGTACATACGTTGCATCAGTGGCACTTTTGTACAATATTGAGTTCTATAGTATTTTAATGCCATTACTAAATAAAAAATTAAATAATTTATACGCATTTCTTCGGTCACTGTTTCATCCCCATCATATTCGTCACATTTCACATACGAAATGTTATTCGCGTGTAAAATTTTATAAGAAGGTTTTTATTACCACAAAGTTTATTTAGAAATTCGGAATATTAGTTGTTTTTTAACACACAAGTACCAAATAAAAATATGTGATAAAGTACAAATTTTTTTTTAGAACAATCACCTTTTTAATGTTAAGCAATTTTTTACAAGCATGTCCAAATCGAGGTAGACACTACACTGATGCTCCTTCAAATTTGTTTATATTCAAGCTGATGACATCAAATCTAAAGTAAGTACCCAAATTCTATATCACATCTTGTTTAATTACAAAGTCTTGAGTATCAAAAATACGCCGAGAAAAATATAACATATCTGAAGTCGAAAATCTGTCACGGTAGAGACCAAACTAAAAGTTTTACGTCAATGGTGAGAAAATTGTTTAAATTTGTAATACAATGGGACTGACGAAGTCTACCGTTCAAACTATTCGCGATAGAAAAGAAGAAATTAAAACACATTCGCTCGCTATCTGCTACACCTTTAAGTGGCTCAAAATTAAATCGCTAAAGAAGCAGAATTATGGAAAAAATGGAAAAATTATTAGATATGCGAATTGAAGACAATAATCCACAAAGGATGCCAATGAGCCAAATGAAAAGGCAAAAAGTATTATCGAAAATTTAAAGAGCATTTTTATTCAAAAATGTTTTTTTTGTTAGTCAAAATTCGTTCAAACAGGAAAATATTGACGCAAAATATTGAAATTTCGCAATATTTGAGGGTTGAAACGAAAAGCACGAAAACATGTAGAACAAATAATATTTCTGTCGTGATTTTGTACATGTTAATTGTAAACTTGGTCGTCAATGGCAGTTTTTCGAGTGAAAAGTGTGAAATTTCCTTCTATTACTAACAAAGGCTTTTACACATTTAGCAGGTATTGGACGTTTTGAATCATAAATAACTCATATGGTTTGTATCACACATTTGTCTTGATTCATTGATAATTCGAGCATTTTCGCTAGAAAAGCGTGTTTTTTGTTTGTCACAATTCATTCAAAAGAGAAAATATTGACTCAAAATATTGAAATATCGCAAAATTTGAGGGATAAAACAAAAAGCACGAAAACATGTGGAACAAATAATAATTCTGTCATGATTTAGTACTTTTTAATTGTAATCTTGGTGGTCAATGAGAGTTTTTCGAGTGAAAAGTGCGAAATTTCAGTCTATTACTAGCTAATGTTCATACATATTTAGCAGGTTTGGGCGTTTTATACAAGAATTGCCGCAAATGCGTTTCTATTACACATTGGCCTTGATTCATTGATAATTTGAGTATTTTTATTCAAAAATGTTTTTTTTGTTAGTCAAAATTCATGAAACCTTGAAAATATTGACGCTTAATATTGAAATTTTGGAAAATTTTAAGGTTGGGACGAAAAGCACGAAAACATGTAGAACAAATAATAATTCTCTAATGATGTTGTACTTATTAATTGTAAACTTGGTCGTCAATGAGAGTTTTTCGAGTGAAAAGTGTGAAATTTCAGTCTTTTACTAGCAAATGTTCATACATATTTAGCATGTTTAGGCGTTTTATATCAGTATTGCCGCAAATGCGTTTCTATTACACATTTGCCTTGATTCATTGATAATTTAAGCATTTTTCTTTGAAAAATTTTGTTTTGGTTAGCAAACTGGAAAATATTGACGCAAAATATGGAAATTTCGCCACATTTGAGGGTTAAGACGAGAATCACGAAAACATGTGGAACAAATAATAATTCTGTCATGATTTTGTACATGTTAATTGTTAACTTGGTCGTCAATGGCAATTTTTCGAGTGAAAAGTGTGAAATTTCCGTCTATTACTAACAAAGCCTTTTACACATATAGCAGGTTTTGGACGTTTTGAATCATAAATAACTCATGTCGTTTGTACCACACATTTGTCTCGATTCATTGATAATTCGAGCATTTTTATTCAAAAAAAATTTTTTTCTTAGTCAAAATTCATTAAACCTTGAAAATATTGACACAAAATATTGAAATTTAGCAAACTTTGAAGGTTGGGACGAAAACATGTAGAACAAATAATAATTCTGTCGTGATTTTATACTTATTAATTGTAAACTTGGTCATCAATGAGAGGTTTTCGAGTGAAAAGTGTGAAATTTCCGTCTATTACAAGCAAATGTTCATACATATTTAGCAGGTTTGGGCGTTTTATATAAGAATTGCCGCAAATGCGTTTCTATTACACATTGGCCTTGATTCATTGATAATTTGAGTATTTTTATTCAAAAATGTTTTTTTTTGTTAGTCAAAATTCATGAAACCTTGAGAAAATATTGACGCTTAATATTGAAATTTTGGAAAATTTGAAGGTTGGGACGAAAAGCATGCAGAACAAATAATAATTCGGTAATAATGTTGTACTTATTAATTGTAAACTTGGTCGTCAATGAGAGTTTTTCGAGTGAAAAGTGTGAAATTTCAGTCTATTACTAGCAAATGTTCATACATATTTAGCATGTTTAGGCGTTTTATATCAGTATTGCCGCAAATGCGTTTCTATTGAACATTTGCCTTGATTCATTGATAATTTAAGCATTTTTCTTCGAAATTTTTTGTTTTGGTTAGTAAACTGGAAAATATTGACGCAAAATATGGAAATTTCGCCACATTTGAGGGTTAAGACGAGAATCACGAAAACATGTGGAACAAATAATACTTCTGTCATGATTTTGTACATGTTAATTGTTAACTTGGTCGTCAATGGCAGTTTTTCGAGTGAAAAGTGTGAAATTTCCGTGTAAAGCAAAGGCTTTTTTTCACATTTAGCAGGTTTTAGACGTTTTGAATCATAAATAACTCATATCGTTTTGTATCACACATTTGTCTTGATTTATTGATAATTCGAGCATTTTCGTTAGAAAAATGTATTTTTTGTTAGTCAAAATTTATTGAACCTTGAAAATATTGACACAAAATATTGAAATTTAGCAAAATTTGAAGGTTGGGACGAAAAGCACGAAAACATGTAGAACAAATAATAATTCTGTCATGATTTTATACTTATTAATTGTAAACTTGGTCATCAATGATAGTTTTTCGAGTGAAAAGTGTGAAATTCCCGTCTATTACAAGCAAATGTTCATACATATTTAGCAGGTTTGGGCGTTTTATATAAGAATTGCCGCAAATGCGTTTCTATTACACATTGGCCTTGATTCATTGATAATTTGAGTATTTTTATTCAAAAATGTTTTTTTGTTAGTCAAAATTTATTAAACCTTGAAAATATTGACACAAAATATTGAAATTTTGCAAAATTTGAATGTTGGGACGAAAAGCACGAAAACATGTAAGTAGAACAAATATTAATTCTGTCATGATTTTATTCTTATTAATTGTAAACTTGGTCATCAATGAGAGTTTTTCGAATAAAAAGTGTGAAATTTTCGTCTATTACAAGCAAATGTTCATACATATTTAGCAGGTTTGGGCGTTTTATATTAGTATTGCCGCAAATGCGTTTCGATTACACATTTGCTTTGATTCATTGATAATTCGAGCATTTTTATTCAAAAAATGTGTTTTTGGTTAACAAACTGGAAAATATTGACGAAAAATATTGAAATTTCGCAAAATTTGAGAGCTGGGACGAAAAGCACAAAAACATGTAGAACAAATAATAATTATGTTATGATTTTGTACATGTTAATTGTTAACTTGGTCGTCAATGGCAGTTTTTCGAGTGAAAAGTGTGAAATTTCCGTCTATTACTAACAACGGCTCTTACATATTTAGCAGGTTTTGAATCATAAATAACTCATGTCGTTTGTATCACACATTTGTCTCGATTCATTGATAATTCGAGCATTTTTATGCAAAAGAAAAATTTTGTTAGTCAAATTTCAATAAACCTTGAAAATATTAACACAAAATATTGAAATTTTGCAAAATTTGAAGGTTGGGACGAAAGCACGAAAACATGTAGAACAAATAAAAATGTTGTCATGATTTTATACATGTTAATTGTACACTTGGTCGTCAATGGCAGTTTTTCGAGTGAAAAGTGTGAAATTTCCGTGTATTACTAACAAAGGTTTTTACACATTTAGCAGGTTTTAGACGTTTTGAATCATAAATAACTCATATCGTTTGTATCACACATTTTTTGGTTCATTGATAATTCGAGCATTTTCGTTAGAAAAATGTATTTTTTGTTAGTCAAAATTTATTAAACCTTGAAAATATTGACACAAAATATTGAAATTTTGCAAAATTTGAATTTGATTTATTGATAATTTTAGCATTTTTCTTCGAAAAATTTGTTTTTGGTTAGCAAACTGGAAAATATTGAAATTTCGCAAAATTTGAGGGTTAAGACGAGAAGCACAAAAACATGTGGAACAAATAATAATTATGTTATGATTTTGTACATGTTAATTGTAAACTTGGTCGTCAATGGCAGTTTTTCGGGTTAAAAGTGTGAAATTTCCGTCTATAACTAACAAAGTTTTTACACATTTAGCAGGTTTTGGATGTTTTTAATCATAAATAACTCATTTCGTTTGTATCACACATGTGTCTTGATTCATTGATAATTCGAGCATTTTCGTTAGAAAAATGTGTTTTTTGTTAGTCAAAATTCATTAAACCTTGAAAATATTGACACAAAATATTGAATTTTCGCAAAATTTGAAGGTTGGGACGAAAAGCACGAAAACATGTAAAACAAATAATAATTCTGTCATGATTTTATACTTATCAATTGTAAACTTGGTCGTCAATGAGAGTTTTTCTAGTAAAAAGTGCGAAATTTCCGTCTATTACTAGCAAATGTTCATACATATTTAGCAGGTTTGGGCTTTTTATATCAGTATTGCCGCAAATGCGTTTCTATTACACATTTGTCTTGATTCATTGATAATGTTACCATTTTTCTTCGAAAAATGTGTTTTTGGTTAGCAAACTGGAAAATATTGACGCAAAATATTGAAATTTCGCAAAATTTGAGGGTTGGGACGAAAAACACGAAAACATGTTAAACAAATAATAATTCTGTCATGATTGTGTACGTAGTCGTATTAATTGTTAACTTGGTCGTCAATGGCAGTTTTTTGAGTGAAAAGTGGGAAATTATCGTCTATTACTAACAAATGTTTATACATATTTTGCAGGTTTGGACATTTTATATCATAATAGCTACAAATGCGTTTCTATCACACATTTGCATTGATTCATTGATTATTCAAGCATTTTGGTTCGAAAAATGTGTTTTTGTTAGCAAACTGGAAAATATTGACGCAAAATATTGAAATTTCGCAAAATTTGAGGGATGGGACGAAAAGCGCGAAAATATGTAGAACAAATAATAGTAGTATATTATGGCTTACTGATTATTCATGTTAATGTTCGTCATCAGATTAAAACAGTTTTTAAACATTTTATTTTAGGTGTTTTTTTATATGTAAGGTACATATGTGCATATGATTTCTTTTGTTTTTTAATTTATATGTTTATTTTTTGAATTTCCATTTATTATTACATTGTTTTATACTTTTATTTTTATGTAAGCATTTTTATAGGAAATAAAAAGAATAAAATGCTTTATGAACTAAAAACTATATTATTTTATAAAAAAATAGATCAGACCCAATTGAATTTGTATGGGTTTGTATCAAAATAATTGATTCGTTATACGGCTTTTCGCTTTACGGTCATTTTTTCCGGAACGTATCTAGGCCATAAAGCAAGGTATGGGTGTACTTATTTCCGTACTTCTTAAAGCTCGTCATCTTCTGGTGAGAGTGAGGCAGAGTCCCTCAAGACATAGGCTACTTTAATATCATAACCAGTGGTGTGTTAGAGTCAGCTCGCCCCGGCACGTAAGGTCGATTTGTTAAATTTTATATTTTCATTGTATTGTCTAAATAATTTGCTGTTTTTTTCTCTTGCATAAAAATATTACTGTAGAATAAAAGGAAAATTATTTTCAAAATAAATGTGTCATCATTTTATCAGAATGTCTCTTGTTATACATTACCTTAAAAATGTCTATTTCTTGTCTTGTAAGTTTCTCATCACAGGTTCAAATTTATCAACTAAGTCACTATACATACTAGAATACGAATTTTAAGAATATTTTCAATCTGATAATGATTATTATTTTTCTACAAACGACTTACTTTAACCTTTTGACATATTTTTATGTTTAATTGCTGTGAATTTAATATTAATTATATAAGAATGTATGATTGAAATTGTATGATTTTTTTTATAGCTGCTATACTACGAGTACATCTCAGTTTTGTGAGGGTGCTTCTTTTATTACTTACATGTTATTAATTAACATTAATATCGGATGGGCGATCATAGACTCTCAAAATCCATCTTAAGCGGGGACGTGAAGGGTAAGTGGAGGGGATTAGTAGGCAGAGGAAAGACTATAAGAATAGTCTGCAAGAGTCGCCGACTTTGTGCTGGGCACCAAAGACTGGGAGCAAGGAGATATCTGTTCTTGAGTTTAAACTGCCTCAATAGCTAGATGTATAAGAAACAGTCAGCATGCTGTAAACATGCATCGATGTTAGCAAACAGGATCCACACGTCTGAAGTCTGCAGGATTACCCATCTAGGATCAAGCTATTCTCACACGGAAGATATCACATGATCGACATGGAGAAGCAGCTTAAGATTGACCGTTGGAATTACGAAGAGATCCTCAGCTATAAAGCCCACCAACGACAACGGATTAACAAACATTGTAAAAGTTAATTAAAGGATACAGTTTTGAAATATGTAAGATATTCAAATTTGCAAGAACTTAATTTGAATATGTCTTTATTGCTTGCAGCCATTATCAAGAATTTCATATTACAAAAAACTTGTTTTACGTTACAATCTTATTACATACTTGTAGTTTTTCTTTATTTGACAATTATAAATAAAAACAAAGCATCTCCTGATTTTTAGTATCATGCTTTTCCAAGAAAAACATAGAATCCAGAATTAGAATGTTTTTACAGAGGTGTTAAAAATTACCTCACATTTTTTATAAATACTTTCACTCAATTCCATTTTAATTTAACTGGAAGGGTTTAATATACCTAAAATGACACTTATAAGAATATTATTTCTATTAAGTTGTAATAAACTGGGATAATAAGGAAATAAAACCATCTTAATAAATGCAAAACAATTTTAAGCAAAATTTATTTATACTTGAGTTACTTCGATTACACTGTTGAATTCCAATTACAGTAAACAATTCGCAAAAACTAAGAACAAAAAAAATTAATAACATTATTTAAAACTTAAATACTTTGCATGTATTGATTCGAGAAACAAAAAAAATATATTATAAAAAATTTGGAAACAGAGTTTAATTCAACTGTTTTTCAATTAAGCAAAGAATGAAAAATTTAATATCCTAAAAGTAAGAAAATAAAAGTTTTAAATACTGATAAAATAAGTACTTAACTAAAGTAGTGAGGCCAAATAAATAATTTTATGAATCATTAGGTGGTAAATAAATAAATTATTTGCTTTTGCTTCAAACATTGCAAACTTTTGAGTGAAAATGACCAGGGTCATATTGCAATTTGCCATTGATGGAAAGTGAGAATCCAACCATACATAGGTGTTAAATTCGACATTTATATCAAAACACGTCCAACAAGGGAAAATATTGAAGGGTCATACAATATAACAAGAAATGCTATCAATATTTCTGAACTTTATTGAATTGTAACGAATTTACACAATTATTAAATTGTAAGGAATTACTTAAAATTTCCCAATGAAATCCTTATTTTAATTCACTTAGTCGAAAAGTGGTGTTTATAATGTATGTTCATTAAAATTAATATTGATTTATGAAAAAGATTAGAATTGTAAATATATCATTATTTTTATTTTGATTGAAAGTTTTCAATGAAAAAAAAAAACATTCATAATGTCTCAGTTTTATGAACTTAGTAAATTAAATAAAAACAAGAAACAATAAGAAGATAGACAAGAAGTCAATAAATAACTTTTTAGATTTATTAATTGTATGCTTTTTTCCAACAATAAATCAGTGAATGGTTTTTACTGTGAAACCTTGAAAAGAAAATTATTCTTTGATAATTTCTAAACTAGTCAATAAGTTAGTAAATAAAGCATTATATTTTGTTGATTTGAATCGATATAAAATAATAATATAATATATTCTCGTATAACATTTATTAATCTTATACTTAATGTGACAAATATACATGACTTTTCAAACCATTAAGATATGTTTTTCTGAAAAGATATAATTTTAAAATATTACTATGAAAAACGAAAGTAAAGAATAATATAGAATAATTTTAATAAAGGTTCTTGTAGAGAAAAATAAGTTTTTATCAAGGTCTTTTAAATATATTCCTCAATTAACTATTGTCACACATTTGCAGTCCTCCATTTATGAAATGAAAAATTAGAACTTCTTTTAGAAGGTGCATCTACTTTGGTTGTTACAAAATTACAATATTCATATTTTAAATAGCTAACAACATTTAGTTCTCTCCATTAAATAGTTAAATTTATTGCTATTTTTTTAATATATGTATATAGATATTTATCTACCGATGACACAACATCAAGGCAAGGTTTACTATCTTTTAGATAAAACAAATTTCAAATAAAGAAGGCATCGACATAAAACCTAATTATTGGAGTTTTTGAATATGCCAAGACGTAAAATTATTTCTCAAAAAAGTAGGTTAAAACAAAGAAAAACATTTAGCTGTTGTGTAGAATGTTGCTAACAAATTGTGCAAAATATTACACAGTTAAAAAATCTATACTTGCTAAGTAACAAACATTAAATCAAATTAAAGTCTCCATTTTATTAGGTTTATTTAAAACATCTTCAGGTTTTAATTCTGTACCCTAGAGGATAAACCACAGAAGTCACTCTGAACCCTAAATGATAAACGTCATATGCGCCATACATGAATCGTATAGATGCAACATCATTTATACTCTAGGGTAAAATGTGACTTCTGTGGTTTATGCTCTAGGGTACACAATTATATAGCAACATATACCATAATGTTCTATAAATAGGTTTGTGGTGCAATATTTTTTTTCTATTCAATTGAACAAGTCCATTTTTCAATTTTAATATACTTCATAAACCATGCATTACTTTTCATTATTTAAAAAAAAAATTATATCAACATAAATTTCTGATTTATTTTATAACAATACTGAAAATGACATTGACTAAATAAGAGTTCGCGTAATATAATCTCTAAGTATACACAAATATATTTGTACAAATATGGAAGAATTCATATAAGGCATTTCAAACTCAAACAGTGATACCTTTGAAAATCAATGAAAAATATTGCAATTTTCAATTGAATCTTAGCTTTTGAGACATGCGAACTCTGTATTAATTATGCCTTTTTATGTTTTTCAAAAATATTATTTGCACTTAAAATAATATAAATATAATTTATTTACTGAAAGTTTTATAAAATGTATCACAAAAATATGTAGATACATTTTAAATTTGTATTTCACACACATTCTTCATGCGAGACAATTTCTTCAAGTGTACTTTTTCTTCACTCTAACAACTCAATAGAACATAATATGATGCTATTATTTAAGCATTTTTTCAAAATGTATCTTTGTATAAATTTCAATTGAACCAACTACAAAATTTATTCGCTCAAACATATAATATATGCAAACAATCTCAAATAAAAACTCTAAACTAATATATTCTAAGGGATCACAGAAATATGTTGCCACTTCCTAACGCAACCATTACAAAATTCACTAAAGCATCAAATTATCATACAGATGGTGACCATTTTTCAAAATAGACATTTTAATTCAATAAATGCTTGTCTTATTATACAATAATATTTCATTAAATATGCTAAAGCACCAATAAATCTAAAGATTCAATTTTTTCCTGGAACATACTATATCATAAAACATTTACTTGAAATGAAAGAAATTAAAATGTGTTCATGAGGCTTATGTGTTTCATTATTAACAATTTATGGCATGGAAAAATTACTCCCAGCAGGAAAACATACTTCAACAACACAATTTCAAGAATCCTCATTAATAATCTCCAATGGAAAAGTTGACTATCCCACCTATCAGTGGGATAATCAACTTTTGCCTCTCCACCATTCATCAAGTTAATCACCCTTATATCGCCAATTTAAATTAAAAAAATATGCTTTTCAAAAAATACTAAGAAATACATACTTGACATGATTTTCAAATATGTCAAAAACATATGATATATTTTTCTAAAACTGAAATTATTGTATTTTGAAAAACAGTCATCATTTATACATTATGATAACTTTCAAAACATTTTAAACCATTTATCATAAATAAGATAAGATTTTTTCAGTAGATATAGAAATAAGTTACATTTTGTACAATAGAGAACATTTAAGATATGTAACATCAAAAAGCAAAAATAATTTACACTAGAATTACACATGTGAATTTACACAAACATTTAACATGGATTCCCAAAAACACTAACGATAGTTAGAAAAAACTGCATTCTCGTATATGTATATTAATTACACTTAAGAAACTTTAGATATTTTGTGGTGTTTTTACGTATTTGCCAACATTGAGCTAACTTAATTACATTGTTTCATCGACCATAAAGATACCATTTTCATTTTTACATAGGAATCAAACCTGGTCCCTTTAGTGGAGTTGGCAAAATTATGAAAATCACTTTTCAAGCTTAATATTTCATGCTGGGCCACAATTATTATTTCTTGGCTCTCTCGTTCTATTACCACAAACATTCCATCAAAAATCTGTTCTTTTCGTATCTAAAAATTCTCATTTCTAAACTAATACTTTAGAGGAGAATACACATTGCAGTGGCCATCATTTTACACTTCGTATTTTACATTTTTTTCATAAAATTGGCTGTTTTTGTTACAAAACTTAACATTTTTATTTAACTCATTTCATAAAAAAAATATCAGATATAAGGTGTCAAATTATAGCCACCGATAATATATATACATTCTTCATTAAAAGCGATATTTAGAAAAAAATTGTTCTGAAAAAATGCAATATTTTTTACACAAACTGAATAAAAAATTATTGAACAAAATAGCAATATTTTACCCTCAGTCATTTCCAAATAAATGGTAAACATGATGTACATGAATTCAATAAAATGTGAAAGACAAAAGAGAAAAAACAGGTAAAAATACAATTTGATTCCTGTTTTCCCTAAAAGAATCAAATCAAAGCCTTGAATTAATTTTCCACTTTTTTTAATCTTTTGAACACGAGACATTACAAATTTGATTTCAATAATTGCAATTTGTTACAAACTTCTCAATTTTAATACAACCATTCAAGCAAGACACAATAAAAACTACTTTCTTCAATCAATAATAAATTTCATTCTCAAGAATTAATAAAAAAATCTCCTTTACTCCTGATATCTTCATTTCATATCAATTCTATACAACTAAGTAAAAACCTGACTATATACACTTTTCAAACTTTCAGGATACTTACAAAAAGAGCACCCATTTCGAAAAATATATATCGTTCAATTAATCTTAATTTATTTTTTTATAATACACGATGCACAATTTATTTTAGAGAAATTAAAATTTCTCCATTCTACAATAGCTTTAAATTCAACATTCCATTTATCAAATGATACAAATGAAATTTAATTCACGAATTAACCTAGAAAACAAACCAATTTTATTTAGAATTATCATCAATTTGTTTGTCATAATGCATGTTTACATTTTTTTATTCCATCATTCCAATCAATACAACATTAAATTGAGAGGAAATATTTCTAAAACTTGAGGATGAATGTACCAGTTTGCTGTTTGGTGACATCAGTCACCCAAAAAGAGCTTCAATATATTATTTCAGATTAAAGTAGTGTTAAATTAATATCATTTATTGTTTCAAACTAAAGCACGAAATAAGTTATTTTTCTTAAGATAAAGAAGAAAGTATATAATATTGAGATTGCAAATAAACATTGAAAATTCAAAATAGATATTTTGCCTAAACAATCTAACCTAGTCATACATATACTTTTGAAAAATAAAATAAAATATTTTTACATATCTGCACTTTTGGGTTATACGAACCTCTAAAACCTATTTAAATGTATAACTATCGACTGTTTTTTTTAATACTACCAATGTGTGTTTACAGTGATTATCTAAATTTCCAAGGCAAGCACCGTACAACACAAGCTTCAGTATCTTCATCGTGAAATACCACAGGAAGAGACAACCTTCCATGTCAGCGTCTTCTCGGAGGAGAGCTACTCGTCATGTCCTGGGAAGATTGTGAGGACTGCCGGGACAAAGTAGGTCCCCCGCTCCTTTGACTGTTGTGCCTTTGTGGAATGACAAACTCGGCTGTGCGTTGTGGAGTAACAAACGGATTGGGACCAGAGTAAGGTCCTGATATAGAACCTTGTCTTTGTGGCATTCGCCTCGGAGGACTTTGGGACAGTACAGGGCTGCCACTAGCTGACTGTTGTGAAATTGGACTAATCTGACTGGGAGGACTTTGTGATTTTGTTGTCGCTGTTGATCTGTAAATAAAAAATAAAATTTACTATGCACTGATAGTCTTCTCTTTATAGTTGGTAAGGTTTATATATTATGGAAATTAGTGTTCTTAATAATTTTACCGTTTTACTGCTGGACTTTTTTCCAATACTATAAATAGACTCTTAGCATTCTAACGGTTAATAACGCGTTAAAACTGTATTTTGTCCTTTGAGTAGGTATTAAGTAATGACTTTACTAATTTTTACACTGCTTGTACAGCATTCATAACATTTTAGATTGCAACATTGTTCATTTTTTAAGAAGTTGCTTTAACAGCACTGATGATATAGAAAAAAGAAATTAAACTGACATTAAAAACAAAATGTCCATTCATTGGGTGGACTCAAAATTTACAAGAATTATTTTACCCATGAATAAAAGTAAGAGATTAATATATGAGAATAAACATCAAGCATAATTTAACAAGTGATCAATAAAAATATTTAACAAAAGATACACAACTCTATGGTATAGATTATCATCATAAATAAAACAAAATGTTAAATTCAGAATTCAAAATAAATTATTCGGAAAATTAATATAGTTTTAAATTTACATTTTTCCCCCTTCTATAAAATTGCCCAAATGATAGTTACATTTTATCTAGAAGGACTCGATACATTAATTTTGTATGTTTAAAAGAAATATTTTGCCTACCTTAGATCTTGTGGATCAGGCATAGTGTTGTGTCTTCCTATTGAGAGTGGAGGGGGTGCTCTTCTAGGTGGTATGGCAGGTGGAACCCCTTGACTCATCTGTCTTGTGGGCCCCTCCGGAGGCCCCCGTGCACTCTCTGTAGCTTGTCTTCCCCTCAAAGAACCTTCTCTCATTATGGGAGAGCCCTGAGAATTTTGACGAGGTGGAACAAGGGGGGGTGGCGGATGTCTCGGTGGTGGAACATTTCCAGGACTCTCCACTTGAGAAACTATTCTTCCACCGGCAAATCCTTGGGTTTGCTGTAGTGGGAAATTACTTTTGGTGACTTCTGTTTCAGAAGGTCTTCTCATCGGTTGTACAGCTTGTTGAGGTGGTTGTGACTGTTTGGCTACCATGGGTGGTCCTGCTGGTGAAACCTTGGGAACTTCTTCTGGTTGAGGCTGGTCCTGCGCATTTGAGGAGCCACGAGCTGCTTGTTGCAGAATTTGCTTTTTTTGTTCCTGCCCAGCTGCGAGATATGAGAATACACATAACACTGCGTAGCAAATTTGTTCAGCCTAAAAAAAATTGCAATTTGATATTATATCATATTTATAATACATTTAAAAAAGTTACCAGTTTTAAAAAATTAATAACAAAAGAATAAGGAAACAAATGCTTACTATTCATGCATAAAATGTTGCCATGCAGGAAACGGTGGTGTAATTTTAACATCGACATTTACAATACAATTAATTCTCTACAGGTAATTCTTGATTCAATCTGTGCATGAGGGAAATAGAGAAATACCGATGAAGACTCTTAGAAATTTCTTCTGCCTAAAACACATATGCCAAAATAAAAACAGCCATCTACAATAACAATACAAGCAAAACAAAATTTATAAAAAGCAAAAACAATGGTAAAAAATTCAACGATCTTAATATAATTAATTAGTACAGAAAACATGTTTTGTGCATTAGGGAGCTTTCAACAATTCAAGTAATGCCTATTTCTATCAAAGGGTTTATGAATCTATTGGTTTAACACATATACTACATACCACATGTGGGCTTAAGAAACAGAGTTCCATACTTTTCAATTGTGCTAACACCTTTCACCTATTTTACATCATTACACTCCCTCATATTTTTAACTTCTTACATTTAAATACTTTTAAAATATAAATTGGCAAATTTTTCTGTCCTCTCTGCCTACCCCATTTCCCTAATGGGTTAGGTAGGGAGGACTGAGGTCCAAACTTTCTTATCATAACATACTTCCTTTGCCTCATCAACATCCATATATCTTCTCATACAGTTCATTCTATTTCTCTTACTCCTTACCTTTCCTTCTTTCAACATTTTATTTACTTGATCCAACGATATTTTTTTTCAGTCATGACCCACACATGCTTGGATTGTAAATTTGTTTAAACAATCTCTCATCACCTATTTATTCAACTTGTCCAAACCACCTCAACATGCTCTTTTTCATCCTACTTTACACATTAGTTTTAAGTTTATAAATTAATTAATCCTTAGTAATTACATTTCTTCTTCTGTCACACATCAACACACCATGTATTTTTTACAGTGCACAAATTTCCATTGTATTTACTCAGCTCCTTTTATTCCTTGACAATAGTCGTACTTTAAGCATGCTTGCGCTAACTACACAATGCAGACAACCTATCAACAATCTTACTTAAAACATTATCAGAAAATATTGTATGCAAACCCTGGTATACAGCAAGCATGCTACATGCAGTTATCCTAGGTCTATCCAGTCAGCTCACGCTATATTATTTATTTTGTATAACGTAAATAATCATTTTTAATTACTATTCATTATACATTATACTGTATGTGATACGGTAAGCAAAACCATTGTAAAAATGAAAAACCAGAAAAAAATATAAGTCGATTGAATGATTTAACCATTATAGTTTTCCCATCTAATTAAAATAATGTTTTAAATGAAAGAAAGCTTAAGTACCAAATCATTACATCGAGGTTATAGTGAATGCAGCAAACTTTAATAGCGTGAATATATTTTATCCAAAATTATGGATCTACTTTAATAGCGTGAATATATTTTATCCAAAAGTATGAACATCTGACATAAGGTTGGCTTTAAGAATGCAGAGCATCTAATTTGCTTTTGCTAGTGGATACTTTTATGCGGAATTTTATGATTTGGATTGTAAATTTTCTGTCTCTTTGAATCAAAGTCTATTCCAGATCAGATATAAGGTTTTCTTTAGTCAGATTTGAATCTATGCTTTGTATTAATTAAAATTAACACACAGCATGTTTAAATATCAAACATAATTCATAAACATTATTTTAGAATAAGCACTTATCTCCACTTTTGCTCATTCCAGCAAATGGCAGCTCAAAAGCACAATTATAATACAAAAAATGAAAATGGCTTGAAATAAAATCAGTCTAGAAGCGAGTCCATTGAGAATTGAACTCAGAACATATTGGTATAGCAAATTGGCACTGATATTTAACTTGGAATTAATAAAAAAAAATGTTCCTATCTACTCTGCTCACTTGGCGGTGCACTATACTTACCACTTTACTTGGCTTATGTAAACATTATTCATGAGTGAGCTCATGTATTAAAGTTTGCTTGTAATCGAACTATGATTTCAAAAAATATCTGACATAATGTATATATAAAAAAAAATCAATTTGAAGCATATTTATTTAATGTTTTAAATAAACGAAAAAAAGTTTTTTTTTTATAAGATCTTTATTGCAGATATATGTGTATGTGTAATTTATTGCAGATATATGTGACCGCTCATTCTGTGTAAACAATCACTCGGCAAATATTTATTACTCAGTCGAGCAGATGACGGAGTGCTCTGCCGAGTAATCATTATACGAATATGTAAACAAAACATTATTTAGATTTAATACTTGTTGATTTCCATTCAGAATATTTTAACTTATTTTTAGCCTTGAAAAGTATCCATCTGGAATGGCAAAATAAGTAAAACTAATTCGAGTCTTTCAATAAAGGCTTATTTGGAAAAACGTCAGTAGGTTATAAAACCCAAAACTTCCAAATTAAAAATAAACAATGTTTGGAGTCACAGATCTACATTATATATATAATAGATACAAACCGAGGGTATTAAAAATTTCACTGTAATAAATTGAAAACAACATTTTAACTCATTCCTCTATAACTTTATAGTTAAACCAAGTCTACTAACATTTATTAAATAAAATCATAACAACCCAAATATTTACAACATCTACTACAATCCAATCAATTAAACTTACCATTGAAGATCTGTATTTTCTTTGTGTAACTTGGCGTGTTTTAGGATCTAGGGAATGAAAAGATGATTAGATTAATATTTTTACTAAACACTGATTTAAAATATATATGTTTAAGTCAAAGTATGATATATTAGTATTGTGTGTATTTTCCGCACAGTTAACACGTTCACTGCGTCGAACACGGCTCCCGTGTCCATACAAAATAGTCTTGAATGTTGAGTGCACTCATAAATGTCTCCCGATAAGGAATCATCGCCGGTTTCATGTGTTTTGAAGACACGAAGGAATACACTTGTATATGATGTTTCAATAGAAAGTAGAATTTGATGTTGAACAAAGTTATGGGTTTTCAAAAATTTGCGAATTTTCAGCATCTCCGTATGACATTTTATACGCAGTAAATGTGTTAAAATTGACAGTTTTATCACAAGATATTCATACAAACCATCATCACCCTATGGAATAGACTAAATAAAAAAAGTGGCAAATTTTCTAGTCACCACATTCATAAATTTTCTCATTCAACTCTTCAAAATTTAATTCCCTCCACTGAAGCATACTTTTCTTGGTCTTTCATACTTCTCATCTACATTTGCATTATAGATATCACATCTTGTTTTAAAGTAATAATTAGTAAATAATATGTTTTCATTTTATTCACAAATATTTTTTCAAAATATACTATTTGAATAAACTAAGGCTGGGAAATTGATAGTGAATCTACACCCTATGGGTTAATATATTTTTATATACATAGCAAATTTGAAATGGTATGAAACTTGAATATCTCTATTGTAATTTTTTTAAATATATTTAATGTTGAATGAAAAAAAAAATTATTAAAAATTTACCAAATGTGTCAAGTCACTTACTCAGTGGCAATCAATATAGTGTTCATTAAGAAGATATTTTGTTTACAACACTTTCGATGAATTTGTTGTAATTTTTTAGCAAAAGCATACATTTACCGGTCAATAAATCTATCAATCACGGCAGATAATGTTTCTTTTGCAAGCCCAATCGGCTGATTTGCCTTAATTTCATAACCTTTGTGACTTTGTTGGTAGAACATTTACCTTTCGACGCATGTTTCTCATTTTTTATTCCTAATACAACCCAAAAAATGTCCCTGTCTATTTATTTTACATTAAGTTTTTAAAACTTTTATGATAGGATTGAAGAAATTGTCATATGGCAATAAGTCAGCCAGGTTATATTGCATGCAATGAAAGTGTTCAAAACACATTATATGTCAAAATTTTAACTATTTTTATGGCGTTATTTTTTGCAAATAACACTGACTTCGAAAGTGCAGATAGTCTAGCTTTAATTTTTTTTTAATCGACCAAAGAATGAGCTTTTGACTTGCCAAAAGGACAATAGTCTTTATTTACTCTACATTTTGTCATTGCTGTCATAACAAAATAATGGCCAAGATCTACGAGTATGTACAAATCATTCAACTTTATCTTTTATAATGTGTCTATGTATGTATGCACCCTTGGCATAATATATTTTTAAATATAATAATAAAACACTGACCTTTTATAAATCCGTGAATAACCTAATAATAGGAATCTTGTTTTTTAGAAATATTTCTTTTTTTTGGTACATGATATATATCTTGTTTGGTGAGGTAAAGTTGCAACACATTCTTGTATGTATTAACAAATACGGGTATCAAATTTCACCGAGGGTTGTTACATCACAAGCTTAAGTGTATCCAATGGAGTGTTTCAATGGGTAATTTATATTTGATTAATGATTGATTTTCCAAAGTCATTTCTGGTAGATCTATGTGAAGGAACTACAGAGGTCAATGGGTGGCATACAAATGTTAAATGAGGATGTATGTGAATTGCTGTATGCCAATAATATGGTAGTGGTAGCGGAGAATAAAGATAAATTGCGGAGTCTAATAAGTAAATTGTATAAGAAATGCGAAGAGAAAAATTTGAGAATGAAAGTTGTGAAAGTCCAAAGTCATGGTGATAGGGGGCAATAAAATATTAGAGCAGTTCTGCTATTAAGGTATTGTTTTCTAAGATGATGGAAAAGTTAGGAGACACTAAAACATATATGATACACTTAAACTGAACATAATCAAAATATTAAAGCAGTTCTGCTATTAAGGTATTATTTTCTAAGATGATGGAAAAGTTAGGAGGCACTAAAGCATATATGATATACTTAAATTGGACAGAATCAAAATCTGCTAAGATGATAGTCCACAATAGTATTATTGTACCAACTTTGATGTATGGAAGTGAAATGTGGACACGGAAAAACACTGAAAGGAACCGAATAAATGCTGTAGAAATTTGTGCATTGTTAGAATATGTGGGATGACAATGTTTAACAAAATACGTAATGAAGTGAACTTAAGGCTAATGTATTAAGTAAGACCAGGAAGAGCACTTTAAGATGTGTTAGGCATGTATAACGAATGTATGAAAAAAGAATAACAAAACAAGATATACTCATATAGTGATGAAAGGCGTGGTAGAGGTAGACCAAAGAAAGTATGGCTGGATTAAGTGAATGATATTTTGAAAGAAGAAAATGTAAAAAGTTAGAGAAATCATAGGATTTGTATAAGAAGGTGTATGAATGTAGAAGAGATGAAAAATGTATGTTGCAATAGGAAAGTTTGACACTCGCTCCTCTCTGCCTACCCCAACAGGGAAACGGGGTGATACGTATGTATGTTTCAAATTGTTTGTAAAAAATGTGAAATGATCCTTTTCATTTATTATCAAATATAGAGCCGGAATGATATACGAGTATTTTGGCGCCTGAGACACCCATTCAAAAATGCACCCCCACAAAAATGTGACAATTTTTTTTGAAACACTTTCGGGAACAGGTAGAATCTCTGGTATATTTTCACCTTATTTTTAAATAGATTTAGTTAAATAAAACACCCCAGTCTTAAAAAAATTGAGAATTTGAGGTGTATGGTCACTTAAACAATTTGATTATTTAGTTTTTGAGCTCCCAAGGCAGCAAAATCATAAATACCTTTATCAAAATTGAATTGTTTGACATAAAATTTTCCATAGAGAATTTTAACTATTTTATTTACTAAAACTTCTTTCAGATTATACTATCTATAGTCATGGACATTAGCGATTTTAATATTGGGATATGATTTTTGATGATTTTATACATTTTCTTTTTTTTGCCGGCTCGTTTTGACGCCCTTCAGATGTCGATATTTGCTCGCACATTGGTAGCCCCTCCTTTGTTCTGGCTCTATTAAATGTAATACTCAAGTAAATTAAAACTATAAATGTACCATAATTATATGAAAACTAAGATGTAACATATACGAGTAGTTTTATCAAACAATGGTAAGATTAAAATTCAATAGTATTTATAAAAACTAAACTTACTAAATTCTTCCAGAATAAATATTCCGCCTTGGGTAAAGCACTTTCTTATGTGATCCAAACGCACGAAAAACTGGAATAAAAATATCAAATTAATTTTTGAACTTACAATATTATTGCAACATTTCTATGGTGAGTTATCTATTTATTGATAATAGCAAATATTTTCATCATAACATGCCTTTTTTTAAATATTTATTTCATCATGATTTTTGTTTTATTCTATGGCATTATTTTATTTAAATACTTCTTACAAAAAATTGATAATTCATATTTTATCAAAGTTATTATGCATGATTTGTACAAAATTAAATGCATGTCAGTACATATGTTTTTATGAAATGAATGTTATTAAATGGATAATAATTACAATAATATCTCAAAAATCATAAATCTTTTACAAATATCACATGCTATAAATAAGTCTGAATTTTAAGTTTTTGAAAAAAACATTTTTAACTAGTCTTAGTAAATCACCACTTTTTACTAGTCTTAGTAAATCACCATTTTATTTTTTAAAATTTCATTTCTAAAGAACAAATTAATTTGTTTAACAAATTTCAGAACTATTGTAAATAAAATATTTGAATGATTTGTTGAGAAAAATAAATTACATTAAGTATATTTCTTAAACAGTTTTTCAAAAATGTTGAGTAGTGAGTCATTTTAAATGAAAAAAAAATCTAAAATGATTCTTAATATTATATTATACTTTGTACAGATTTAATAATAATTTTGAAGAACATGTTAGTGAAAATATTTCCATCGGTGAAAATAAGTTCAACTGTCAGTAACATGCAGTAGGAGTGAAAATCTACAAATTGGAAGTGGGTGTTTCAATAAAAAATAAAATGATAAATTGTTTCAAACCTACTGTGTAATTCATTTGATGTGAATTGAAGCGTGTTATAATGTAACAGTAAATGCATACCCTTTAAAATAGTCATGTTATTTAGCAAGCACAAGACGAGCCTATTGATAGTGGAGTGTGTGTGTAGCAGCCACTCACTGTCTGCAAGAGGTGAGAGTAGGAGCTATGAAGCCAAGCCAAGAAGCGGGGGAGCCGGCATGCAAAATGGATGGGGCGAGAGGGATGGGAGAGAGGCACGGGGCACAGGGCACAGAGAGCGGCAGCCAGCAGCCAGCTGAACCATGGCTTACTCCGCCCGGCCAGAGCTACGCCATGAAACTTAAGAGATGGTCTGCTCTAATGTATATATATATATATGTTACATATATATTAACCTTGCACTAAAGTATGTTTGAGCCAGTCACTAAACAAGTACCAATGACAGTCGACATTTGCTGGTTGATTTGC
Source organism: Odontocerum albicorne (assembly GCA_949825065.1). Lineage (NCBI taxonomy): Eukaryota > Metazoa > Arthropoda > Insecta > Trichoptera > Odontoceridae > Odontocerum > Odontocerum albicorne. The sequence goes on from OX463842.1 coordinate 36,382,456, forward strand.
TACGATATAATGACAACAGTACACCACTCAGTAAGAAAAGGAATGTACGTGTTGAACGGGAGACTCATCGTCCATGCTGCTCACAATCAGTGGTGCCCCTGCAATACTTCTATCTTGTCTAATTGACAGCATGCCTTATCTGCCTTGTCGGGCATCACCAAACAATATCGACACTGACAAAATTCAATTCAAACAGTGATCCACAAATTATAAGATTCATTCAAATAATATACACAGCGCTATAAATGATTTCTTTATAAAACAAATAAGAAAAATACATAAAATGTACAATCTTTTGTGTGAGGGTTAATTGCGAGAAAATGCCAACTAAAAGGATGCTAAAAAGATCAAAATGATTGGAAAGCCTCAAACTACAGGAAAGCCGTCTACTCTAGACAGTGAGTTGCTAAGATGTAAGACAGGTTGGCCTAACACGTGATCTGGTGAGTGTGTTAGTAGCGGACAGGCATGAGAACCAATGAGAATCACTCTGTACCTCATAGTCCTGTCGGCGGGAGACGTTCGTATGGCAAGTCCGGATGACGTAAAACAGAACAAAAGATCAGATTAGTTTACCATTATCACACATCGGAGGTGTCGGCGCCGGCCGGGCCACACCCAAGGACCATCTCAAAAGTTCCTAAGCTTCTGGCAGAGCTTTTCCATTTACCTCATTTCTTGACATATTCTTCGCAATATGGCAGATTGAACACATAAATGAAAAAGCTCAATTAAGACATGGTAAACTGATTTATTGAAAGTTTTAATCCCTGCCAGAATTACAGCTGATGGTTAAATAAACTTTAAAAGATTATCAAAAAACCGTGAAATAGAGTTAAAAAAATTATTGCAAAATGACGTAAAAAATATTTCATCACTCAGTAAAATTGATGTAGCAAATATAGAAGAATATAGAAGGCCAACAGATAGCAGCATGCAAAACACTGAAACCAGGAAATCATAATTCCTCAGTGAAAACTCTTTACTTTAGATATTCTCATCCAGCATGGTGAACAAGATCTCATTCTTAAAGTATATAAAATAAGGTAAAACAATTCAAACTTACAATCAAAATGATGATTATATAGACGAAATTAGAACTCAAAAGATATCACAAACAATGATTACAAAGGTTGCAAGCATAATGCGAGCGGGAACCAAATATAAGACTTCATCAAATGAGGGAAAAGATAGAATGCACCACAAGTTATATTGGATTAAATACTCTATATTTCCAAAAACAAAATAAATAAAACAGGAAAATTTGAGTGGTCCTTGCTAAACATTTTATTCTCATGATTACTAACTAGGAGTGCTTGTATTTCCTAGATAGGACGAAACATTCAACTTGAAGTTATGTGTAAGAGTTTCAAGAACAGTCTCAATCAAATATCTCTGCTTTTACATGGAATAATTAAAAGACGCATAGTATGTTAAGAGTTGATTTGGAAAGATTTACTGCCAGAATTCAAAAACCCATTTTTGTCTAATTATTATTTTAGAAAATCATCTTTTTTTATGAAAACATTATTCAAAATATCCAATATAATAAACTGTTTACTTGGGAAGGATTTCATTTAATGTTTTTATTTCATGCTCACATGATATTGCTCAAGTATATATTTTTTAATATCTTAGGAATAGGGTCATCGGGTCATCTGAATATCTACTTAATTCAAAAACATTTTCTTTAAAACACAAATTTAGTAGAAACATTAATAAAATCAATGTCGTAGTCATGAATATTTAATATTATTTTATTGATAGTATTTAACATTAATTTAATTTTAAATAATTGTATCAATTATGATTGAGTCAAATGCTTATCAAAATCAAACTTGAATTACCAAATACAAACACAATTGCATCATTTTGACAGAATATTAAACCAATATTAATCCCCATATTAATGAAAATTAATCATCAATCAAAGCGACATGGAAACAAAGCATTGAATTGAATTATCATTTAAAAGATAAACTTCAAAATATATTATAACTTCAATAAAATATACGAATAAATATGTGTGGCTTCCAGATATCTGTTTGAAACTGAGTAGTGATGTATTAACTCTTTCCCAACTACTTTTTGATATGACTTTTTTACATTCATTTCATCAAATTGGCCCAATATGCAAGGAACATATAATGAAATGTGTTAATAATAAAACAATTCATTGGAGTTCCCATTATAAACTCACTAGTCAACTGTCAAATTAATCTAATTTTTCTCATTTCTTTCTGTTATCGCTTCAAACATCAAGTATCACTAAACCACAGACTTAATTTGTGAATGTTGAAACTTAAGTAAAATGAAACTAAATAATTATTAGACTTCATTGTGAGAAATTATATCCTTTTTTACTCTTAGCTTTTCATTACACTTTTCCACTGTATTCTCCGAGTGTGTATTAGATGATAACTCAGAAAAGATGGATAAAAAGTGGAAAAAAACGAGATACATACATATATTTAATATGGTACTCAATAAATCCGAATTAGTGATTCGGTCATATTGAAGAGTGTGGCTGGGAAACATTGTATTGTCTTCGACACCATAAGTCGAGAGTTCTGACTTAGAACCAATGGAGAAGCATGAAAATCGTGGATACAAAGTTGGTAATACTACCACAAGTGAAGAGGCAAAACAATTGCACATATCCAGCGTATCTGAGTATTGCTTACCAGACAAACTCTTTTACCAGATTGAGACCTTGTGCTGAGCTGTTATCCAAATAAATTAGCTAAATATTTCATAAAAGCTGTCAAATGATTAAATTACATTTGATACAAGGGCTTTTCAAAAGTCATTTCATATAAGGTCACAGAAAGTAAATCAAAAAAGGAAAATTGGTCTACCCTATTGGTCCAAATATAAAGCCATGTTTTTTAACATAATTTTTTTTTAAATGAGTCGCATTTATTTGAGTTCTAAAAAATATGTGTTCTCTCTGCAGAGAGAACGTGTAATTTTTTAAGTCTCGAATATAGAGCGAACATAATTTTTTATTTATTTTGATGTTAAAAAACATCAGGTTATATTCGAGCCAATACGGTAACTAACAATTATAATTTTTGTAATGTTTCTTTAATCTAGTGACTAATCTAATTAGTAAATAAATAGATAAATTAGTATATTCATTTTTATTTAAATTTCCTTTACTAATGAGACCTATTAAATTAACATCCTTTACTGTTAAATTTTGTTAAAGAAATCACTACATCAGTCTCAACAAATATCGGGAAATTATATTGGAAAAAAGCATCATAAAATATAGAATATAAGTAACCACAACGCGAAATTTTGTCTACACAAAAGCACTGCTTCCCTACCTTGCTGTGCTGGAACAGTAACCCGACCCCCTCCATGCAGACCTGGAGGAGTCCCCCCTCTCCCGTGGTGCAGTCCTGTATGGGGAACTCCCCACCCAGCTCCGCCCCCACTCCGCCACCACCTCCTCTCTCCATCGCCTCTTTGATACAGTAATATAAAGCTTTACACTGAAAATAAAATGTACTGAGTTGAAAGTACCATAATAAATTCATAGCTCCTTACCCTAATATGTCTTGTATGGTGATATATCACCTCTTTAAATTATGAAATTTTTCACTTTTCTAAATTTAACCTAAGTTTTCAGGATTTCCAGAAAATCTTTAGATTTGGACCTTTAACGATTATCCCTGACTTGAAAAATATTTAAAAAAAAACACTTATGATAAAAAAGAGAGGGATGATTAAAATCGAAAAAAAATAACAATGTAATCATTTTTAAGACATTTGACCAAAAAACAGTTTGGACTTAACATATCACTCACTCATTTCCAAATGTTTTGATTTCCCGAGATCACAAGATATCATCCTTTTCTTTTCATATTTACACTGACAGTACGGATGTATTGAAGAGTATGGCTGATAAACAATATTTTATGTGACCCTATTCAGCAATTAGTCTATTATTATTGAAAATGCAACCATATGCGGAAGTAACAATCCGTGGACTGTATACCTCTACACATCTAGCTAACAATTAATTTTTTTTAAGTGAATCAGGATCCTTTTTCTTTAGGAACCATCAGGAATTGAGCCCGATGCCACAAATGGAAGACAACAATTCCACCAACTAGACCAGAAAGGTAATCATGGTTTATTGAAAGCTAATAATAATAATTTTTAAAATAATAGTAACCAAAAACCATGGTTCATAATTTTTACATAATTGTAATTAGGACAAATTTACTTGACTAGTGTAACATAATAAAAATTTCTTCAGCAACATTTAATAAGTAACCTAACCTCAGTGCGGAACACTCTAATTTTGACATCTTGGTTAGATTTTTTTAGACTATTTAAATACTCGAAAGCTTAATTAAATTAACAGGAAGACAATTTACCTTTTTCAATTAATTTAAATACAAAACTGCAATTCTGAAAGTGTTTTTGTCTTATTTTGATGTAAATAAATTCATTCAATCTTTTTTATCAAACATTTTAAATATTTACCTTTCTTGTGTAATATTTATGAAGTTGAGTTTGACCCCCGTTTCGCCTCCATAAACACAAAACTTTAATCTTAGGGCTGTACGTCATATTGACTAATCGTTCATACCACCAGCGCTCAACAATTGACCCTTAAAGTGAAAAACACCAAAATTGACTTTAAACTTCTTTTATGTTAAAAGAAAACCAAAAATATCAATGAATCAAAAATCTATTTCAAATTTACTCAATGTGTTAAGAAATGCGCTAAAAATAACACTTCAACCTAAAAGTAGCTGTAAATAAGCATAATTACTTCTTTTTACTTAGCTACTTGAGAAGTATGCTACTTAAGATTGAAAAGTAACTATAACAGTGATTTTTGCAAATTTACTTTATCAACACTGCATTTATTTACAAGTGTTCAGAAATAAATTTATTTGTAAAAAAAAGTTTTTGGTTAAAATTTCTACGTAGGTTTAAATTCGTTTAAAAAGATAAAATATGTTTTTGGTTAAAATTTGTATTTAGGTTTATAATTTGAAGTATGTGTTTAAAATCAAGTTAAAAAAGGAAAAAGGTGGTAAACCTGCAATCACAAAAGTGCCGCTGGTTAGAAAATATGTGAGAATAACATAACTTAACCTTGAAAAACATCAAATGTTTTTGGAGAGGTTGCCTAATGAATGTTGTTTTCTGAATATCAAAATACCTTTGAAAATAAACAATAATTGTACATACCTTGGGTCGTCCTCAATATAAGTCCATCATCCCTCACTTCCATAAATCTCAATTCTCCTGTAGCGTCAGTTCCTTGGTGTACAGTAAAAGACTGTCTATGCAACAGTCGAGAACCCAGTGGTTTAAGGTCAATATCATTGCCATGCTGAAATATGAAAAGAAATTTCAAAATATTGATTGAATATTTAACAAGCTTCACTTAATCAAAACAATAAAAGTTCACAAAGCACTGTTACTAGGGTTAATTGCCTTAAGCAAAAAATAAAAGGATCATTATGAAGGAAACATGAATAATTTATGAGATCGTAAATCAACATTTTTATCAAGAGGCGCTTGACCATTTAATTCTAACTAAAGGGTGATTAGTTCAAATCTCGTGCTAAATTAACTTTATGCCTTGTTAACACATATTGAGTACTCAGCCAAGAACTATTCATTGTAATCAGTGTTTGGCTGAGTACATGCAAACAATCATTTATCGAATATATGTTGCTTGGCTAAGTACTTGCCACATTTAAAGAAGGTGTCAAATGAGACAAGAATTCATTCACACCATATTTAAGAGAAACCTACGACAGATTATACCTTTTATACTAAAAAATAATTGACAATCTTAATTAAATTATATGATATATTTAATTATTGATGTTGTTCAAAAGATTATTTCCTATTATTAAAGTTTTACTTTTATTGTATTACGTTTACATTTTATTCAGACATCCTGGTGGGTTTGTTGCCATGTGGCAATCTTTTACAAGCAATCAAAAAAATGTTAAAGAGACCTGAAGTGAAAACCGGACTGATACCATTTTAGAAAACTTGGGCACTAACTCACAACCAGTGTTTTACTAAGTAAGCCACATAGATTTTTCATTTTTAAAGTAAAATATGACTTTCAACATCCTTTTTGCTTACCAAGTTTCCAATTTGATCAAGAAGTTGGTTTACTTCCTGACTATACACGAGGCCAATGTGACTCTTGGCCAACAATCTCCTGACTTTATTCCTGATGTGACTCGGCTCACAACCAAGCATAACCAACGATGCTGTCAAATTGTACAGAGCTGTTGACAAAAGTCTGTCTTCTTCATGTTCCAACCTTTTCCTTTCTGTATCACTTAAACATTTATAACGTTCCATCATTTCACCAGGTCCCTGATAAAAAAAGGAATTTATTAAATCAAAGTAATTTTTAAAATGTGGAAAAATTCACATTATAGTTGTATCTTCTTATAAGTCACAATACAATTAGATTTACTTACCTGATCCATTCCAATCATATCTCTTTCTTGACTAACAGCATCTAAAAATGCATCTTCCCAGAATTGCATTTGATCCCATAGAGTTGATCTTTCTTTACCTTTAAAATGAAACAAATAATTAAAATACAATCTTATTGCAGGAAATTTACACAGGTTACGTTTGATAAAAAATATTTTAAATTTCTTTTGACTAATTTTTTAAAAGATGGAAAACTTACAACATGTAAAATTAAAACAAACTTAAATATTTTACAATTGTCAGTCTCTCTAATGTTACGCAAGCGTCACTTGAAGAAACAATATGTTCAAAATTTGAATAAAACACTTTAAATTGTGTTTGCTTGATTTGTTGTCTATCACTGAAGATAAAATCTAATTCCAAATACTATTTTTTTCACTTTTTCTTTCTGTAAAATTCAAAATCTTTGCAAGTTTATGTATGTATAAAAAATATATATATACCCAATAATCCTTGGAACAAGTAGGTTCTGCCGCTATCAGGCGAAGGTGTTGGTGAGGTATTTACAATATGGCCACCAGTATAACGAAATCCTGTACTCAAAGAAGACTTTGAAGACCAAACACTTGATGTTCTTTGTTTTGCTGTACGTGGAAACTAAAAAAATACATATAAATTATATTTTCCTAAAATTTAACATTTAATTTCATTTATATATAAGAAACTTATTGTGATAAAACTTTTGTATTATGAATTTACTTTAATGACCAGTCATGCAATATGTGTTTAATACGGTAAGCATTTTATTATAAGTTTTTTTCTATTTATTTCAATTTTAGTTACTACCTAGATGACGCAGATACTCAAATTGAAAACATTAAAACTAAATAAATATCTCAGCTACAAACGTTATAAAAGATACAACTTTCATTGTTAGGAGGCTTTTTTCATATTCGTTTATTTATTTTACATTCAAGGTCAAGCCCAATTACATCAAATAACATTAAAATAAATTATAAAGTCTAAATATAATATAATGACAAAAGGAACAATAATACTAATGCTTCCTTGTGAAATGACTCAGTTATGCCTACAAAGTTTACTAAGGGATTCAATCCTCAATTTTATACACCGAGATATGAAAAATATCGACATTAGAAAATTCATTCAACAAGGCCATTCTGTACGCAAGTGGTTATACTCTAAACAGCTCGGTTCATGAATACGGTACTGCAATTTTTTGTTAGAAAGAGATAGTTTAGATTTTAAGATCGCCAGCTCTGACTATGCTCGTATATGAGTTTATGTAAATTTTGTGACATATGATATAAAAATTTAATGTTTACTTTACTTTTTCTTACAAATGGTCATATAATTCTACAATGGTATGCAGTTTAAGATCAAGAATAAAGGACTTGAAAGAATGTAAAAATTTGTTCAAAATATACCGTGTTAACATGTTTATTAGCAAAAATAATTTAAATTTGTAAATGGTAATTTTTTTCACGAGTGTGTATGAACATTTTTACTGTTTTCTTCAACATTGTCAATACAGTGAAATGTTTACTTATCTACACTATGAAACAATGATACATCAAGTAGTTTGACTGTATATGCATGAGTCACAAGTCTTACAAACTGTATTGCTCAATCCATGAAAATTGTCTAACTTTTTCAGTTAGGTGTCTCTAACTAATGAGAAAAGTTCAACTAAAAGAAGAAACTGTAGATTAATGGCATCCACGTGTATTTTATTTTCCAATTCTCTTTCAAGAGAATTATTCACCGATTCTGCAAATTAATTTTCTACTGGGAATTTTTCTCTATCTATAATAATGATTTACACAAATTTTTGTGCGAAATTTACAATTTGACTCACAATATTACCTATTTGTTTACTTAATTTATTAATTTGTATAATACTCCTGACCATGTCTTATCGGTGAGATGGATATGTTGAAGATCATGGCTGGAAGACAATATTGTATTTTGTCCCGTTAATTTAGTTTTTAGGAGTATGCATGTAACTAGCAGTTCACCTACATGCATATTGACCATACTACTAAACACAAAAAGGTAATAATCAACTTTTCAAAAAACAAATAAAACCTGGCTTAGACCTCATGTGGATGATTTTTTTTTTTAGATAAGTAGGAACTACTGTTTGATTAAAAATTAATCAAGGCATATTATTTTTAAATTTAGTTTTTATTAATTCTATTGAAACTGTAAAACACAATAAAAACTGCTATGAAATGTATTTACTCCTTTGATGGAAAAATCATTGAAAAAACAAATTACAAACTTAAATGGTTAAGTTCAATTGAAGTCAAATGATCATTAAAAATTTTCAGCAATACAGAGAAATATCCAGAGAAATATAAGTGGATCGGACAGAAATAAATTTTCAATAGGGACCAACGGAGTTGTCTAAACAATAGAATTCCTTATATATTATTGATTTCCACCATTAATGAGGTAAACCTGGGAGTTTTGGAAGACCTATAAGCATGTACTATAGTATGACCAAATTAATGAAACAGTAAAAATAAAGGAGTGTATGGACGTAGGAGAAGTAAGTCTACCAAGATAGAAAGAAATGGATATATCTTCTCACTACCTACCCAAACAGGGATATGGTGTGATAGTGATGATAACGATGAATGAAAAATCGTAAGAGATTCATTTTTTTTTTATTAAAAAAAATTGTTACACTCGTAGTTTGAAGACAAAAACACAATATCGAAGCTTTTATATGAAATATTATTAAAAATTGTTTTTCTATGCTATGATGATTTCAAATGATAATGTTGTCAAAAATAAATCATTACGAAAAGCATTACTTATTTGTTCCATTTATAATTTATAAAAAATGTTCCTAAAAATTCCATCCATTTTCTTACCATCTTAAGGAAGCTTTAAAAAAAACTAATTGACTCAACAAACTAATAAACCATTCTTCTTAAAATTTACACCACATAAACATTTTTTATGTAAACTATATCTTGCAATACATGCATGAAACGATACTTTTTTAAAGTTACAATTCTATTTCACACAAAGGTATTATCAAAATTAATTATCTTTAAATCAAACATACAAATGTATGAATTCATCACAAAATCAAAAAAATATTACAACAAAAAAACCACCTATAAAAAAATAGCAAAAGGACATATTTTGAATGATTGCTAAAAATTATGTTAACACAATGCAATATTTGCTAGTCATTCTTAAATATCCAGAAAGGGAAATTACAATTATAATGATCATTACAATATTGATTGTCAAGATGGCAATATTGGCTGTCAAATGATCCAAATTAATTAAGATTGACTGAGATCAACTTTAAGTTTGATTTGAAGTTCAAAGTTATCATCAACAATTTCAGCTCATTATTCATTCACTGCTGAACATAAACCACCCATAGACTTTTGCATAATTGTCTGTCCATTAAAATTTGCTGCCACTTTATGCCTTCTATAGCACCCACCCAACATTATTTAGATCATATACTAGGCCTATTACGGCCATTTCAACAATACAATATTTATACAAAAAAATCTAAATATCCGATTACCAAAAAGGTGAAAATGTAGAGTAGAAATGTTTTTAACTGGTATAATGTGACTAAACTTGCTTATGATTTGATCAAATCCCAACTGCCATACGGTTCTACACTAGGATATTTTGACACAAGTCCAATATATTGATTTTAGTAGTGATTTATTTGGATAATACAGCAAGAGTGAGGATAGATAATTCCCTATCAAGTGGTTTTAGTACACAAAAAGGAGTTCATCTGAGCTGTATATAGTCCTCAACACTCTAGAACAATGAATACATTGTGAGAAGATCTTTGGATAATTAGAAAGGAAGTATTAGAATTTATGGGAATCTGTCCAATAGACTCCGATTTGCAAATAACACAGCGCTTCTTGCACAAGGTGACCAAGAAATGGCTGATCTGCTTGAAAGAGTGGCTGAGGAGATTCACAAATATTTATGTCCTACAGCCATCAGGCAGACAAGTGACCTAGAAGTGGTGCAAGGTTTGGTTCCTCGATTGGTGCAGAAAAAAAATAAAGATGTGAATTCAAATTGCCAAAAACACCATGACTAATCAGTAAAAATATAGATAAATTGGGGTATTTTCAAAGCTTGTCTGAACTCTAATATTTCTAATATTCTTATTCATTTTCATTCATGAACAATAAAAGCCTGAGAATATGTAAGACTCGATTCATTTGAGATGTGGTGCTGGCGTCAGATGATGAGAATCCTGTGGACCACCAGAAGTGTAAGAAAGAAACATTTTGGTAGACCATTTATTGGTAATAATAATGTGTTAAAATAATGCTTAATCATAAAAAATAAATAAATGATTAAACATTTCTTTGTAAAATGTCAGGACAATGGAAAATGTCAAATTAAAACTCATAAACAATTTTCAGAATAGTATTGTGTCAAAATTTCTTAGCAGTGACTAGAATAGTAAACCAGTGACAGTTGAGATTTTGCTACAAAAAGGGTACTGTTAAAATGGCAGCTAGAACCTCTTGAATGACTTAGTTGATTCTATAAATCTGTTTTTGTGGCTATATGTCCTATATCAGTGGTCCCCAACCCCCGGGCCGCGGCCCGGTACCGGGCCGTGGACCAAATGGTACTGGGCCGCGCAAGGGCCTGCTTAAAAATCAAAATTACTTTTGAAAAATCGAACATACCCAATAAAACTTAATTATAGCTTAAAATAATTATTCCGTTGAAAACCCCTTCACGCTAAGTTACCACCGACCTTCCGACAATACCTTCGAAATAAAACAAACACCGCACTACCATATGCATGCCGCATGCGGCTTTCAAGTGAATATATCTGCAAGATATCAGAATAACATTACGAGTAAAATCCAGATATTAAACCCTAAGCATTCTCAAAATAAATTCTTTTCTCTATCTTGGAGAAAAATACTTTCAACCTTATGTTGAACCTTAAAAATATTGAAAATACCCATCAATTCAAACTTTATAATCCTTCATTGTTATTATATATTTTTTCTTCATTTTTCCCACAAACCTTGTGTTTTCTCTACTATTATTTGTCACTATAACTTATGTACCACAGTTGTAAATTTTATTATTATATATTGTACAAATATATTGTTATTAAATTTTTAAATAAACTACATTCAATGTGTGTGTGTGTGTGTCCCCCCAGTGGGCCGCGGTAAAATTATGAAACGTTGACCGGTCCGCGGTGACATAAAGGTTGGGGACCACTGTCCTATATGACTTCTTATAATCATTTTAATCTCAATGATGTCTAAATTACATAATTTATTATAAAATACATATACAATATGTATTAAATTTACTGAAAATGTATGATGAAAACATAATTACAAATACGAGTATAAGTAGTTCAAAATATAAAATCTATATAGACAATATTCTTATAATAAATTAACAATATGATGGCATGTACTGAAAATAGCACTATAGTTCCTATTTCTCATTTTTTTCAAATAATCTCATGTGTAAAATATTAATTAATAAAAAATATATATTCATAATATAATAGTTTATATATTATGAGTATATGTATATATATTCTGCAATATAGACTTTTTTTCAAGAGTATTTATTACAAAGTCTTAGAAAGGCCCAAAGCAAAATAGTTTAATTTATAGTATTTCATTCCAGTTAAAAGTGTTTTAGTCCCTTAAAGAAATATAAAAGGGTATTTTTTTTATAATGGCCATTTGCCCAAATTTGGGTATTCCCAACCAGTAAGCAATGATAAGCTGATTTCATTCATTGAGAATACAAAATATGTTTTACAATAGAAGGAAAGTAAACTCACGCTATCAAAATTTGGAATAATATCACATTTATTAAATAGGAATTACTACTTTTATCAATTTAATTTCAGGGTATGTTGATGAATCAAACAGATATTACAGTTAAAACATATCTCAAAATTTATTCTTATGCTATATGAAGACTAGGAAGAATCATTGTATTTCAATTTCATTTTAGCAAATAACAACATCTAAGTTCTTTTTAAATACAGTAAGCACCAGATTTCAAAATTACGTAAGCACCAGATTTCAATATTATACGGACTAGTTTTGAAAAATATAACAAACACTTCATAAATATACCCTCAAAAATGGAGAAAAGATAAATTTTACTCTGAATAATTAACCTCTAGTCTCATCATAATTGTTTTCTTCTATTTAAATATAAAAGCTTAATAACATACTATTTTTCAAGCGCATTTAAAAAAATGTTTGATTTTTAAAATATATGGTTAACCCTGAGAGATCGGCGCACTGCTATAGCAGTGGAAGAAATTTGTTCTACCCTTGTATTCTAAATTAATATCATTCATTTAGAATACAAGGGTACATATTCTAAAATATATTTATGTTGTAAAAATATTTGTTTTTTTGTTGTTTAAAATAAATATTTATCACGAACATCCAAATCGTAAATATATCTCAGCACTAGATAGACAATTATATTTTTTTCTCGTAGCGCTCTCAGGGTTAAAGTAAAGCTTCAAGAGATATATAATCAAAGAAATTATGTTACAGAGCTAAAATGTTGCACATTTAATCAATGAACATAATGAATGGGGTTCACTGTATTTGAATTAATAGTTTTTAATTAAAAAGTTGCTACTTACATTAGATTGTTGGACTTCAGTATCCGAGACGGTGGATCTAAAGGAAGCCCGGTGGTTGGCAAATGCATTGGGGTGATTGGTGGTTATGGACCCCGTCTCGGCCAGAGAGGAGTCAGAGCCGTGCAGAGTGCCCTAGCCCACAAACACACACTAGACAACACTTCTACAGGGTTCTAATGCTCGCATGCACCATAATCAGTGGCGTAACAAAACAGAGATTTACAATATTTTAATATCAAATCACTAATTAATTAAATGTTTTTTTTACCATAATCCTTTGATAATATGTCAATGCCTTTTTTAAAGTGCTGTTTTCTAATACAATAATATCTGAAGGATATAAAGTTTCTTTTCATTTATACAAGCAGCTAAAAAATATGTACTGAAATGTACTGAAAGTGTAGTTAAACCCAGGCCGATAAACTGATATGTACTGAAAGTGTAGTTAAACCCAGACCGATAAACTGATATGTACTGAAAGTGTAGTTAAACCCAGACAAATAATGGATAGTTAAGAGATGTTCAGTTGACCTATACACTGTTAATAAGACAGAATATTAATGAATAAATCATTATGCAGCTTGAAAACCCAAAAGTATGGTTATGTTTAGCTGGATTTGACTATAGTAAATACGAGTATTATTTACAAACATCCTTAATACGACACAGGTTGTTGTTTTATTTCAGCACAGGGGACAACTCCCGATTTGGCGATCACTTTTATTGCGAATTTTTATGTGTCATTTTATTTTATTTACATATAGTATCCACATTATTACATTTTCATGTTAAAAAAAGATCTAATGTAAGTTCAAATAAAGTTAAATTTAAACAACCGAGAAACATTAATTTTGCAGAAGAAAAATTATGGATGGTTATCAAATATTTTGATCGAAAAATATCTGATAGTTATCATATATTTTGTTTATGGTAGTTTCATATATTTCTTTATTTAAATTGATAAAGAAGACGAAGTTGGAAGAAGAATTAGTCTTAAAATCCAATAAAAAAAATTGTTTTGTGGTATTTTAAGCCTACTACTTCATTCTAAAAAATTCCAATTAAATACCTTTGTAAGTTTAAACAAAATCACTAAAATAAAAGGAAATTTTGGGCATGTTTTAAAAACTAAACTCACAGCTATATTTCTAGTTACGCCACTAATTATTAATAATAAATTTAGCGAAAAAGCAGTTTATCCACAAGAACACTCAATTCACAGATTGATGCAACTGAGATTAATATAAAATCCAAATTTCTCCATCAAAAATACTAACGGAGAAGGAACATCTTTCAACAATCTATTTACTAAAATTACTGATTTTCTTAATATCTTCACCAATATTTGACAAGTGACAAGACTTGAAAACACTCAGATAATACGAGTATGTACTTATCGTTTTTGAACCAATATCATACAGACAGTTTGAACATGTTTTAAGGTAAAATTAAATTTGATTTAATGCCCCTTACATATTTTTATGTTTCTTAAATTCCATGACACACATAATTTTGTTGATTCAATTATGAAACATGACAAGTTAAATAAAAATATTGTGTTGAGATTCAATTGATTTTAAAATCAGATATTCCTTTTAATGTTAGGAAGGAGTAGCACAAAGATTTATACTTGGGCCTATTTAATATTAATATATATTAACAAATGGTTTGTAAATTTCTTGACAACATTTGATTATATGTTTTTATTAAAAATTATCAGTAACAAAACCAAAAAAATCAACTAAACCAATTCATATTCGACATGCCAAAGCAAATACTTTTAAATATTAGACACACTAATAATAGGACCACAATTGGAAGGAAAAAAGAAATCAGATGTTTGTTTGATATTTCCTTTCCTAAAATAATATTGTTTAATATATTGGTCAAAAACCTATTCATTCAATCAAACAGATTCTCGGGAATAATTCAAAACATACAAACCTCAGATTCAAATGAAGTCAATTTACTCAGCAACATGTTCCTTTTCTGATTGAGGATATCTTTGAACATATCAGTGGTAGTTTGTGAATCCGGAGGGTCTGTATCAGGGTCAGAAAACTTTAAGGCTGGAGGCTCTGAAATATATTTTTTTATGAAATGAATTGAAACAATCAAATCATATACAAAAATTATATATTTATTGTTAATGGTCATTTATAGCATATCTTAAAAATACAGTGAAGTTACTGAATTAAAACTCATATTTTTAGTTAACGGGGTGTGTCACAATTTGTAGCTATTTTAGCTTGATTGCTAACATACTGATATGAAAAAATTTCATTACTCAGTTTTACTACTACTCAGTTTTATATGTTTTAGAAGTTAGCTTGTTTGGCAGATAAAATCCACTGTTCCAACGGCAAGAAGATCAAACTTTCAAAATAAATTATTCTGCTGTAGTCTTTTGTTTTTGTATTGCTTAGTGAAACTATAAAAATTAATGATAAGCAGTTTATAAGCTACAAAAAAATATAAATTCAAATTGATCTCCGAGTACAACCAGTCAAAATATGGAGTAGTCCAGGAGTGCTAATTAAGTAGGCTAACTAAATTCAAGCCGCCGAATATTCAATATAACTTCTTACACTAATTGGGCTCTAAGATAAGCAATCTATTGGGTATTAACATAAATTGTGTCCGTCATTCGAAAGAAAATTTTCTGCTCTACAAGATATTGTGTTTGCTTTTACGTTACATATATTATTTTATTTGATTACAAGCCTTCAAAATGGAATGTTAAGTAGACGAAAGTGAGCATTTTCGACACCTCCTTCTGTTCGCATTCAATCGAGGGAATAAAGCTGCCAAAGCTGCTCGAGATATTTGCGAAGTGTACGGTGGAGATGCTATGAATGAAAGGACAGCGCGTCGATGGTTTTTGCGTTTCAAAGACAGTAATTTCGACCTGAAAGACATGGATAGACATGGTCAATTGTCGAACGTTGATTTTTGTTGTTTTCACTCAAAACATGTGGAACCCAAGTGCCGAACTTCTAGACTTTTTCCATTGATTTAAGATGGCGGTGTATAGTCATGTGACTACAATTCATCTGCTCAGCCAATTCTATGGTGGTTTGAAGGGGATCTTCATGAATAATATGGTTTAAGCGGTCCTCATCGAAGTCCACTGGTCGTCCGGAATGCTCCATGTCTTTCAGGTCGAAATTACCATCATTGAAACGCAAAAACCATCGATGAGCTGTCCTTTCATTGATAGCATCTTCACCGCACACTTCGCAAATATCGCGAGCAGCTTTAGCAGCTTTATTCCCTCGATTGAACGCGAACAGAAGGTGTCGAAAATGCTCACTTCCATCTACTTGACATTCCATTTTGAAGGCTTGTAATCAAATGAAATAATACATGTAACGTAAAAGCAAATACAATACCTTGTAGAGCAGAAAATTTTCTTTCGAATGACATATGAGTATAACCTTTACCATTTTGTTTTACTTTTGGTGCTAATTTTTAAATTTGAAAAAAAACGGACACAACTTATGTTAACACCAAATAATAAAAGTTTTTATACCGTTTTGTGAATTTTTCCTCGATGATGGAGTAGATGATGGACTCGTATTGGATGCAACATTATCTTTGCTTCCAAAAGGACTGAAACCCCGCGCCAGCTGCAAAGTACTCATTTGGCCATCTCCTTGTCCAGAATCTTCGACGGATATAACTTCTTTAGTCCAATAGTGAGTGTGCGCAATCTCCGTCAATTGAAACACTGAAGCCATTCCTCCAAGACCAAAATTGGAAAATGTCACTTCTAAACCATGAACAACAGCTAACAAAACCTTGAGAATTCCTTTCCAGATATTTTTGGAGACGCAAACATCCTCTATGTGATCGTCGGGGGATATTTTTTTATTTAATGTCTTATTCAATTTGCTTAAAACTAAGTTTCTGTATGATTCATCTTCCATTAATTTTTTCAGTCTGTTTAATTTCAGCCAACCAACTCCTTCACCTTCCAACACTTGTGTTATAACCTGCAACATATTCAAGTAGCAGTATCATTAAATAATGTGGTAAAACTAACATACTTCCGTCGCAAATTTTTTGATTTTTAATTATATTTTTTTTACTCAGAATACTAAGTAGCATACTTAGATCCAAATGCACAGTCTGACCTTAACACTAAAAACTAAATCTTTATTTTTTTTAATGAAGAAATTAGTATTGAAAGTTAAATTTCGTACAAATTTGTCGCAGCTTTCTCAAATAAGAGAGGCACGTGGTTTAATTACCTCACTTTAAAATTTGAAGCATGTGAAGTCCGACTGAATACAAATCAAACATTTTTAGATTAGAAATTAGTATTTAGGCCAGATTATAAATTAGGGCCTTACTTTAGATATAAAAGGAAGCTGAAACAGTTCCAATTTTTTTCAAAGTACTTTAAAACTATACCCACTAACTAGCTTTCTAAGTTTTTAAAACTATAACAACTCTATCAATTAGTAGATTATTCAAATAAGTTATATCACTTTATAAAATAAAATTTCATCAAAAGACTTTCTTTTAATTCTATAATATTATCTTTCTTTTTTTAGATTTTGATTTTATTTCAATTTTTATTTGGGAAACTTACAGATGTATTAAAATGCATTTAATACATTCTGACTTGTTGTCATGTGGTAATTTCTTATAACTTACAAGGAAGAATTGAAAAGAACTATGTGTTAAAAAAAAACAGACAATGATACAATTTACTTTTTGTTCACCATCGGGTATCAAATCCAAAGTCATTTTCAATAGAAAAACATTATACCACTGGGCTATGCAGGTTATATTTCTAGTGTTTATTATTTAAAAAATAGCAAAATAATGTATTTACAAATTAAATATTCACTTACATCATTCAAGAAGTTCTGATTCTCGGTGTTGGTGTTGGTTCTGTCATGCGGCGATCTATGCGGATCATCCTGCTGCGAGGCATTGGTGTGCTTTATGAGCGGAGATCTCTGCACCAGTCCCTTGGCTCCCTGAGGAAAGGGACCAAAGCTCTGGGAAGTGGAAGGTCCTGAGCCAGGCCCTCTAGGCTTGCCAGCTGCTTGCTGACTCTGAGCAGATGGAGATCTGGACTGCTGAGATTGTGGACCTTGTTTGGTATTTTTGCCTTGAAATCAAACAATCCACTTTAAATACAAAGCAATACACTCTATGTTGTCTAGTTTTTTTTTAACATATTTATAAATACAATACATTGCATCTAGCTTACACCCTCCTGACTCCATCAAGAACACTTGGATACCACAAAACATCTTCATCCAGGTTTGACCGAAACTCAACACACCACCTCCTTGCATGTCGACCCGAGACTATGAATCTCTTTATTATTATACTAGTATGGTGTAAGATTTATAGAACCTTTAGTTGGCAGCTTTTGGTATGTGGCGCTATTGAAAAATACTAAGTCTTGTGAGTATCCATAATGATAACATCTTGAAACGGATGATGACTAAGGATAGATAAGTATTATCTACATACCATCAAAAATAAAAAGTTAGAGTACTTTGAACAAATAACGCGAATAGAAAAATAAGAAATCCTTCAACTGACACAGCGAGGGAAAATTTAGATCGGAAGAAGTATGCAAAGATGCATCTCCTGGTTGAAAAACTTATGGGAGTGGTTTCATTACGATCATATCATCTTTATTCAGATCTGCAGCCTCAAAGGTCAAGATGATTGCAAACCTCCAAAGTGAATAGGAATTTTAAGTAAGAAGAAAACTAATTTACAATAAAACTGTGCAAATCTTAACTAACTACCTTACAGCAATGATTCAACAGCCTTCAGCGCCTCACTAGTATGGAGATGATTATAGGGTCCTGCTACATTAAAGGATAAATAGTTTCATTTGTCACATGATCCTACCATGCGACACCCATCATCCTCATTAGGACGTCTGTTTTCAAACTGAGTGTTTCTCTTAGACCTTGGTAACATTTTATGACTAAGAGTCGTATAGCAAAATAGGCTGCCCAAATATATTTTTTTTTTGTCCCACTTGTGAATTGTTTACTAATTTTATTTGTGTTGTGGCTTAACCCTTTAAGTGCCGGAAGTTATTAGTATGGCCGTACCCAGCAGGCCGGGATTTTTTCAACAAAAATAAAACCTAAAAAATTTATATTTTTTGTATAAGTTTTTGATTTATATCTAAAGGATATTATGAAAACTTACTAAATATATACACCGTGTGGCATTTGAGCTGCCGTTCACTCAGAAAAACACAGTTTAAATGTTCACAAAATGTCAGGGTTGTCACAACTTGACACAGAAAACACGTTTACTTATAAATATAGTGGAATATAATATACTTTGTAAACTAAAATCAACAAATTATCTGTATGATGTATAACAAAGCACAAAAGGTAAATAAACTATAAAATAAAACCGTAAAAAGTCTATATAAATGTCGTATTATGCCGCAAAACTACCGCCAATAACCAAAGAATACATGAAAACACACTTTGTAAATAAATACTTTGAAAAATTAACAAAAATAACGCACAAAAGTTAAAAATCAACCATTGAAGAAAACTACAAATGAAGTCATTATAAATCTTCGCAATTACGTCGCAAAAAACTGTAGTCGGTAACCCTGTATGAGAGACACGTATTGACTGTCAGTGAAAGCTTTTAGAAAGATGACTGTAGCTTTGATAATATCGGTAAATTGTAATATTTAAATATTTCTTGACCATCCCAATAGATGTCACTATGTGTTACAATTTATAAATGATTACAATTGGATTTGATATTAGCTTGCGACAAGCTCAAAGGAGAGCGCGTTTACGCGTTCATTTTGTATGGCCGGCCTGGCGAGCACTGAATCGGAAAGCGCGTCAACACACTCGTGGCAGTGAACCGGTTAAATACTGTAGATCTACATTTCAAGTTTAAAAAAATATGACAGGACACTGTTTTATATTCTGCAAGAATGGTTGCGAAGTTTATTTTTTTTAAATTACTAATGTAATAATATGTTAAATAAAGAACTTCATAAATATACAACTTGTGACATTTATTTCGAGGACCTATGTCTTCATCTTTAAACAATAACAATAAGACTTTAAATACTTATAAAATCATTATGACATTCAATCTCAAGAAAAATATTTTTTTCTTCTTGTTTCTGATTGTTGTTGAATATCTTTGTTGTTTTTGACCGAGAATGATAAATTTATTTAATTTTATACACCTTGAAATTCATTAGGAGATTGTCGGCATTTTGATGAAATGTCTATCAAATGTTTAAATCAAATCAAAATATTTCACATTATAATTTTTACAATTTTGAGTGATGTATATATGAAGATAAAACTCCTTATAGAAAAGACATGTAATTATGATGTCTTCTGCTATTTCCTCAATGAATAAATAATATTTGTATCATTATCAATCAATATCACATACGATGGGGGACCTAAAAATTGTTCTAATATAAAACTTTTAATGATTCCCTTTTAATTTAATTTGAAAAACTCTCAATGATATGTGAAACACCTGTCTCGGCTCTTCTTCCTTTTCTTAAAGTATTTCATATAGTCATAATATGTTGTCATGTAGTAATCTCTTCCAACTAACTAGAAAAATGTTTAAGTGACCTCACGTGAAAAACAGACAAAAAAAACATTTAAAAAAAAATTAGGTATCAACTGAAATCAAAAGCACACCCCTAGGTGAAAGTCAAACATCTTACCAACTAGGTCATGGTGATGAATCTTCTCCCCTTTAATCCATATTTCAATTTCGGGTTCAAACAGAAATCAAGGGTGGAAAACGATAACCACCAATAATTTTTTAACACAAAAATAAGTTAGAGAGCCAGAATTTGCTCTCTGTAACTTATTCTTGTGATTCGTTTTTGCACTGTGAAATAAATTCAGGAAAAACCTGAATTTCTAGACACAATCACAAAAGAAGACTGCAGGATAATTTTCATAGATGGGAGACAAGTGTAATGCATCACGCATTAGGAGAGTCATTTGAAGGTAACTAAAAGGATATTCACTGTAAGGTTTGTTGCAAAAGTTTAATATCTATAAAAGTTTTAATATTCCTCATGCGAATTAATAATACCATCAACCAAAGAAATTTAATTCAAAATATTCAAATGAAGCAATCATCGGAAGCAATTCCAGTATTTATAAACAAGATAAATCATTTGAATTGTTGACGTCTAAAAGACCAGATAAAATAATCAAATTTTAAAGAAAACGTATATTTACAAGGTTTTAAGAATTTGTATGTCGTTAAAACAATCTGGAATGATATACAAGCATGATAAATGGTAAACTTACATTTAAAACAACAATATGAAATACCTTTTCCACCAAAGAAATCACTAAACATGCTGGAAGTGGAGGCAGCGATCCCATTCAAATCCGAGCTGATGTTGGAGAAAAAGTCTCGATGTGTAGCAGTTATAATATTGGTTGTCTGCACAGTGGTCTGTGACGAATCTCTTCTACTACCTGGTGGACTGCCACTGCTCCAAGAATCAGTCTGAAATAATAAATAAAATAATTACATTTTACTACTGAAAACATTTTGAAAAACAGTACCTTAAGTTTTTTTCTGGACTACATGAAATATTTCATTAAAAACAAGCAAAGGTTCTCCATAATAATAGCCAAGTGGCCTAAGATAGAGACAAATGGCTAAAATATATTGAGTGAGCCGAAACTATTTCTGAAATTATTCTTGTATTATTGCTATGTGACAATCTCGTCCAACTAACCAAAAATATTCAAAAGACACCTTAAGTGAAAACCAGACTAGAACCAATTTTTTTTTAAATCGGTATTAATAGAAATCGAACCCACAACCTGCTGAAATGCACAACCTGCTGGCTGGAATACAGGCATCTATCAACTAGGGGACAGAAGTTGTCTATAAGAGGTCATCACGGAGGTTAATTAAAACTCTGAAATGGGTTATTTCTGTCGAAAATTATCGTATCATATTTATTTACCACACACATACACATACACAACTTACATACCAAGTCTATACCTATGAAACTGGAATTTTTAATAGAAAATACACATTTATTGTATGAAAATTGTAAAAAATATTTTATTCAAAGTATTGCCCATCGCTAGCTACACATGTTTTTCATCTCTCTGGCAATTTGTGGATGCCATGCCAAAAAACCTCTTGCACTTTTGAGGAAAACCAATCATCGAGCCATTTTCGTGTGTTTTCGTAAGAAGTGAAGCTCAGCAAGTGCGTGTCCCATCGATGCAAATAAGTTGTAATCGGATGGAGTCAAGTCTGGTGAGTAAGCCGCATGTGAAAGTATTTGCCAACTAAACGCTTCAATCGTTTCCTTGACCGGTTTTGCTGTGTGCGATGGTGCATTATCATGAAGCAAAATTACTTTGTGTTGCCTCTTTGATATTCTGGTCGTTTTTCACGCAATGCTTGGTTCAAATACATCATTTGTTGTCGGTAACGTTCAGTATTAACGGTTTCGCCAGGTTTTAGCAGCTCATAATAGATAACACTCTTCTGATCCCACCAAACACAGAGCATTGTCTTTCGTCCATAGCGATTTGGCCTTCCAGTCGATGTCGCTGGTTTGCTTGGAGTTACCCATGATCTTTTACGCTTAGGATTCTCGAAATATATCCATTTTTCATTGCCAGTCACAATTTGATGGAGAAATAATTTTCTTTTGTACCTGGCGAGCAGCATTTCGCAAGTGGTTTTTCAGTTTTCTTGCTGTCACTTTCGGTTTTCATTCAGTTCACGTGGAACCCATTTTCCCACCTTCTGGATCTTTCCCATGGCTTTCAAACGTATGGAGACGGCTTCTTGTGTCACATTTAATTGATCCGCGAGTTGTTGTTGTGTTTAAGTGTCATCCTCATCCAACAATGCTTGCGATTCGGCGTCTTCAAACTTTCTCGGTGGTCTTCCACGTTCTTCGTTTCTCATGTCAAAATCACCACTTTTGAATTTTTTAAACCACTCAAAGCACTGTGATTTCACAAGAGCATGCTCACCGTAAGCTTCGACAAGCATTCGATGCGATTCAGCAGCAGTTTTCTTTAAATGGTAACAGAAAATCAATGCTGTCGGCGAATCGTAGTTTTCAGGCACAAAAATCGTAGTTTTCAGGACATATTCAACGCTATGAAAACATATGTAGTTGTATTAAACTTGCATTGTTGTGAGTTAAAAATCTTTGACAAACGAAAACACAAAAAAAAGGCGCCAATGACAAGGTTTGAAAGTCACTACATTGACAACTAGAGCCATATATGAGCAAATTCCGGTTTCATAGGTACACACCTGGTATGTATGTTACATAGCATAACATCATACAGAATGATTAACTTTCCTGTCAAAATATATTTTCTTTGCCTGTTTTTTATACATATATCTTCCATACAGGTCTTTAAGGTTAATCATACTCCTACATATTCTTCTTGCATGTAAAACAAACATGCTTATTATATCATATTGAATATCAGAAAGAAGAAGAAAATCAAACATGAATTTCCCAGCTCAAATAATAAATGTAAATAATAGCACACAAACAGTAAAACCCCATTAATTCAAATTTGACATGAATTTTTTCTAACAGTTGAAGACCTAAATTGTCAATTTCATTGTTGACTAGTCCCTGTAATTCATTCAAAATATTTTTCAGATTCTCGTGTCATAAATCAATACATTTTTGTGTCACACATTAATATATTTTTGTCACAAAATTTTTTAAATTTTGAATAACAAAGTTATATAATATTAATAATGTGTGCATCTTTTTGCTCATGTGGAGTCTCCTTTATGTATACCACGGTACCTGCCACACTGGTCGAGTGGAAGTTCTTTTACATGTTTACCGTACGCCTTAAGAAAATGGGAAATTTCATATATGTACACTTACAACCACTCATGTTAATCTCAATTACGAATAAAAAATAGTTCCTTTGATAATATAATAATTACATATGTCTTTTAAAACAATTTAAAAAATTATTAAATTAAATTTTATTCATAAAACCTACTTTCAAAAGTCCTTTCTTTGTCGCCACTTCTTTGGCGCTCTTTGTTAGATCATCAAAAGTGGATTTGCCAACATAAGTGAGGTCCTCGAAGGTATTCTTACTAACGCCAGCTGCATTCTTACTCGCCTCTAGGGCACTCTTGGAAGCAACTTGCACACTCTTTGAAGCTTCTTCGGCTGCTTTTTTTGCTTGAACCGTCAACTGCAACGCAATTTAAAATTATTTTAAACCAAAATCATTTAAAAATTACAAATAATAGAATCAATTTTGACATAAAATATTGCATTGCCTGTTTTATGTTATTAAACCCATCATATATTGAAAAAGAAATAAGAAGGTAAATATACAAATTGTAAAAAATATCATGACCCAAACAGTAAAAATATGAAGAGACCAAAATATTTCAACCTAGTCTGAACTCTAATATTTTTTATATTCTTGTATGCCACTGAAACATGGACAGTAAAAGTTTGAAAATATGCAAAAATCTATTCCTTTGAGATGTGGTATTGGCATCCGATGTTGAAAATCTCATAAATCTCCAGAAAAATGTGACAGTACGAATGTCACTTAAATGTGACAGTACGAATGTCACTGTGACAGTACGAGGAACGTCAATATGCTTCCGGCATACCCTGGACTTAAGAAGCCTGTACACTGCAATGCAAATGGTAAGTGATCTGAGGAGTTAAGACATGTCATCGCAACCTGTACTCCCAATATCCCATAGATCATGACCCTCAGTTATGAGGAGCGATAAGGATGATGATTATATTAAAAAGAAGCTGGGTTGTTATTAAAACTACAATAAATATACTCACATTAAAAAAAACACCATCTAAAAGTGTCTGATTAAATTTGATAAAGATTTTTTTTACCGATACAAAGAGACTATGAAAGAACTCGATGAAAAAATATTTTATTAAAATTTTCCATGAAGTGATCATTAAGCAAAAAAATTATACATAATTATATAACTTTCTCACCTTATCCATATGTGCTAAAATCCCTTCCTGACTTCCTTGTCTGTTCACCAATTCCTTTGCTTGTGATGTAAAATGCTCAAAGATAGACCCTTGAGACCCTTGCCTGGTGACACCGTGACTTGGAGGGCTGGAAGAGATACTCCCAGACTGACTTGTTGACCCAAATGAACCAGTACGAGCTAGGACATTACTGACACTTGCTTGTTTCTGAAACAATTAAAATTTTAGTTAAATCACTCCCTCTTTTTTATTTGAACCTTAGGAATAAAACAAGAGATTATCTAGGTACACACTTCACAAATATCACTGGTAAAATCAACATCTCCAATCTTCAAGATTTGCAGAGAGCCTATACAGTACCTGAATATTTGGCAATATGAGAAGGCAAAATACAACAAACAAATAAACTGTTATTTTATTTTAACTCATGCTGCACTAAACATAAAGAAGAATGAAAAGAGATACAGTAGCAAATTTGTAGATAGGAGATTTCATTAACTTCAATAATGTAATTTTCTCTTACTTACCCAACGAACATTAAAAATGTTCAAGTATTACACATTAATAAAAAAAGACACTGATACATGTAACCTCATACATTATTATGAAACCATTATGAAAATTAGTAAAAATCTATTATGGATAAACAAAATAATAATGATTAAACAAATAAATTTATGAATACCACAATGTGTTACTAAACTCCAAAATAATAAAATATGGAAAACAAATACTACATTTTTTTTTATTCAACATAGGAAGTAAGTTTTTATCGAAATTAAAAAGGAGGTAATTTTTTTAGGAAAGAAATTCGAGATAATATACGAGTATATATAAAAAAAAAATCTGTACTTTGAAGAGGGAAATTTAAATGATGACCATAGAGTGTTTATTGGAAATCGAATCGAGGCATTTTACTAAGTTCGTGTTATGTGTTTGTTCAATATGTAGATACTAACATTACTATTGGATGGCATATCAAAAATGTAACATAATAGTCATTGAACCTATCCACAAGAGTCTGAAGGGACCATACGAGGGAAGAAGAAGAAGAAAGAAGATATGTCAATTTCTGAAGAATTTAGTTAACATCAAATATTTTCATGCACCACAGAACTGTAATTCTACAACACAACAGAGATAACCACAACGGAGGATTACTTACAGGCGAGACAGGTTTTGCCCCCCTTAATGATCCTCTCTGTACCAGACCAGCTTGACTCTTATGGCTCGGGGTAGAGGACCAATCAGAGTCGCTGGTGCTGGTACTATCTTGTTTGGGTGGTGATGCTTGTGACTGGGATGCCTGACCACTGACTATTGTCTTGGGAGTTATGGTGGAATTCGAGTCTGACTCATTTTCCACACTGCCACTTCTTTCTTTCAACTGCAAGTAGGAAGTAGTACAAATATTGTATTCATTCTTCTTTATGTAAGAAGCATAATATATGGAAGATATTCCGAACTTTAGTAATATTATTACCCATCATAAAACAATTTGACCTCAATCTATAATAGTTCATATTGTAATGTAATTTACAATATATGGATTTATTATATAAACCCAAATCTCATGATAGAAAAAATGTGTTTATTGAATTTCATTGAAGTTACAATGAGTTAAAATGTGATTGTTTCAGAAAACAATTTATTTTTCAGTTTTAGATTGATTAATATTATAATACCTTTTCAAGATTTAATCCAACCTTAATATTTTTTTTAAATAAGCATTTTATATGGGAGCTAACTTAGTCTAATGAACGTAATAAGAATGATGGATGACTTTTTAAATTAAAATCCTTTTCTCTGATTTCAATCAAAATACATAGAATATGCTGAGGTCCAGACTACAGCATGATAGTTACAATTAGATTTATGTCAACTTACTAATTTAGTGATGAAAAAATATATTTTGTAGGTAGATTGACTGTATCTATGGTTTCTATTATATGCAGGATAATAGTACTAATATATAAAGCTATGCTAGTTGGAATTTTGTAACTTTTCCTGTTAAGTATTTTTTTTTAGTTTGTGATTCTACCGCAATAAATTCTTATGATGACTTACATTCTTCTTGACCGTTGGGGTCTCCTTAGCTAAATGACTAGTCTCCTCTAAATGACGATTATCTTCTCCGTGATTATCATCGGAGATATCACTGCGGTCTGAGCTGGAGGGTGTTGGGCTGGGCGACCTGGATGGGTGGGGTGATCGTGGCACATTCTGGCCTGTAGGGTATAGCAAACTAGACGGAGGATGGTACACCTGTTAATAAAATCAATATAAAATTATTATCAATTATATAATATATATGTTTATATATTTATGTAAATAGAAAATAATTATTCAAAATTAAACATATTCATTATTGAAGAGGCTATCAAACTTATAATCAATAAACACATATTTATCTATTTCATGATACATCTGGCAGATTTATTGCTATGCAACAATTTCTTCCCACTTACCAGGTAACTCAAATTTTCTTTTTCTTTGGACTCAACTCAAATTTTGTTTATTATTTTTGAAGCTATGATAAATTTTATAATGATTGAGATATTAAGATGAAAATCGAGTCAATAATTTCCATTAAGTCTTACATCAATACATCTTCGGACCGATTAGTTACTCCGATCTAGTAGTATCAAAGGATAGTTTCACTGCATTCGAAGTTTTCTGCAAAGAACTGGTAATTTGCTGAAGGAATCCTTTTGGGCAGTTCCTTCTTTGTCACTAAGTAATCTCATGATAAATAAAGAAGATTTCGATCTTCTAGTGCTAATTGCGCTGGATGGAGACTTATTTTGTCCCCCATAATATTGTAGGTGGTAATGAGATTGAAAAAAGGGGATAGGGCTAGAGGAAAAGAATGGGAAGGAAAAAGGGATAAAGATTTCAGGAAAATAAAAATGAATGGATATTCTGAGTGACATGTTATTTTTTCAATTTTCTTTTGATGATTGTTAAGGATACTGCACATCTGTTAAGGATGTTGTTCTAGAGTTCATTCCAGTCATGTTGAATGGCTCGTAAATAAAAATGTGTAAAATGAGGTGTGATATGTTGGTATGCAAAAAAGTCTCTCATCAACGAGTCAAAGGGAAATTCTCTATTCACTCAATAGCAGCTAGCATCACTTTGCATCTGTAATCTTCACTTGCAATGACACTCCTTGACAATCTGATACATGGTCTATTCAGTTCTACAAGGGCATAATGATGAATTACTATGCCCATTTGAAACTGAGTAGACAGTTAGGAACTAAGCCCAACATTTTTAGCCAGATCTAAAGAGATTAACGAGGCAGCAAAGCGGTGCGGTTAAGTGTCAGGATCTGAGAAAAACATCCCAGTTTCTCGCATTAAGTAGTTACATGTGTTCCAACTTTATTAAAAATATGCAATGTATATATTTGAAAGAATTTAGATATTAAGGACAAATTAAGGTCATTTTTCAAAAAAGATTCACTGTAAAATAACCAATGTAAAATAAATATTTAAAAACATTAAACATTAAAATACTTTTGGTGGAAAAACTCCCTACTGAAATTAATCGCATATATTGACGGAGACTTGGTCTGTATTTTGTTTTATCCCTGGATTAAAATATTAACCCTCTGAATCACAATTCCAGTCACCAGTGACTTGACTTATATTTTGTCTAATCCGTGCAAAAAAGAATTAACCCTTTCAGTTCATATATATTCCCTTAATCCTACAGTTTTATCTGGATTTAACTAGGACATGACGTGAATAAAAAATTTCAAATATTTTAGTTGTTAATTTTGACAGACATTTTTAACAAAAAATAAAATAAAACTCACAGTTTTTGGATCTAAAGATGATGACAAGGTCATTGGGATCTGTGATTGGACGACAGCTCCATACACTTCTCCCAGTCCGTGATGAACTTGATTGCCTACGAGAAAACCTAGGAATTTAAATAGTTTATCGCTTTTATTTGTTTAAAGCAACAAAAGAACAAATTTTTTTTCAAGCAATGATAACACTCAACTCGTAGTTTCTTAATTTTTTATTACCACAAAATTATGACTGGATTTACTCTTAAATTTCAAGCTGGCAACCTAACAATTTCACTTGACAAATCGTTCAAAAAATATTTATGCAAACCCACAAGAAACCCACAAGTTGTCCACAGTGAAATGCAAATCCTGTCTAATAGGAACCATATAAAATATATACTTTTGATAAAGAAAACCTCTTTATATATTGGTGAGATGATTTATTAATAAAGGTAAATAGTTATGAAGTCTGATCACTGCCATTTCAGTTCAAACATATTCACAATATGTGTACTCATTAGTCAAAAAAACATGTTAAAAAGTTTCATTTCAAGAGAAAGTATGTTGTTCATGACATATATATTGTATTGGCCCGACCATAGGGTATGACTTTGATTACTATGTGATCCCCAATTTTTTAAATATTTTTTCGGAAAATAAATTGACTTTTTTTATGAATTCCAAATGTCAGAACCATTTTTTTGTAGAATATGTGTTCATTAGGTATTGTTTCTGCGATCGCCAACATCTAACATTGTTTTCAGTAATACTACATTTTCTAGCACATTACCATAACCTTGAAATAGGGATCGTAGCTCATGTGAATTCCTTGATTGATTTGATTTTTCAAGTTCCTCATATTTCAATATGATCACTCATCATATTTTCGAGGGTCTAAGAATAAGAAAAACGTAGCACAAAAAATAAGATAAATAACAACAGTCAGAAACTAGCAACATGCCGGAAATTTGTAATCAACACTGTCTGTTGAACCAGCTCATTAAACCATTTTGGGAGAGATAAATAAAAAATACATATATGAGGCAATATAGACGTCTCATTCTTTTCGCAAAGTAGTGATTATTTTTGAGGCTCGAATAGCAGCTTTTACATTTTTGTTGTTGTTTTTTTAAATAAAAACCTTGCCTTATAGTCAGACCAATAGGATCATTTAAAATG
This sequence comes from Odontocerum albicorne, assembly GCA_949825065.1. Lineage (NCBI taxonomy): Eukaryota > Metazoa > Arthropoda > Insecta > Trichoptera > Odontoceridae > Odontocerum > Odontocerum albicorne. The sequence goes on from OX463842.1 coordinate 36,412,588, forward strand.
TTTAAAAATTGGAAGGAAAAATCAATAAGAAATAAAAAAAACATACTGTAAGAAAACTGCAAAAATATGTGTTTTATGTTTGGATTATTATTCCAGATATATTTGAATTATTATTCTAGACAATTCAAATTCGTATTGATTATATAAAAAATTACACATTTTTTACCTGGTGAAAGATCAGAAGAAGCCATTTCAGACACAAAATCACTGAGAGAAGAATATGATGAGCTGGTGCTTTCACCTCCTTCCGAGTCTGAACCACTTTCATCTAAAACAATATATTACACATATTATTTTAATTTCTGAAAATAAATCATTTTAGAAAATAATCTTGTTTTGGATTTAAAATACCGTAATAATATTTTACACAGATAGAATAAGAATGATTTTAATAATATATTTATTTTCCCTTTTTTGTAATGACAAAATTTGATATTTGTGTGTATAGGTTAGTCATTATATATTTGCGTTCAAGTCCACACAATGGTCATACTGATAGCTCAATGTGTGTAATCTTGTTATAGAGGCATTTTACATGTAATTAATTGTTACTACATCATTGCAGAATAAAATGTTATGCCTCATAGGCCGACAATGAACGTGCACCCTGACAAGCTCAATTAGTTCCAGATTATTGAAATATGAGCAAACAATCTTATATAATGTTGAGGTCAATAATCAGAAGTCAATATTTTTTCTTTCGTCTGACAAGGTTGTAAGACTTATAACTTTCAATAACAGACCGTAGTCAAACTTGTGATTTGCAGATTGAAATTTATTCAACATAAAAAAATTTGCTACGTAGATTCAATTTTTACAATATTGACATTATAGTGACCATATTACCAAATTGTTATCTAAAATTGTTCTTATCGGAGAAGTATTTAAAATTTGAAATTGTAAAATAGATCTCAGAATGATTTTTACAAAATCATGTCATGGTGATTAAAAAGTGTGAAAGGAAAAGCAAATGTGATATTTGAGTGAACAATGGAAGATTATAGAAATTAAAGTTATTCTGCTTACTGGGTAATCTTTCCTCAGATTATGGAAGAGTTAAAAGAGATATTGGAAAGTGCGTAGAGATTTAAAAAAATGCAATAGAACACTACAATAAATATGCCTGCACTGAACTACATTCAGATTGACAAAGATTATGGTTCACGACAGTGGGTGCCAACTTTCATGTATAAGAGTGAAAAAGAGTAAAGGCAGCTGAATAAAAACTGTAGAAAAATTCATTGAATAAAACGTAAGACAGAAAACAGAATTGAGTATTTAAGGATAAGGACTGATGTAATAAATGGGACACAGAACTCTGAGATGGTTTAAGCATACAAAAAAAATTATGAAGAAAGATTGAGAAAACAAATTTACGTTGCAACTGAGAAAAAAAGTAGTGGTAAAGGAAGGAAAATACTGTTAGACCAAGTAAATGAAATTATAAAAATCAGCAAAATAGGAGACGTATGGATATGGAGGAAGTGACAAAGTGTGTCACAATAAAAAAACTACTGACTTGTACTCTCTGTCTATCTAGATAGGGAAACTACTAACTTGTACTCTCTGCCTACCTAGACAGGGAAACTACTGACTTGTACTCTCTGCCTACCTAGACAGGGAAACTACTGACTTGTACTCTCTACCTACCTAGACAGGGAAACAATAGGATGGTATATATGTTTGCATTAAGATTTTTTAATTCCATTTAAGATAAAACTAATTAGGCCTGTCACTCTCTTTAAGTTTCTTTTGTTATACATATAGTTTATAGTTCCTGTGCAATACATATAGTTAATTATTTACTTAAAATTTTAGTGTTTAAGTACATATTTTCAATACCTGTAGGTTGATGTTCATGTCTCTGTAAGCACCTGAGTGCACCATTGAGTGAGCTACCATCATCCCAAACAGGAAATCGCATAGGTTCCAGGGCATTAGCGAACCACTTGGGCTTATCACCTATTTGGTGAGGATCAAACACTCCTGTATGAACTCTCAAAAAGGCCACATTACTCGGTGTCAGGGACCACTCAGCCAAAAACTCAACTGCCTATAAATTTTAATAAAATTTGTGTACTTAATATTAAATTTCAAAATATTTCATAAAATAATAGGAATTTAAAAAGTATGTACCTGTGTTCTGGCAAACTTGTTTAAAAAATGTGTTGTTCGAGGTCTTGATCTTAAGAAGCTATTAATTTGAAATGCTACAACAGGTCTTGGATATAGCCTTAAAGTTCTTGTATGTTCAGTGAAATTAGCCAAAAGATTTTGCGAATTGAAAAATCGTACCTGAAAAATCATTTAAAATTCAGTAAAAAATGTTACAATAACATTAAATCATTATTTTATTTTACCTTCCTTTTAAATATTTATTACTAAAATTTTCAGCAAAGATACTACATATTACTTTATGTCATTTCTTTAAAGTTAGAATAATTCAAACAGCAATTAACTGTTCCAAGATAAGAAATTATGTAAAAATAGGTCGATGCCATGTCTCATGTCTGGTGGCAGTGTGTTCTATGTCCAATTTTCAGCGAGTATCGGACTGGTTTTGTTTTTCAAGACTTTTTCATCTGAATTGATTGTGATGCTGGCTCTTAATATAAATTAGCTTAGCATGAATTCTCACAGCGCTCTTGGTGACATGTGCTATGAGACGCATTATATAAATCTCTAGATTTTCACACTTTATTTTTTTTTGTATCAATAACATAATAACGAAGTTTGCTACTAAGTTTTAAATAAAAATAAAATTCATATAATAAGGTTCATTCTCAAAACACTTCAACATTTTTTTAAATTTTTACTCTTACTGTTAATATTTTGTTAACTCACCATAGCTACTCTAGTAGCAACATCTACAGAATCCACATCATTGCCGTAAATAAGAGGATTAAACCCAGAAAACCCCTGTCCTTGAGAAATAGACAAGCGACCACCCGATGCTGGGGTGGGAGGTCCAGAAACAGACTGTCTGTGGCCACTGGGAGGTCCAGAAGGAGATTTACTCTCAGGAATAGGTGGGGCTTGCTGTCTATGAGATGGTGATGTGTTTGCTGAAGAATCGGAAGAATAGTGACGTGCACTTTGAACTCTGAGGGAAAAAAATTAAGTTGTATTTACAAACTTATAAAGAAAAAACTTGTAATGATAAAACATGGCTTATAAATACAAATTAAAATGTTTCTGATTGTAAAAAAAATTTATAATAATTGAAATATCACTCATTAAAGTTTTCAAGTCAATCTCAGATATTTTTTTTGTAAGCAACTAACTTATAATTTAACTAATGATTTCAATATTACATTTATTCACTTTCATTACAAGGAAAGGAAATATGAAACAGTTTTAAAAATATCTGAATTCAAAAATATGCATACTTATTTTATAATCAAATAATTCATTTGTTTTTTTCTTTTATTATTTGCATTACATATGAATTTACTGAGATAAAATCAATTTACTCGTATTAAACAGAGGTTGGTTGATTTTCCTGGCTGTAAGTCTGAGAACAAACTGCAGACTATATTGCACCTGTCAAATAATCAAATGTTTAATCTCATTCTGCTAAATTTTAAAACCTACCTCTCTGAATGAAAACTAAGATATAATCGTATTTCAGTCAAGATTTACGTTAAAAGTGTGATAATTTTTCATTCAAGTATTCAAAAGTGTGCATCATTTTACGAAAAATTTAGACTTGGGTATCGCATTAAAAATGCAATGTAGTAAATCAGAGTAGTTCTTTTTTTTTTGAAAGGTTAACTTCATCTTGATACAGTGGAACCTCGGTTCTCGAACGTTTCTCATCTCGAACAGTTCAGTTCTCAAACGTATTGTTTCAATTCGATTTCTGAACACATTACTTTAATTCAGTTCTCGAACATACATTTTCAATGACAATGTCATTTTTCACTTCAAAAATTTTTTTAGGGGCAGATAAAACCAAACCTCATTGAACAGGTTTTAAGTGAGACGAAAAAAAAACCCCCCCCAGAAGGATAGTCACCTGACTTTTTTATACAAGGTGACTCCCTTTCCAAACAATAACATTTTTCCTTCTCTCCACCGGCCTCACCACCTTCCGATTACTCCTCCCTCTCCTCATTACAGGTAAAGTATAGTTAAATTTTCATTTATTTAATCTATTTAGTGTGAATTCACGCTGTGTATTTTCGGAGGTCTGGTGGAATGAATTAATCCAATCTACATTACTTCTTACGGAAAAAATTGGTTCGATTTTTGAACAAATCGGTTTTCAAACAGCCTTCTGGAATGGATTAAGTTCGAAAACTGAGGTTCCACTGTACAAGGAATCCATAGCGTTGTTACAAAGTTTTAAAAAAATATATGTATAGATTTACGTTAATGTTGCTCCACCAACGTTGTCTCTTCTAGAAGGAAGAAGTGTAGATGCTCCTGGAGCCTGGTTAGTTCCGTTACCAGACATGCTGCTTAGTGCCTGTTCAAAAATATCCTGCGATCAATGACATGAAATAAAAAAAAATGAATATCTACTAATGCCTACACTAAGCTACAAGTCTACGATTTTATATTTTAAATTTCTGTAAATAGTCTAGAATGCAAATTTAATGCAAAATACTGAATTATTTGTCAAGTTTATTTATTCATAGTAAATTTTGTAAAAAATATCTTATGAACTATAAAGAATTTAAGTATGCATTTTCAAATTTTTTAACGTCACTCAATTTATTTATATAAATATTATATATTCAAATCTCATTATTTCAGCATTCAAATAGAAAATTTTGATTAATACAAGTTGAAATTTAATAATATTCAAGTCAAATCAAACACCCTTTAAGTTCCATCAAGAACACAGAGATGCTAAAAATCACCTCCATCCAGGTTAGTCAACAGTCAAGTACTCCAGGAGTTAATTATATTAATACATTATATTTTCTTTGAATTATTTTTCAACAAAAGAAAAAAAACAATTTGAATATTTGAGAAAATCACTTATTTAGAATAATTAATTAAATTAAATTATTTTATTCATTTATAGAAGTTCTATGGATGCAACTTTCTAAAGTAAAACTACTCAAATTTTAGAAATAAAACTATAAATATTAATAAACTAAGTATTGTAAATCTATTTGTGTGCGAGTAAATCTGTACAATTTTCCTAGTGCCCCAAATGTTAAGTGCTGTTAATGAAAACAAAATAAAAGTAGTAAAATAAGTTTAAGAAAGAAGAAAACCATTTTTTTATTAAAATATACAAAGAGTATATAAAATAAAATAGTGCATTGAATTTTCAGAAGTTGTGACATGCTTTTTAAAACAAAAAACAAAAGGAATAACTGAAATCTCATGTTTATTTAAAAACAAAAATGTCTACAATTTTTTTTGGGTATCTTAAATAAACAGACAAATGCATTAGGGCTCGATTATATCATAACATAGATATAATTTCTACTTTTGTGGCTAAAATCCATTCAAAAGCACTGTTTTAGCTAAATTTAACTGTCAAAAAGTGCCCGTTAAATAGGCTTACCATAGTATCTGTTGTCCAAACTGGGACAAGAAAAAAACTATTCTTTGTACAGAGATAAAAATGAAATACTTCTTTGAAACCATACATACTTGGTGCAAGTACATTTTTTTTAAATGGCTTATCCTTATTATTTGTTTTGCACAGTCTAGATTTAATATTCAACAATCATAATATAAAAACTTGAACTGTTGGTTCAGTCACTCGTATTAATTTTTCAATATATATAACTCATTACAGATATAAAATTATACTATGGATAGGTGTAAAAGCGGTTGGTAATTAGAATACTCGGCTTAGATTTGGTATAGATATCCCAATGTTTTAAAATAATTAGTATTCATATCAGTTCCTCCCTGGACTGAGGAACTAATCACCTTTAGATCCTTATCTTAGCTGTGTTACCGCCATCCTTTAGTATTTATGATCTGATAATTACTTATACAGTCCATCTTGGGAACAGAAACTATACATACTAATATATAAATGAAATTGTGATTATTTTATTAAAATTTCTATAGCATAGGAAAAATTCCATAAAAAAGTATAAATGTTAGAACTATGTTTTACAAGATCCAAGAAGAGAAAATGTTAATTATAAATATTACAGATCTTTAAAATATAAGTGGAAGAAAACAGAGAGACATGAGTTTTATAATTTGATAGAAAAAGTGGGAGTGAAAATTGTTATTAAAATATTACAGAACACCTTAAAATGTTATACAAACATATTATTCAATCTAACAATTGCTGTTGCAAATGCATCTCCCCGTTTTCCATCATAAATTATTTTATCAATAAAATATTTTTGAAATATATTTTGTTTTGCATTACATGTTGATTACTGCAAGAAGTCAAAGGCTCAGTTTTTTAATTTAAAAAAAAAACAAAATTGGTAATTAAATATACAAAAAAGGTACTATATTTATATTGAAAATGTATATTGTCAACATTAAAAGTAACAAAATGTTGATAATGTAAAACCGATTATTATTCATTTTGGCACTAATACTTCTTGCATTAATCACAAGATATGAAAACTTTATTATTCAGTCTGTTTATATAAAAACATGAGATATTCAGTTATTTAAAAAATAGAAATAGGAGATAATTACAGTCGATCCAACCTGGTCCATTAATTGCATTGCCTATACACAAAAGAGAGAAAAATAATTGAATTAAGAAAAAACAATTTCCTGCAATTTCTAGAATTAGAGTGCCAATAAAAATTTACTGTCTTATTGTTAGTCCAATTGTAAAAATATGTGTGATTATACAAATATTTATTAAGTCTCAATATTTAAGTGCTTGTGTGTCAAGATCCAAGAAAAAAGTTGTAAAATAAGTGATTGAATTGTATAATTATGTTAAAAAATCTAAATTACTAATAGTTTCATTCAATATGGTGATATTACCTGTTTCAGGTGATTTTTCAAAATAGTACCCTCAGGCTCTGGTAAACTTGGCAACTCATGATCACTGCCTGTTGGAGGAGTCAATTTGTTTGAATCTAAATCAATTAGCCAAATATCATCTGGCAACCTAAAAGAAATCATTTATAAAACAATGGCATTTTGTACACAGTTTATTTTTACTACTGTAACCAAAATTTTATTCAATCAAAATCAACAAGTGTATCAGATATTATTTTTAGTGAATATTTAATAAATGCTGTTAAATGGAGAAATAGAAAAACTCTTTTAACTTTATTGTAATTTGTTTCATCAAACACTGTTTATTCCAAAAAGTGGAATAAACAGTGTTTGATAAAACAAATTACAATGTCTTTAAACCTCCCAAATGTCAATAGCTTAACTATAAACAAAATTTTACTTCCTTGACATTCATACATTGTCTGTAACTTTAAGCTCACCTTAAATCCCATTTCATAATTGTTGTGGGGAAATTATTTAATATATAATTTTTTTATTATATTGTGGTGTTGATACAGATTTACCCAATTAACATACGAGTACATCACACATAAAAAAATATAATAACAATAATCTTATACTCAAATAAAATAAATAAAAAAAAATATTATGACATTGCTGTGAAGTGACTTAATTAGATCTTAAGAGATTTACAAAAAACTGATTCTTGATCTATTCATCGATCCGTGTATATTGATTTCTGAAAATGTATATAAGAAAGTCACACTGTGTGTGAATAGGGATGATCATTGTTTGTTATTTAATGTAAAAATATAAGGAGTACCTTTTTTGAGTTTCATCCAATATAAGAAATCTACTATTTTAAATCATTCTTTAACTTAATCTTAAATAGCTTTTGAAAAAGTATTTAAATTTTGATCATTTCCGAAACATAATATCTTTTACTTACCTAAAGTTCTTTTTATACATCAGAAAACTTGCAGGTATTCCAATAACAAATGGTGTTGGAGCAAGCAAAAGTTGTTCCGCACAACTCATGCAAGTTGGAAGAAGGGGTATCACAGGAAACATGTACTCTAGAGGGTATATCATTGTAACGAATGCCATCACAGACATAGACAACGCATTATAATCTCTTGATTGCAAAACAAGTTTGTTCTCTAACAAAATTAATGTTAAAACCTTGAGGCAAGTCTCTACACCTGTAAATTTAAAAATGAGCAAAATATGAGAAATTTATTTTTTGCCTTGAATATGTTTTGAGTCTAATATTTTCTCAAAGATTGCTAGGAAAGTTTCAATTTAAGAAATTTCTTTAAATTTAAAACTCAATTCATAGTTTAATATATAACACTGTACTTAATGCAATGAAATTAAACAATAAAATTTAATCTATCTCAAATTGAATAAAAGTATGATTTTGAGACTTCTCTAAAGCCTACTTATAAGTTCCAATACTAGTAATGATACAAATTTGGATTCAAGTCCAATGGCAATACAATTTCTAAAAAGAAAAGAATAAGCCTCTGTTTATATGAAACAAAATTATTTTAATCAACGAATAAGGTAAAATAATTTTCAAATAAGATACATTTAAAAAGAGTTTAAAGTATACAGTTAACCTACTTACCCAACAATTCTAAAGGTAAATGCAGTGGAAAATCAACTAAAGAGAATCGTGTATGGTCTGGTAATGCAAATGTTAATGGATCGTGAACTGTAGGAGATAACACCTCCACTTCTATTCTAGTCTTTCCGGGAATAGGCACGGGAGCTGACAGTAGCCTCAATATCCAAGTTTCTATTTCTTTAACATCGTGAATTACAATGCTTGGTGTATTATCATAAGACTGGCCAGTTAAAACTGACCAAACAGTATCCCTAAAAAATAATGGCACAGTAAATATATTTTCAAAAAAAAATTATAATATAAATGAGGGTAAAAATGTATATCTAGTATCTATTATTGATTTTTTTATCTAAATAGGGATGGAATATCTACTTCATAGATTAAAATATGTATTTTGATAATTATTTAGTCGTAAATGTAATGTTAACGCATTCACAGCCAGCTAGTCACATTAGGAAGTGAATTTATTTTTAGGCACAAATCGCCAATAAAATTCATTATACATGGCCTTCACGACTTCAAATGGGTGTGTTTTTTAGTAAATAGTAGGTTTTTTTTATTTTCTTTATCTATGCATAAAATAAATCCCCCTAGTCGCTAAAAAACCATTTTGATCACGGATGTACCTCGCTAATATTGGGTCAGCAGTTAATGTGTTAAAATATATATAAACCAGATTAAAAAACATTTATTAAATAAAATTTCATGAAAGTCTTGCTGTTTTTCAATTTTCGAGATAAAAAGTATGATTTTATTTGAATACTATGAATGGATCAACAGAAGCTTAAGATATTTTATCAGTTCACAACTTAAATGCACATTTGATTGAACACTGATAAATTAAATTATTGGCAAGGTTTTAATATGAAAAAAAATCAAATTAATAATAGATTGAAACTGAATAAGAAAACTTACCTTCCTGTTTGTTTGGATGCACCGACTCTCCTGGGGCTGGATGATTCGTTGCAAGCATCTATCAATTTCTTTAGGATAAAAAGGCACTCACGAAATATTGAAAAAAAGGGATGATGTGATAGAAGGCAGAGTGATGTTAATGAATGATTCCGAACTCTCTGTAACAAAAAAAGACACATTAATTTAGTCATCAATTTTATTATACACATAAATTACTAAGTACAAGAACTTTGCAATGAACTTCCCACTTCAATGGGAGGATCTTCTACGCTTTTGTTTATAAAAGGTACAATGGCTTGTAAAAGATTTTTTTTGCCATCCTATTCCTGTTTCCTCTCTTTTCTTGTGGCCATTCCTAGCTTTATCTAGGACTGCAACTTATTTCATAGGTTAGGTAGTGTTGAGTAATGTACTATAAGCAGCACACTTCGTTCTAAGAGTAACTGTAAAAAGGTGCCATCACTATTTCTCCTTAGATTTCTGAGTAGCATGATTCTGTAGATTATTAAATCATTTTAATATAATGATATTAAATTCAGTTGAAATAATGGAAATATTGAACAATCATTCTGTATAGCAGAGCACAGCAAAGAAATTAAAAATTTCAAAATATTCTGTTGTATTATATTACACTTTCGATGTATACTGTACAACCTGTCGAGTGTATTACCATGTAGCAATATCTTCCAACTAACGAGAAAAGTGTTTAAACAAGCTTTAAGTTTAAACCAGATTGGAACCTTTTTTTTAAATATCTGGGTACCAACATGAATCAAACCCGCAGCCTCTGGGTTTCCTCTGTTGCCTAGTTGGTAAGACTTACCAACTAAGCAACAAAGGTCATCAACTATCTATAATATTACATTGTTCGTACACTTTTGTTAGAAAAATAAATAAAAGCAAAAAAGTGTAAAATATATATCATGCTCTCCTATAAAATTAATTAAATAGTATATAAATTCTTAAGTAGCATGCTACTTTAGATTAAAAAGATGACGTAACAGTTCTTTTAGAGAAGCTTTGACATTAGCTCAACTATATAATTAATTTTGTTTCTCAAGGTTTATGTTCTCGTATTTTCTATTTTATATGTTTATTATCATGTTTTGATTGGTATTTTTTTAGTCTCAATCAATTCTGTAATATAAAACAGCCATCCATTAAAGGTTGGCAGGATTTAAATTAAGATGTTATATCGCAAATACAGCAACCTACTCACAAGAGTTACAAAAAATGAGTTCATTAAATAGTTGATTCCAGTAACTCCCCAAACCACCAATGATATAACATTACCAAACATGTCCTTTACAAAAAATAAAGGGAAACTCATGTATTTGATGAAGTCACTCATAGCCTGAAGAAATTAGCTGAACCATAGTATTCATACATATATGGGAAAAAACCTTCAGAAAATTTTAAAACGATCAAAATTTTCAAAAGCACGAAACTAAAGAAACATTCAATAAATTATAAAAGAACTAACGATCCCAATACAATATTGTTTACCTCAATGGTACCAAGTCAGAAATATATTAATTCATAAATATATTTTTAAAACATTTAAAAAAATAAATCACCCAACCTGTCTTTTCCTAGATGCTCTGGGGCTAGGAGAGTGACTGCCCCCACTCTCGGAGTCAGGAGCCGGAATGATCCCCAATCGTGGAGCATTTGAAGCCAAGGGAACAGGAATATCTGAGCTTCTGCGGCCCGGTCCACTGAAGCATTCTCTATCAGAATCACTAGGCGCCACATTGCTACTTCTGTAGTCACTAAAACAAATATCAAACAAATCAAATAAGAAATTTCAATTTAATGTTAATCCAAAACATGTTTATTCAACTTGATAACAATAGATTGATTTTATTTTATTGCACTTATGTTATACATATATGTTACACTGCAAAACCTGGCGGGTTTAAAAGATGCCGAATTTCTTCATAATAGGTATTCACTTGTGATCAAGGAATACTGTAAGTCTATCCTATAGATGGATGGATAATAACCGCATAAATTGGTTTATTGTGCAAGCTGTTGAATTTTGGCAGTACATACTTGAAAAATCAGACCCAAAGTGATACAGTAAAAGTCCGTTAATTAGAAAAACAATATTTCGTCATTTGTAATTTTTGCCATATTTTAAGCCTTGAAATCGACTTCGTAATAAATTCTACTGTTAATTCGAAAACTTTCGCCATTCACATTGTTTTTTTTTTCACCAAAAAGTTAATTCGAAAACGTATTTCATCATTCACATTGTTTTTTTTTTCACCAAAAAGTATTAATAACTTCTAATAATTCGAAATTATCCATGCAAATCATGGATCCACGCAATAGTCGGCCCTGTCAGCGAGACTATGATGTATTACACCCTTTATCCAAAGATTTAATATCGAAATATTTCAAGATTAACACAATAAATCTAATAAGCTCTTTAGCATCTTCCTGGTTGATTGGAAGAGATATTCAACTGGCAATAAACCTGTCAATGAAAAAGAAATACGAATACAATACAATATTTAATTGTTTTATTCAGGTTATTCATTTTATTGTAAAATAAATGTATAATTTTTTGTTAAAAAAACACCATGTATCTATTCATCTTTGACTGCCTTCTGCTTGCCAGATGGGTCCGGGTATGCATTGAAATACAATGCGCAAATAGTTTTACACCCTTGAACCCAAACAGTCGGACACAATTGGGTGGTTATAAAAACGTAGCTATAAACACATTTTACAAAATTCTGTCATAAAGGATACAAGAAATGTGAAACTCATAATTCAATCTGGTTTAGTTATCTTGTTTTCAAATAACTGAATTTATGTTAGTAACTTGTCGAAAAAAGCATTCCATATAAATATCATATAATTATGGTCACTATTGGACACAGATTGTCTCGAAAAAATGTGCATATTTAGTTTGTATTTATTTTTTAATTACCGCATTTTCTGATCAAACGAAGACATTGATTCGATTTAATTTTATTTTTTTTATTTGAATAGCAGAAATTTTAATAAAAAGCATTTTTTTTTAGCCCCAGAGTAGTCTATTAGAAATGACTAAATCCAATAAGAGTGCTAAGCGTTAACACGTAATTTTGAAAAAAATATTACCGCGCGATTTGTTGTCAAATATTTTCTCTGGTTGAATATTATATTTCATTTTAGCCAACTTAACAAAAAAAGCATTATTATGCTTAATAAAACTTCGTTTACACTAAAAAAACAAGTGATTTATACATTAAGTCGTAATGAAATTGGTTTTCGTAAGATTCAATTAACCTCCTTGAACAGTTAAAATAACCTAACTATCGAAATTTCTCGAAATTCGATATTATTTTCGAGATTTAACTTGACACGTATGCTAAGAATTAATATTTTCGTAGTAGCAATTAGCATACTTTTTTTGTTTTACAAATGTTCGTAAAATAAAACTCGGTACTCGCTAACATAATAAGATAAAACAAAAAACTTAAATACTTTTTTTTTTTTAAATAATTTCCCTTTAGTGTTGTATGGTGTGGTTTATATTGTATGTGTTTACATGGTAATTTGTGAAATACGTCAATCCAGGGAACAGGAAGATGTGCAGTGACCGGCAAATTTGATTAAGGGTGGGTGTTGATAGAATCTCGCAATAACAGGTTATTTTGAAATATTCAACCAATCTATAATTACATATTTTTACCTTTAAACCCCCCCTTTTTAATTTCATATGAATTATCTCGCAAGAATGCGTATTATACATAAAAATCAGTAAATGTGATTGACCATTGTGAAGATACACAACTCTTAAATTTGAAACTCACTGGTCCAAGCCACATAGCAAACTATTTTCATTAGATAGGTTATTGTTACATTTTCATTAGTTTTATGAGAAAGAGAGGTCACAGATTTATGTGTTGCTGTTATCGCACTTAATTTAATAACTTCTCAAGCATTTCGTTATACGATAAATATTTATGAAAAAAATAACCTTAAAACTCAAGTGAAAATATTTTTATTACCTCTTTTCAAGAATCGCAAAAATCATAGATTGAAAATTAAATCAATATAATTTTGATTATAATAAAAACATATGCAGATGCGTGGAAGTACCTTATCTAATTATCGCAGTCACCATCTTCATATCCTTTCACTTAACTTTTACGTAATTATGTTGTAATATGTTTGATCTGTCAATAGTAGTGGGTTCGAATCCCAAATTAGAATGCCATTTAGAAGTCTGATCTGCAAACGGCGTTATATAACTTATCATTTTTATTATTATTCAATACACTATTTTTTTAAATACATGCAGAACAATAAAATAAACTCTGTGATACAAATAGTAATTTTGAATAAATAATAAAATATACTCTCAATACAACTAAAATAAACAAGTTCAAGTTTACATTAAAATGTATTGCAAAACTTTATCTAAAAGAATCCTATACAAGCGTATTGAAATATTTTCTCAATATACGATTCCAATTGAATTCCTGGCGAATTGCGTTTAAATATTTATTCAGCAAAAGGGCAATTCCTTTTACTCGGAAAATTTACATTTTTACGGTCTATTGGAATGTTCAATTCTTGTTTGCACAGGATTAAAAAGCCGCCTTGGTATTTACATTGTTGGAATTTCTTTACATGACAAAGAAATTGAAAATACCTAGAAAAATGTCTTGTTTAACCAACCAAACTAGTAAACAAATACTTAAAATTTATATCTCCTAAATCAACATTCTCCGGGTTGTTTTATTAGGTCGGGAATCTCTAAACTACAATCTGCGGATCTATATGAGTTCTTAATATTTATATGAACTTAAAACAAATAAGAAAAATAAAAAGAAAGAAGTTATGCAGTATTAGATATTTTTTTATATCTTCCATCGTCTAAGCAAGTATGTATTAAAACATTTCTGAAGTTGTATAATATACTGAATTATAACCAATAGAGACATCATAAAACCAAAAAAAGCGGTTTCAATAAAAACTGTTTTTCATTTTCTCTGAGCGTTAGTAAAAACTGTACAAAATTATTGACATAAAACAATATATTAATAATTTAAAACATTCATCACGTCCATATATTATAAAGTAAATTTATTTTTAAAAGATCCGATAATATCAAAAAATATCATTTTTTCTATCAAAATGCCCACAGTATCCTTATTTTTTCTGATCAAATGCTTGTCATTTAAAATGTTTTGTTAGATCTGCCACACCATTCAAGTTATTTCCATAACAAAGATTGACATATTTTTTTATCCTTTCTATGAACTTAAATGAAGCGAATGTATATGAGTGCTTTATAAATAAGTACAGGAAAATTTATTTCAACATATTCTCATTGTTATATTAGTATTTACGTAGGCATCGTACCCAAAATGTTGTCGGTTCAATTCAATTGATCCAGTATCGGCCGTAAAATATTCAAGATTTTCCACGAAGTCAGTATATTTCAAGCTGATCCCATAGGAATATATTTCTTCGGAGTATTTTCAAGGATATAAGGAATATTAAATATAGAACTGTATTCAATAAGCAAGTAAAATTGTTGATGTAGATATTGAAAAGATTTGTACTGATAACTTTCAAATGAAAACCTTTACATTCAACCATCGACAGGTAGCTCCTCATTCCATTTGATTTAATTTATTGGTGTTTTAATCTTCATAAATTCAAACAAATGTCGATCAATGAAGATTTTTAATATTGAAACGGGATCAAACAAATTGTTTAGAACATTACGTAATTTACAAATATGATGATGATTTATTTTATGATGATTGATTGATAAATCTAGCGATTTACATTATATAGCATGCTTAGCTTCTGCCTGATTGCTTGCTTACTTAACATGCCGCCTGCTTATTTCCTTAAATTCCCCGATTTCAGAGTAATCAATTTCTACGGTCAACTAACATTTCGTTTATCAATGATTGTTTATCAAATATCTGAACGAACTTCAGAATGATTGAAATCGATCCAAGTGTTGCCTTCCATAAGGCATACGAAAGGATATTCTGGTTGACCTCGAGTAAGCTTATGGAGGTGTCTTCGGGGGTGTTAAGTCAAAGTGCGTCAACCAAAGGACAGTTTTCTTCTGAAATTCCACTTAACAGAGGATCACAGAAAGCACTAACGGAAAACTTGGACTTATTAGTTATTTTTACTCGATGACTCGGGTCAATGCTGAGGTGATGATTTTTTCGGCCGCTGAGGTGATATTTATGGTTATTATTTTTTTCGTTTCAGAAAATATGATGATAATTTTAAAATTAATATATGCGCAAAATAACGACACAAAAACGGCCTAATATGTGATCATTTATTATGTAACTCCAGCCCTGGATGACATTCGGTAGAAGTATACAAAGGTATTAGTTTGATTTTCTGACGAAGGGATTTTCCATTACGTAATTTAGTTTTGAATATTCGTACATGTCGAACATCGCTAAAATATTCTAGTATTCAATCAATATCTCTACATAACTTCTCAATCTTGCCAAATTAATAATGGTGTTACGTATGTAAAGATAGAATCTACATTGTAAATCAAAATTTACCTCTACTATTATATATCCACACTTTATATGTATTTACGAGTACCTACATCCTCATTTTTAATACAAAGTAAATAGCAAAGAAGAGAAGACGACATTATTCAAAGAGAGAGAGAGAGAGAGAGAGAGAAGAGAAGACGAAAGCAGAAGCTTGTTGACAATAATTCAAAACAATATATTTAAGGTGTTTCATTTTTTAATAAGCCATTTTTAATATAAAAGAGTGCCTATTGTATATTCCTATTGTGTTTTACAGGGAATATTGAGGAAAAAAAATTGATACATTGAGTTAAAGTATTACATACTGAAATTAAACGGAATATATCTTCGACAACAAATATAAATGATTATCTTTATTTTAAATCCGGCTTTAACTCGATAAATGAAAAAGTTGGATGTGGGGCAAATTAAATAATCCTCGATTATACTCGTATACTTCATTCCGAATAAACTTTAAACGCAGTTTAAAGGAGGTACACATTTTTCCTTTTACGTAACATAGGTACACACATTTTTCGGTTTAATTTGATAACCAACAATAATTAATCACTCTTATTAAACATTTTTAAAAGTTTTTTTTTAAACAAATAAATACATAAGACTTGTCAAATTGAAAATTTAGTTTTTGATTTTTTTTAAATTAGCATCATATTAGTCATAGTATAAATAGGCCAAAACCCATACGATGGTTGTCGTCAAAGAAAGAATACGAGAATTGAATTTTGAATACAAGAGAGCGAGAGAGGAATACTTGGATTCTCTCCGAAAGTAATTCGAAATTTGAACTCGGTGGGTCCGTGATACTGAACGAATTTTAAATACCTAGCTAACAATTTTTGAACCGGTCTAAAAGGAGGACGATGTATAAATGATATATATAAACAAATTTTACATTTATGAATATGTATTTTCATAAATGTAGAATTTGTTTTACTTCCGTGAATATTTCACGGGTTGCAACTAGTGAATTGTAACAAGCGACAAAATTGATGCCCTCTTTCCAATTTCAAACTGATTCTGAAACATTTTCAACCAAAAGTTTTTGTCTCGAAAATCCATTTTTCTTGTAAAAATCCTCCATACAAAACAATAAATTAGGTACGTGAATCCCACTTGAAATCGAGTTTTCTTCATTCTTTTGTCAAAATTTAGTGACAGTAAAATTACAAGTTTTTCTTTGGTATTATAAAAAAAACTTTTAGGGATTTTGAAAAGTTGGCGCTAGCAATAAATATGATTACAAAATGTTCGACGAAAGAATAAATGTTTTCAATTTTATTTTTTAAACTTTAATTTTAACTTGCATACAAATCTAAGTTAAAATGGAGTAAAAAGTTATCTCCGCATAATTTTATAAAATCGTCTCCAGTGATCTGATTATATGAGTACTCGTATGTTACTTAAATATTAAACAAGCCGATCCGGGTTCTATGTCCAACTGACTATATATCGTCTTATTTTAAGTTGTTCAATTTTAACGTTTTCTAGTAAACTATTAACCTTTTTGCACAAGTTCACTATAAATATATATTTTTTATTAATCTATTTATTAACACGTTAAGTGCCGAAAATGCCTATAGCTGTTCATATAAACTTTTGCTGGGTGCTCGAAATTCCTATTGTCGTTCTTTTCCTAATCTCATGGGGTGAATTACAAAACAAGTGACCCCAGCGGGGCCTTAAAGTACTGATAGGGTTTGTAAGGGCTATACGACAATGAATTATAGTTGCTTTTTTAATTTTTTTACAGCACAGTAATTATAAAAGAAATTATTCAGCTGTCAATGTGTTAATTCATTTATTCATTCCTCCATTCATTCAATTACTTTTATCTATTTGTTTATTTATCAACGATATGATGTGCCTTATGACAAAATTTCAATTTGACTAATGAATGTTTCATACATGTATGTTTAAAATTTAAATTAATAAATACAGTCCGCGGTACCTTAAGTGAAACAACAAAAATAAAAGAAATATTTACAGCTTTCGCATTAAATAAGAAAACAATGCGACTAAAACTAAAAACAGAATAAGAATAAACTACATATTTAGTGAATATCACTTTTCCCAGTTTCAAATTAACACTCTTGCCCGTCTACACACATACTCGTATATTAAGATTAGTCAATACGCAACATATAAATACTCATAAATGCATCAGTATTGTGAGATTACAGAAGTTGTACAACAATCTTGAACGACTTCTATTTTTAACGCTTTCTTTAAAAATCCATATATAAAATATAATCGAGTCCTCATTAACAGCTAAGTACTCGTTCTATAACCGTTAAGTTCAGATACTTTGATATCAAATGATGTTTTAACACTTATTTTGGAACAAAAGAAGCTCAAGTCTAAAATTACAAAATGTTTCATTATAATTAAACCCACGCGTATAAAATAAATAAATCGTTTCCAATTTATTCCTATCACACCCTATACAATTATTCTCAACAATATGACGCCATTACAGTTCATTCACAATGCCCACCATATTTTTAAAGTGATTCTTCTGTATAAAATTCCTCGTTTACAGCAGATAAAATTAAATGAAGTTTACCCTCGCACCATAATGAACTCTGAAGAAAACTGAAATATCAAAGGTCTATCTATCCTTTCAGGAATTTATATCAAACTTGGAAATCAAATTATGACGCCATTGCTAACTCCCCGAGGACTGGACAGTTTCTTGTGAGAAAAAAATGTGGGTTTTATCTTTACCAAGCAGGGCACTAGTAGACATAATTCTAGAGCTGGGGAAATAAAACTACCTGAAATATGAAAGAAGAATATATAATCGGTGGGCTAAAAGAAGAAATATGGGTTTTATCTTTACCAAGCAGGGCACTGGTAGACATAATTCTAGAGCTGGGGAAATAAAACTGCCTGAAATATGATAGAAAAATATATAATCGGTGGGCTAAAAGAAAAAATATAACTTTTATATCCGCATCAATAGATGTTGTAGAAAGACGCTCACTGAGAAGAATACACGGGGTGACAATATACGATAGAATACGGAGTGAAGTGATCAGGGATGAATGTGAACTTAAGGCTGATGTGTTGAGTAAAATGGAAAAGGTCACTCTGAGATGATTTAGGCATGTAGAACGAATGAATGAAGAAAGACTAACAAAACAAAGATACTCGTATAATGCAAATACGAATGGAAGGCGTGGTAGAGAATGACCAAGGAAAATATGGTTGGATCATGTGAATGAAATTTTGAAAGAAGGAAATATAAAAAGTCAGAGAACTCGTAAGCGCAGTATGAAAAGGCGTATGGATGTAAGAGGCGAAGGATATGTGTCAAGATATGAAAAATATGGCGCTCTGTCCTCCCTGCTTAACCCGACAGAGAAGTGGCTTGATGGTATATACTCATATGTATGTATATACACATACTCGTATATATCACCCTCAAACTGTACTTCGTGACTCGTTTCATGTATACTGTTGCAATATTACGTTAGAAGTACATTTCTTAAACTACTCACACAATCGTTCTTAAGTGGCGAACTCGCAATGAAAATAGACACGGAAAATTGGTTGAGACCGGTCCCTTGTTAATATCAAATACTTCGTGCACAGTCTCCCCCGGTCGATAATGTATTTCAGACCACGACAAGGACCAATAGCTCGCGATGAGGTGAAGAATTTAAAAGCAGTTTTTGCTACTTTTACCTCTGCCCATTTCTGCTCTAATGAAGCTTCATTTTTCGTTTCTATTTTTAAGGAAACCATCGAGGTCAAAAGTACCTCGTAATAATGTTCACATTTTATAGCGTTCCGTTAAACGTTTTCCACAAATGCGTTCTAAAAGTGTTGAATCTCAAGTAAAGTAATCGATCAAACCTAAATGGTAGTCATTAATATTTAAACCTTTTTAAGACCACCTAATCTTCGCTTTAAAGTTTTTCAGATAATATTAAGACACCCATTGAAGAGTTTAATGTGTGTTTTACAGTGATAGAGTATTAAGTAACGCGCTACGTAAAGAACCCAGTAATTACGAGTACAATGTTTAACTCTTGCTTGAGTGGCGTACTACTTCAATTGTTTAATAAGGTACCTGTAAAAATGCAACTTTTACAAAAAAGCTTTAATAAAACTTTTTCGGCTATAAAAATTAGGTGGGTTTTATGAAGATCGCGTCATATTATTGAAAATATTTATGTATCACGTGATAAAAATAAATTGGAAGCAACTTGTTTATTTTATACTCGTAGGGTTTAATGGAACAATTTGTAATTTAGGCTTGAGTTCACTTGCTAAAACAAATTCTTAGAAAAGTATGAAATGTATATTTCTATAGTTAATCAATTATTTATATAAGCTTTAACTTTGTGGAACTCCATTTCCTTTGGTTCAATAGACCACGCACACTTCCGATAAAATATGACACCAGTTGGACATAAGTATTGGTTTCATAACAAAACCGGGATCGTTTGAGGTTGAAACAGGTGTCGCAATGTAATGTAATCAGTGGATTAACAGTCAGTTATTATTAAATCTTATATATTTCAAGTAATTTTTTTGAGAGAATCTAATACATGCAGCTTACAATTTTCCTTAAATACTAGTCATAATGAATGTGTATACACATCAGTGGGAATTTAATCATACTTGTGAAATAAATAAAACAGTGCTACGAGTACATCATTATGTTATATCCCACCGCAGGAAACAATACTACATAATTCTATCCCACCGCAGGAAACAACGCTACATCATTCAGTTCCACCGCAGGAAACAATGCTACATCATTCTATCCCACCGCAGGAAACAATGCTATATCATTCTATCCCACCGCAGGAAACAACGCTACATCATTCAGTTCCACCGCCGGAAACAATGCTACATCATTCTATCCCACCACAGTAAACAATGCTACGTAATTCTATCCCACCGCAGGAAACAATGCTACAGCATTCTATCCCGCCGCAGGAAACAATGCTATATCATTCTATCCCACCGCAAGATACAACGCTACATCATTCAGTTCCACCGCAGGAAACAATGCTACATCATTCTATCCCATCGCAGGAAACAATGCTACGTCATTCTATCCCACCGCAGGAAACAATGCTACATCATTCTATCTCGCCGCAGGAAACAATGCTATATCATTCTATCCCACCGCAGGAAACAACGCTACATCATTAAGTTACACCGCAGGAAACAATGCTACATCATTCTATCCCATCGCAGGAAACAATGCTACGTCATTCTATCCCACCGCAGGAAACAATGCTACATCATTCTATCCCGCCGCAGGAAACAATGCTATATCATTCTATCCCACCGCAGGAAACAATGCTACGTCATTCTATCCCGCCGCAGGAAACAATGCTATATCATTCTATCCCACCGCAGGAAACAACGCTACATCATTCAGTTCCACCGCAGGAAACAATGCTACATCATTCTATCCCACCGCAGGAAACAATGCTACGTCATTCTATCCCACCGCAGGAAACAATGCTACATCATTCTATCCCACCGCAGGAAACAATGCTATATCATTCTATCCCACCGCAGGAAACAATGCTACATCATTCAGTTCCACCGCAGGAAACAATGCTACATCATTCTATCCCACCGCAGGAAACAATGCTACGTAATTCTATCCCACCGCAGGAAACAATGCTACAGCATTCTATCCCGCCGCAGGAAACAATGCTATATCATTCTATCCCACCGCAAGAAACAACGCTATATCATTCAGTTCCACCGCAGGAAACAATGCTACATAATTCTATCCCACCGCAGGAAACAACGCTACATCATTCAGTTCCACCGCAGGAAACAATGCTACATCATTCTAGTGCTACGAGTACATCATTATGTTATATCCCACCGCAGGAAACAATACTACATAATTCTATCCCACCGCAGGAAACAACGCTACATCATTCAGTTCCACCGCAGGAAACAATGCTACATCATTCTATCCCACCGCAGGAAACAATGCTATATCATTCTATCCCACCGCAGGAAACAATGCTACATCATTCTATCCCGCCGCAGGAAACAATGATATATCATTCTATCCCACCGCAGGAAACAATGCTACGTCATTCTATCCCGCCGCAGGAAACAATGCTATATCATTCTATCCCACCGCAGGAAACAACGCTACATCATTCAGTTCCACCGCAGGAAACAATGCTACATCATTCTATCCCACCGCAGGAAACAATGCTACGTCATTCTATCCCACCGCAGGAAACAATGCTACATCATTCTATCCCACCGCAGGAAACAATGCTATATCATTCTATCCCACCGCAGGAAACAATGCTACATCATTCAGTTCCACCGCAGGAAACAATGCTACATCATTCTATCCCACCGCAGGAAACAATGCTACGTAATTCTATCCCACCGCAGGAAACAATGCTACAGCATTCTATCCCGCCGCAGGAAACAATGCTATATCATTCTATCCCACCGCAAGAAACAACGCTATATCATTCAGTTCCACCGCAGGAAACAATGCTACATCATTCTATTCCATCGCAGGAAACAATGCTACGTCATTCTATCCCACCGCAGGAAACAATGCTACATCATTCTATCCCGCCGCAGGAAACAATGCTATATCATTCTATCCCACCGCAGGAAACAACGCTACATCATTCAGTTACACCGCAGGAAACAATGCTACATCATCTATCCCACCGCAGGAAACAATGCTACGTCATTCTATCCCACCGCATGAAACAATGCTACATCATTCTATCCCACCGCAGGAAACAATGCTACGTCATTCTATCCCGCCGCAGGAAACAATGCTATATATTTCTATCCCACCGCAGGAAACAACGCTACATCATTCAGTTCCACCGCAGGAAACAATGCTACATCATTCTATCCCACCGCAGGAAACAATGCTATATCATTCTATCCCGCCGCAGGAAACAATGCTACATCATTCTATCCCACCGCAGGAAACAATGCTACATCATTCTATCCCACCGCAGGAAACAATGCTACATCATTCTATCCCGCCGCAGGAAACAATGCTATATATTTCTATCCCACCGCAGGAAACAACGCTACATCATTCAGTTCCACCGCAGGAAACAATGCTTCATCATTCTATCCCGCCGCATGAAACAATGCTATATAATTCTATCCCACCGCAGGAAATAAAGTTGTTCTGTTTTTCCACTTAATTCAATGTTGCATTAATATTATACTCGTATATGTGTTGTACTCGATATATTATTATTTGTCGTCCCTAGGATTTCAATGTCCGCCATAGTAAAAAAATATTTACCTTTACAAATAAACATTTCGATATCCACTTCAATCGAACGATCCTTACAACGATTTAGCAAACATGAACGTTGATATCAACATACCATTGTACTCATCGCACCACCAAATGTATCTTAAAATAAAAATCCGTCGTGCTGTGGCACAGAATTCCTTAGGTTTAGAAATAGAGCACTATATATGAGATTATTAAAAATATGTTAACATCGAAAAAATATTGGAAAATTAGGGAAACTTTCTAAAATATCAAAAGCTCGTAAAAATATCTAAAATGGAAAAATATTTAAACGGGCAGAATATATTAATAAGTAAAAAAATATCGAAACTGGCCGAAAATACCTCGAAGAAGTTAAAATTTCAAAAAGAATCGAAAATATGTCATACCAAAGTCCTAAAGAGACGAAAATACCTCGTGATATCGAGAATTATCGACATAATCTAAATTATTCGTCAGAATCTAAATTAAATTACATAGAATTAAAATCGGGAAATGTAAAATTTTCCCATATGTCAAAACATGGAAATTCGTCATTTTATTTTAATAGGATGTTAAGTATTAGCATAACTAACTATTATTAAAATAACAGTTTAAGTTTCATCAAATCGCCTGGAAAAACAGGATCATAATAATAAAAGGACAAATTATATAGCGCCGTTTAGAGAGCAAACTCTCCTCAAGGGCGCTCTTACTCAGGATACGAACTCACTCATAAATTTTGATAAGAACTCCCAAAAAGGGTTGTCTGGAAGTGCTTCCTGAAGCTGCACAGGCCACCCATCACTAGGAGGCAGACCATTCCATGCCATAAGACCAACAACGACAAAAACAATCATAATACCCCGCCCGATTGGATTGTTTTGAAATAACTGTAGGAACTACTATCGTCGCTGAAATATTGTCAACATACACGGTCAACGACTGACGAAACGACCTTTGGATATGTCCAAAGGTCGCATACCAAAACATTGAAATTGTTTACCCACAAATACTATTTACGATACATTCCACAGTAGAAAGAGAACGCATCGCGCTGTCTCGCCGTTTTCGCCAACAAATTGTCTACCCACAATATTATTTGCGATGTCTGCAATATTTCAATCGACCATCTCTGCACGCACAGAAGCGAGATAAAAATATATTGCGGGCGCACTCCCGCGCCCATTCTGAAATGTATAAATACCTACTTACCGATAAATAAAGCATCATTAATCACTATTTATTATTCATTGATTCATTCACTCTCTCTTTCCGCATCGCTAATTGACGTATTTTATTTAAATACCAAACAATCAAAATCACGTCGGGGTCACCACTTTAGCAGATGTACTTGAAGGACGAGCTGATGATTTTGATTGTTTGGTATTTAAATAAAATACATCAATTAGCGATGCGGAAAGAGAGAGTGAATGAATCAATGAATAATAAATAGTGATTAATGATGCTTTATTTATCGGTAAGTAGGTATTTATACATTTCAGAATGGGCGCGGGAGTGCGCCCGCAATATATTTTTATCTCGCTTCTGTGCGTGCAGAGATGGTCGATTGAAATATTGCAGACATCGCAAATAATATTGTGGGTAGACAATTTGTTGGCGAAAACGGCGAGACAGCGCGATGCGTTCTCTTTCTACTGTGGAATGTATCGTAAATATAATAGTATTTGTGGGTAAACAATTTCAATGTTTTGGAATGCGACCTTTGGACATATCGTTTCGTCGGTCGTTGACCGTGTATGTTGACAATATTTCAGCGACGACAGTAGTTCATACACAACCAATTTATTAAATAAACAAGAAAGTGATCTTAAACCTCTACTTCTCTCTGTAGAAACATCTCTCAGGCACAGATTCGAAAGATACGATGGATACATCCCATTAAGGGACTTGAAAACAATGAGACAAGTTTGAAATCAATCCGACTTTTTTAGAATCAGACCAATATGGCAATATTTATGACACGAGTATATCAGCCTAGCGGCTACAATGAAAACATACTGGAGTCAAGAAATTTGTGAATCAGGCAAACCAGAATAAATAGAGATACAATAATCCAGGCGCAACACAATAAATGAATTTATAAGAGTTTTTATTTTCCTTCTGGAAAGACATTGACATTTGAACTGTGTAAGACTATAGAAACCTGAAGAAACCGGATAACCAATTTGTCTATCGATGGAGAACTATTAAGACAGACACCAAGTTTTGCCTCCAAATATCAGCATCCCAGTGTAAATTTTAAAAATATACAGAAATGAAGCTAACCTTGAGAAGGCCGAGTCCGAGCTCTTCTCCATGCTCTTCCTCCAGGACTCCCTGCGGAAAGACGTGGACCTGTCCCCGCGATGCCCGCCCGCGCCCGCACTCAGCCCCGTCTTCTCGATGGGCCGGTAGAAGTTCACGCATATCCCATATCTCGTTTTTCCTGCATTGATAAAAAGAGGAATGTTATATTAGATACATTACATGGGCACATTAACATATACATATATGCTAAACAAATTCAACACACAATAAGTGCACATTTTTAGAAGCTAGCAAATGTAGTAGAAATGTGTGCATTAGGAAAACATGTACGAGTAATATGACGGCGTGACTCTTGTTTTTTTTTGTAGGCTTTATTTCTCTCAAACTTTTCAAGATATCTGTAAATGTGTTGAAGTTTCGAGGTTTTTTTTTTATCTTAGAGTAGATAGATTATATGCATATTTTTATTATTTTCTTAAATTATTTTTATCTTTCTTTTTGTACGTTAGTTCCTTTTAATGCCTGACAATTGATCTGACTCAAGTTTTATTTTATGTTTTTGTTGTTTGGTATGAGTATGTACTTCATTTCGATATTATTTTTTGTATATGAATCATGTAAATGTTTATATTTTTGAAGTTGTATTTATATTCATGCGCACTCAAAATTCTAATTTGAGTATAACTTTTGTAACCTTTTTTAATGGTCAATAAAATATCACACTTTGTAATTAAACTTTTAAAAAATTAAAATGAGTCGATGTATGAAAAAATAAGAAATGTGATTAAGCATGAATGAATGTGCGCTAGAGGTGTTAAGAAGAGTAAAAAAGGAGCATGTTGAGGAGGTTTGGATATGTTTAACGGGTTAATTACGCAAGACTGAATTAACCCTTTTAATCCCACGGGGCCGATCATCTGCCTCAAAGTTTTCATTCAAGTTTTTATGTTGAATGTATATTTTTTCAAACTTTGAGAATCATTCACTTTTAAAATAATGCATTTAAAACTAAATATTAACTGAGATAAAAAATAAAATATAGACTACTGTTTTTTTGCCAAAATATGCTGGGATTAAAAGGGTTAATATATTTATAATGCAAGTACAAGTAGGATTAATCGTAAAATTATGGTTGAATTAAGTAAATTTTTTTTTAAAAGAAAAGATAAGATAGAAAAGAAATAGAAGAGCTGTATAAGAAGATATATGGATGTGGAGGAGACGAAGGAAGTGTATAGAGACAAGAAAGTTTGGCGCTTTGTACTCTCTCACATCACATCAGAGAAATGAGGTGATGGTGTGGAATATAAAAATTACCATTGTGTCAATATATGTGGTTGTCATCAATGTCTGAATCAAGCAAGATACAAGAGGAAGAAAACAATCTCCGTCGCTTAGTTGGTTAGACAAATCTCTTCAAATCCAGGGGTTGCGTGTTCGAGTCGCGGTAGAACCAGATTTTTTTTAAAAGGATTCTGGTCTGGTTTTCACTTAAGTTCTCTTTAATATATTTCTGGTTTATTATAAGAATTTTCCATAGGACAAAAAGATCACCCGGTTATACTGTTTGTATATTAAATAAGATCAAGAAAAATACTCTGAGATGTTTTGGATATGTAGAACAAAAAGATAGTTTGGACATGATCCAGTTAATGACATTTTTAAAGAAGAAAATATAAAAAGTAAGAGAAATCGTAGGAGTTGTATAGATATTTAAGAGGCGAAAAATATGTGTCGCGTTGAAAGTCTGGCGCTCTCTTCTCTCTCCTCTCTGCCTACCCCAACAGTAAAATAGCATGATGGTATTTATGTATGTAATATAATACAATACAACAAGATAATTATTAATGTATGTATTAAAACGTATCACAGTCATATAAAGACATACAAAAACATATCAAATTACGTCGAATATGCTGGTTTATTTATGGTATACTATACTACTCGTAAATGTATTGGGTGTTAACATAAGTTGTGTCCGTTTTTTTTTCAATTTCAAAATGAGCACCAAAAGTAACATTAAATGGTACATGTTATACGTCATTCGAAAGAAAATGTTCTGCTCTACAAGATATTGTGTTTGCTTTTACGTTACACATATTATTTTATTTGATTACAAGTCTTCAAAATGGAATGTCAAGTAGACGAAAGTGAGCATTTTCGACCTCCTTCTGTTCGCGTTCAATCGAGGGAATAAAGCTGCCAAAGCTGCTCGCGATATTTGCGAAGTGTACGGTGAGGATGCTATGAATGAAAGGACAGCTCGTCAATGGTTTTTACGTTTCAAATACGGTAATTTCGATCCGAAAGACATAGAGTCATTCGAAAGAAAATGTTCTGCTCTACAAGATATTGTGTTTGCTTTTACGTTACATATATTATTTTATTTGATTACAAGTCTTCAAAATGGAATGTCAAGTAGACGAAAGTGAGCATTTTCGACCTCCTTCTGTTCGCGTTCAATCGAGGGAATAAAGCTGCCAAAGCTGCTCGCGATATTTGCGAAGTGTACGGTGAAGATGCTATGAATGAAAGGACAGCTCGTCAATGGTTTTTACGTTTCAAATACGGTAATTTCGATCCGAAAGACATAGAGCGTTCCGGACGACCAGTGGACTTAGATGAGGACCGCTTAAACCATATAATTCATGAAGATCCCCTTCAAACCACCGTAGAATTGGCTGAGCAGATAAATTGTAGTCACATGACTGTATACCGCAATCTTAAATCAATGGGAAAAGTCCAGAAGTTCGGCGCTTGGGTTCCACATGTTTTGAGTGAAAACAACAAAAATCAACGTTTGACAATTTCTGCTGGTTTGCTCGCGCGTCATGGAGCTACGCATATCCACAAGCAAAGGTTCCTTTACCGCATCATTGCTGATGATGAAAAATGGGTTGAAAATGGTAATGAAAAAAAAATGGTGATAAAAAATGTTTGAAGGGGATCTTCATGAATAATATGGTATTAGTGGTCTTCGTCGAAGTCCACTGGTCGCCCGAAAAGCTCCATGTCTTTTAGGTCGAAATCATTGTCTTTGAAACGCAAAAACCATCGACGAGCTGTCCTTTCATCCGTAGCATCTTCACAGTACACTTCGCAAATATCGCGAGTATCTTGTAGAACAGAAAATTTTCTTTCGAATGACGTATAACATTAACCATTTAGTTTTATTTTTGATGTTCATTTTTAAATTGGATAAAAACGGACACAACTTATGTTAACACCTAATAGGTATATCGTCGTTCATTATATAGATATTATGCAATAAAGTTACATATGGCGAGTCAAGAGCGGAAAATCGCATATGTTACTTAATATTTTGGCGTAATTACGCTGATATGGGGAGTGACATGGCTCTTGATAACTAATAAGTTTTCGAAGTCGATTTTTAATGTAGGGTTGATGTATAAATGTTAAATGCTGACATACAAAGTTCCAATTAATTTGATTAGAAAAAATGCAAAATAAATATTGATTCCTAAGGGAATTTTTCAACCGAAAGATAGTGAAAGGCCTTTATATGAGAAAAAACACGGTACCATCGAGCATCGAACCCAACACAAGCAGGCGGAATACGAGCGTTATACTAATAGGTTATGGTGGTAATCATACTACAGCGCGATTCTTACTTATAGTAAAAAATATGTCACAAACGGTATTTTAAATTTAATTATCCTGTAATATGTATATTTTCAATGCAATACATTTAAGAGTATCCATGCCACCTGTTGAACTGCGTGCAGTGTGTATTTTTATAAAGTAGGCAGGTGCTGACTCGATCATCGTTGGTATCCAGATTTTTTCAAATTTCCACTTAAGGCCTCTGTAACATATTTCTGGTTGGTTGGCAGAGATTGTAACATAACGTTAAACCTGTCAGGTTGTAATGTATACAACGAAAGTGTAATTTAATACTAGTATCATTAGTTAGAGTGCTAGAATAATCTATGAAAGATAATCAAGAACTGGGTTCAAAGAGTACAATTAGATGTGGAAAATAAAAACATATGGCGACTTCTAACTGCCGCTAATCTTCCGTCCCAGGAGTTACGGTTTCGAATTCCGTTGATTACCAATTTTATTAAAAGGTAATATATTTCTGGTGGGATGGAAGAGATCGCCACGTGGCAATAAATCGTCCAGGCTGTACTGTATACGAGCACAATGAAAGTGTAATAAAAAACTCTAGAACTCTGTTCAGAAATGGTAAGCGAACGAATCTGATATGGACAGAAAAAAACACAGTCTACAATAGAATGTGTAAATTCTGATAATCGACAAATAAAAGCCATTCTATTTTATTGTTAGAAATAACTCATATTTATGTGTTCACAGCATTTAATTAGAATTTAAAAAAAAAACATAATAGTCATTTGATATTTCAAATCTATTTTAAAAATGTTAATACAATGAAAATATTCAAGAGTATAAAGTATAAAATTACAAAGCTCTAAAGGCCACAAATTATAAATTCAATATCAATTAAATGTTTTATACGTCTGTTGGGATGTAGTTATATAACTAAGGAATTGAAAGAAAAAATTTCTTCCAGCGCCAAAGATAATTCAATATAAAAAATACTAAACGTGTCTGTATTTTAAATGAAGAATAATTTATTTGATATTTCTTGTGGACGAAATTTTACAAGGTTGTCTAAAAATAAATTGATATATTATATTATGCCTTATTACCAGCGAACATTAAACTGGAAACCAAATTATTTGTTATTATAAGCTCTAAATAACTCCGATGTCACGTTAATTATTGAGCAGAAAGAATATTTTTTTTGATAATGTAATGTGTTAATTCAATAATAATTTGCTATTTTTCGTCAAAAATAATTAATGAAATACTTTATATTCTCACGGTTTTCAGCATTTGCTTTGTTCATTCCATTATTTTAATTGAATTCAAAGGCATAATTCTAGCTTGAACATTTAGAAAATGAGCTTAATAAGTAACATATTATGTAATACGTAATAATAAATATCATAAATCGATATTAATTAGTCCTTGTAGTCACTTATTACGTTCCATTATATACCATCACGTCATGTCTCTTTTGGAGTAGACAGAGAGGACAGGTCTCCACGGCTTTAGCCCCATTCACATCCATACATTTCCTCATATCTATACATCTTCACCTGTTTCTCGTATTTCTTACCTTTATCTCCGTAAAAATTTCTCCAACTATCTCCTCCTACTCTTTCTCGGTCTACCTCTTCCTCGCTCTTCATTAATTTCAGAGATATATGTTAGTTTCGTCTTTCACGACTCATTCTCTTCAAGATTCCTTTCTTAATTTTACTTAATAACATCCATCTCTAACAGTTATCCTTTATCAGTTCATTTATTACTCTTTCAAACATTATATAATGCCGAATATTCTACGCAAAACGCACATTTCTACCACATTACATCAACCTGAAATATTTTTTCATCATTTTCAATATCATTATTTAATATGTATTTTTACTAAATGCATTCTGCAACACATGTAAGTCGCACCAAAGAGAGCAGGCCGTAAAAAAGGTTTGAGAATGAACACCCACAAAACCAAGTGGATAACTGTGTCGCGGAAAAATGAAATCCAGGATTCCCTTTCAATGATTCGGTAATAGACAAAGATAACGCAGAGAAATTAGAAAAGTTCAAATATCTTGGATCGATTTTGATTCACAAAAACGATCTTCGAAGGTAAACGATATTGACTTCTTTATTCAGAAGAAACAAAAAGCTGTGGCATCTGTGAAGAAACTCCTTAAATCCAAGTTCCTGTTCAGAAAGTTAAAGCTTCAACTGTACAATGCAATAATCAAATCAGTAGACCATGATTCTCAAGGAACAATATGCAGTGTTATGGTTCGATAACAATGTATTTATGGTGATATTAACCAACAACCAGGGGCTGCAGTAGATACTTGGAAAATAAAGCAATAGGAAGATCCGTTCCTTGTCTGTACAACATTGAATCACCAACGACATAAAGAGTCAGTTGATTAGCTTAGAGTAGTCATATCTACAGAGAAGACAATCAAAGAATGATAAAAAAAAAAAACAAATTGAAATCCAAGTCTTTAGAAGGCCGACCACATGGTGAACCCAAACGATGACCGTTGTACAATGTATTGATGAATATGTAGTTGCTAATGTTTTAAGGGGTCTGGAGACGAAAGACGCAATATCGTCGGGAGTAGAGCGGAATCATCGTGGAAGTTAAAGTTCTTCAGGGACTGTATGATCATCAAAGGTAAGGTAAGTTTTTAGATATGTTTCGATAGAAATACTCACTATTGCTGAGGGTCTCATATCAGAACATCCAGAAGATTTCAATGTACTTTCTTCAATCAGGAGACTCCGAAACTAACCCTCGTTAAACAATTTATCTATATATGTATTTATTACCGGCGTATTATAAAATCTTTCCAATAAAATGATGAAATTTGTTCGAGGGAAATAGTCAAGTACCCGCAGGGTACCATAAAATGGCAATTATCCTTTCCTTTCACACACATAAGAAATCTACGTGATTCTTGCGGACAGTGCCAGAAGGGTTTTTTTATAAAGGCAATTTTAGCGGTGTTAATGCTATTGTACTAGGTGTTAACATAAGTTGTCTCCGTTTTTTTTTCCAAATTTAAAAATGAGCACCAAAAGTAAAACAAAATGGTAAAGGTTATAAGTCATTCGAAAGAATTTTTTCTGCTCCACAAGATATTGTGTTTGCTTTTACGTTACATATATTATTTTATTTGATTACAAGCCTTCAAAATGGAATATCAAGTAGACGAATGAAAGGACAGCTCGTCGATGGTTTTTGCGTTTCAAATACGGTAATTTCGACCTGAAAGACATGGAGCGTTCCGGACGACCAGTGGACTTCGATGAGGACCGCTTAAGCCACGTTATTCATGAAGATTCCCTTCAAACCACCATAGAATTGGCCGAGCAAATGAATTGTAGTCACATGACTGTATATCGCCACCTTAAATCAACGGGAAAAGTCCAGAAGTTCAACGCTTGGGTTCCACATGTTTTGAGTGAAACAACAAAAATCAACTTTCGGCAATTTCTGCTGGTTTGCTCGCGCATCATCGAGCTACGCATGGCCACAAGCAAATGCTCCTTTACCGCATCATTACTGGTGATAAAAAATGGTGCCTTTATGTGAATATGAAGAAACGGAAAGAATGGGTGAGTTATGATCAACAAGCAACGCCCAGAGCGAAACAATATTTGCATTCGCGCAAGACGATGATTTGCATCTGGTGGGGTTGGCAAGGCGTCATCCACTACGAGGTACTTGAACGCAATCGGACAGTCAACGTGGAGCTATACATTCTGCAAATGCAGCGGCTCAACACTGCAATTCAACAAAAAAAGGCCGGATCGGTAATATGGCGTTATTCTGCAACACGATAACGCCCGCCGTCATATCGCCAACATTACGAAAAATTCCATTCAAACGCTTGGTTAAGAAGTCCTGCCGCACCCTCCATATTATACAGACCTCGGGCCGTCGGTTTCCACCTTTTCCGGTCGCTTTCGAATAATTTGCGCGGCGTTTCCTTCAATAATGACGTCAAATTGCGGACATGGTTGGACGAATTCCTCGAGTCAAGACCGGATGTTTTTTATCGCATAGGCATTGAAAAACTTGTAGAACGTTGGCAAGAAGTTGTAAATAATGAAGGAGAATACATTATTGACTAATTTGTTGTAATTTTTTTTGTTGTGTCCTCTTGTTCTCTTTAATTGAAAAAAACGGACACAGGTTATGTTAACACCCAATATAATGAATTTAATGATTTACACAAAACGTAAGATAATAAATGCGTTATAAAATTTTACTTTAATGCTTGAGTCTCATCTTACAAAATATATTCACAAAGCAATTTTATGTTTCCCTAAATATCTCTAAATAGTTCTAATATACATCGTTAAATAAGGTTTACTTCCAAGTTACGAGTATACTCGAGAACGCAAGAGTTGAAATACTCGTATATCATCACGATACCCAAATATAAACGAGCTGATGATATTTCATTGTTAGGAAATAATTTCAAAATGTTTGGGAACTTACATTTTTTACAAAGAATTTATTTTTTACTTACCAGAGTCTTTGTCTGTTAATGTGAACACAAAAGATGAAGCTTCCCTCAGGGCAGTTCTCTTGGGGCCGACAGAAACACACCCTTCTGGCTGACAAAAGTAAACCATGTCCAGAGGAAGACCAAAGTCTGCATGATCAGTCGGAGGATACCTTCGTAAAAGTTCTGGTGCCTGGGGAGAATATTAAATCACATTTGTACAATAAAGTAAAAATTATCATCAAATTCAATTTTTTTGAATATTTTACATATATAACCTATACTCTAGTCTATGGCCGACATGGAATAAGAGCATTATTACGTTTCGCGTACAAGCTTATTTATCTAAATAAAGAAAAAAAACTACAGCGTTAGATAAATAATTCATCTCGCGTGGATTTTATTAAGCTTTTTTCATATGACTTTTTCACAATAATCCATAAAACGTGTCGTTCAGTTAAAAAAATCAAATCATTTTATAAAATATTTAGATAAGTAGCAATGCTAAGAATGTCTGATTTTCACTACATATTTTTTTTATATTTATAATAATTATTATACTCGTAGAAAGGGAGTATGGTTAATTCGAATTTCGGAAGGCTTTAAAACTAACCTTGTTTTTTTTTTAAATATTCAAAATGTTTAAAATTTCATAGTTTTAATATCTTTTTATTTGTGAATTGAACTCAATTTATGAAGCAAATGCATTTGAGGAAGATTTTCAAGTACTTTAGACTCTCCATTATCCGGGTTCGCTTTTAACGAGTTGCTAATTAACGGAGCAGTAAAAAAATCGGTTACTGTAATGACATTTAAAAATATTACTTAAAATTTAAAACTCATGCGGCTACTTAGTATGTACCAGAAAATAAAATTGGCGAAATTGCGAACACATCATCAATCAGAAATCTCGATCGATGACATGGTCGCAAATTGCTATTTGTACGCGCTTAGTTCAGTGTTCAATGCATCGTGTCAAATTGTATTTTTATTATTAACCATTTTAATTATTTTTACTTATATTTTATAACCTCAATTTGATACTTTCGTGTCACATTTCTGTATGATTTAGTTTTGTTTAACTTTTTGTGCAATACTTTTTCCGATCTTTTTTTTTAGCGAAGATTATACGGATGATTTTTTTCCCTACCGCCACAGATAATCGAGATTCTACTATTCTAATATATTATTCAAATAATTCACTTAAAAAAACATTTTTTCAACATACCTGAACTGGGGGGCTAGAATGGTTTTTTCCAGTGCCCGGGGTCGATTTCGCCCCTACTATTGCTAAGTAATCTAGAAGACGAGGACACAAAAATTGCTTTTGTATGTCCATTATTAGATTTTTTATTTATTTTTTCTTAACTTCTATATTGGAGTGAGCTTCATCGAAATCATGTCACCGTGTTATAGAAGGTCTCCTGTGAGTGGCTTTTCCATCCTTTCTCATGTGCTTGATCCAGATATTTATATTTCTCGAGCCGCTCTTATACAAAAACATTATGTCATTATCTTCACCTAAAAACATTAAACAAATTAATTACTGAAAATCTACAAATTAAATTTATATACTCGTATATGGAAAATATTTTTATTTATTTCGTTTTACTATTGCACTTGAACTAATATTTCGGAATCTAAATTAGGAAGGCAATGATGACCCCGCGAGATACCAAGAAGAAGTCTTATTCTAAGAACATAAAATACTATAGCCTTGGTCTTCTACTGACGCGGTGATAGTATTACTTTCGATGTTCACTAGTTCGGATATGTTAAGAGGTACCGTCCGAATGAAAAAAAAAGTATTCGTCAGATCTTTGGCGTCGGCAATGCTGTCTATGATCTCCGAGCAGAAATTCCAGCAGGAAGTATTTAAACTAACAATGAGACTGGACGATATTAAACCATATTGGATTATGTGTTATATATACGTGTGGTCCTTGTCCGATAACTGAAAATTAAAGAAAATGAGGTATGGGTTTTGTGTTTTTTTCGTAAACGATTATATATTTATTAAACAAATTTAACACAGAATCTTCTTTGTAAATGTTCAACTAAGATTAATTGAGAAAACTTACTAACATTTCTATAATTTGAACAACATGAAGCACCAAACTTCACATTTTTTAAATGTAATTTTTAATACGAGTATATCAGAAATTGACCAAAAACTAAATATATAAATCCCAACTCTGAGGTAATTAGAAGCATTCGCTGGCTCTTCTTGCTGTATAAACGCAGGTTTTTAGCAAAATATATTAATGAACTCAAGAGTATATTCATGTTTAACTATAAATCATTATCGTTATATTCAAGTTGCATAAAAATATAAGTGCTTTCACACAAATAGCTAAATTATTTATGTTACTTAGAAATACCCACACGAAGAAGCAGTGAAAACACTAAATAAAACATTTAGGTCAAAACCACCCTCGTTGTCGCATCCTTGACACATCTCCAGGGTAGTTTTTCTTCTCGTAATTGGAGAAAGAAATATTACGGCCATCTTTTGTGTCGAGTAGTCTCAGTTATAAAAAATATCGCGTCACAATATGCAGCCTTACGTAATTATTTTGTTTCGATTTTTCACAAAAAAATGTTATTTACTCATATCATTTTACAACTCTTTTAGAGATATTACTTCTGTCAAACTGTCAAAAAATGAGGATTCCTTAAAAATGAGTTCAGTGATATACTCGTATAGTACGAGTATCACCAAAAGCTCAAATTTGTGACATGTATCAAATCACTACCATTTATGATGTAGTGAGATTTGTATTCCTTTACTAAACCATAACATGAGCTATTTTCTTAATAGCTCATGTTATGGTTTAGTAAAGGAATACGAGTGGAAATATTTACTAGTATATACACGAATGCAATATTCATAACTATAGCAAAAATGAAATTAACAAGAAATAAATCGATAATGCCCGTAGTTTACTCAAGAAATAATTAGAACTCGTCGTATTTTAATTTTATGAAACATTAAAACTTTTAATTTACGATTCCGTTTCTTGCCTACAGAAAAGTTCCATTACAATTATATTATATGCATTAATAAGTTACGTATAACACTAAAATATTTATTTTTAGTGCATATACACCAAAAAATGTAGACTTTCCAGGAACATTCGTCCTGAAGTTTTTTAATAATATAACAATTTGGTAGGTGTTCAAACATTTCGTCAATCATAAATTTTAGTAATACTCTGCAGTGATAGCTCGTACTGTAAAATCATGAGATATGATTTTTTTCCTTCCATTAAAAAATCGATATTTATAAATTTTATAGTATTTTTACGAATCAATTATTTTTATATATAAAAATAATTCTCTTCTCTCACTCATTTACCATTCCCATTCTTATCCCTATTTTCTTGGCACTTTATGTTTTGTTACATTTACTCAAATAACATATTAATTTACTAAGTTTGATCATTGATACCAAAAATAGTTTATAAACGAAAGCTAATATCCCGAAGATTTTTTTTAAATTCAATAATTCCGCCAAGTATCTGTACATGTAGAACGAATTAATTAAAAAGACTTACAAAATAAATATAAAATGCAAATGTAAGCGGAAGGCATGGTAGAGAAAGGCCGAGAAAAGTATGATTGCATTAAGTAAATGATATTTTGAAAGAAGGAAACGTAAAAAGTCATAGAAATCGTAGGTGTATGGATGCAAAAGAGGCGAGAGATATCTGTCGAGATAGGCAAGTCTGGCGCTCTGTCATATCTGCATACCATGCCAGCGTGATAGTGTGATGGTATGTATTTACATGAAAATGTTAAAATAAAAATAAATAAAGTTAAAATTTTTACTAATTTGATAAATTAGAATTCCATCATTTTGAGGAAAAATTAATAAATAAATTCGTAATAATTTGTGAACAATTTTGATAAATAACCGTTAATAGTTAAATTAAAGACATTTTGTGTCAATCGACTGTGCTGCTATATATTTATTTTTTTATATTTCAACAAATTTGAATTGACCTTTCGAGATTAATGACATTGTTTCGAATAACTAGTTTTGTCTAAATTGATTTTTTTTTCAAGATCAACCAATATAGAGAATAGCCATATATGTCGTGCTCTCTTGTTCAAGACTAACATATATCTAAAATAAGTTTTGATTATTTTTAATTTACTAAGATTTGTTTCACATGATTACATGGTCACGTGAATTGTGATATACGGAGTGCAATATTCATATTGGGATATGGTTTTTTTATAATTTTATGCATTTTACCCTTTTTTCCGACCGTTTTTGTACCCTTCAGATATTGCGCCTGGGACCAGGGCTTCGATTGTCCCACCCTATAAAGAGTTATTATTGAACTGGGCGATCGTTTGTGCCTAACATGAACAAGAGTGGGTGGAATTGCATATTATTTGAAATATTGGAGCTTGTAAATTTGTAGTAAAATATACAATATAATTTATCGTATCAATTAATGTATTTCTTGTTTTTTTCATATCTAAAATTTTTATTTTTTATTTTTGTGACTAAGCTACCTCTGTGGCCTAATTAGAATGATGCCTGTCGACCAACCCAAGGGTTGCGGGTTCCATTCCCGCTGGAATCCAGGTTTTTTTAATAATGAATTACATTCCACTTTTCACTTAAAACACCTTCAACATGTGTTCCAGTTACTTGGAAGAGATTGGCACATGGTAATAAATTCAACTGGTTGTACTGTATACAATGAGTGTAATACGATACAGTACAATAAATTAATAAATAACTTTAGTGTCAAATATGTTCATAAAATCAATTTATGAGAACGATTTGAAACATGCGCATAAACTTTTCAAAATTTGGTCATTTTCGCGTTGAATCGCTAGAGGCCAAAATTGCCATCTTATTTATCCTTGACCCAAGAATAGCTTTGTATTCTCACTTCTAGTGAATTTTAATTACAACAAACCTTTTTTGAACGGGTTTTAATTAATTATATCCTTTTATTTCACATATTTACAATAAAAATATTGGGTATTAACAAATACTTAAGGTATATTTTCCGACTTATTTCCGATAGATATACATAGGTACAACCAAATCTGATATTTTCAATACCTTATTGATAAAATCAGATAAATATCCAATACGACTTCAAGAATTATATTTATTTATTGAAAAATCGTACGTAAATAATTACTAAGAAAAAATGTCAAATTTGGAATATTAAAACCTTAAAAATGAACTTACAAGTTATAATCATCATACGACATCCGTGATTTGGACGCGACGATCCGGGAATAGCGGGTTTGATTCCCGTTGGAACCCAGTTTTTTTTATCAAAATTCTAGACTAATTTTCACTTTAAGCCTCCAACGTTTTTATGGTTAGCTGGAAGAGAATGCAATATAGCAATACTCCCGCCAGGCTGTACTGTAACCATAGACAACGAAAGCATGACTATATAATAAATTTCCGAAAAGTCAAATCATTTTAATACGAAGAAAATTCGGGTTTTCGAAGTTCTAAAATGTAATACTCTGCTATATCATTTCTAAAGCGTAATTTTATTTTTTTAATAGTTACTATAAACACAATTATTCTACTCACTGACGAATATTCTTGACAAGTAACGACAAAAAGAAAAAATAATGACGTACATTTCAAATAAGTCAGTGAAAATCGAATTTTATAATGATTTTCAAATTAATTAAAACGATTTTCATTTACAATATATATCAGTTTTCATTCCTATTAAAGATTCTAGAAAAATAAATATTTAGTTTTATATCAAGTGAATTCTTAGTTTATTTTAAAAAAATCAAACATGTTCTTTTCGAAATGATTCGAATTGCATACGTGTAGTAAATGGCACTCTAAAATATTTCAAAACTGCCCTTCGATAAAAGTGCGTCACAATGACAAAACACGGCCGGGAAAACGAGTTGTACCGTACGGCCGCACTTCGGGGATCAATACGTTGACTACAGCTATACGAGCCTACTCACAAGCTGAAGTATCGGGACGGAACGACGATAGCCTTGTCAGTTCTACAATAAAATATCTTCAAAACAATCCAAGCTGTCAATAAGAAACGAACTTGTATCATAAATAAGGATTTCATTATCTTTTAACAGTTTCTTAAAAAAATCAATAATTTTTTTTATTGATTTGAAAAATGATATTGAATATTTATTTAACTTAAAAGCAATACATTAACGTAAAAATTATTTTTCTATAATTAAATGCCATACATAAATACAAAATTTAAGACCACCCTTAAGGTTTAAAATGCATTTTACCGCACCTTAAAATTGTAACCTTGAACTTAAAGCGCCATTAAATTTTCACAAAAAAAATTCAACAGATTATTTAATAAAAATATTTAAAAATCTATTTTCACAATTGAATGCATTCAACAAATTATTTATTTGTTACTGCACTATTTAAATTGACCTGAAATATGCGTATCCTATATCCTTTACGTGGATTCTATGTTTTAAATTAATACTTAAGCACTTTTCAATTCATGCATTTCAAAAGCGATAAAATACATTTCCGTTTTTGCGGTAAATATGTTGGTAATGATCTAATTTATAATCTACTCATACAGTCAAGAGGGACGTAGTATAAAGGCAACGTCAAATAATTCTCGCGATAAAGTTGTAATGTCGTTCGTCCTGTGAAAATATAAGGAAGAAAAAAATTACTCACCCGGAGGACTTTTCCGAAATCCCGATGTATAACTTTCGTATTATTTTTACATTTATTAAAGGTATTCATCGAAATGAATAGCCCTTTTGATTTTAAAAAAATATATATTTACAAACGATGCTCCCGCCTACGCCACCATGTCAGCTCTGCCGCCAGTTCGGAACACTTTTTGCTTATCTTCACAATACCTCGATCGTTCATTTTCCCGCGCATGCGTCATACGAGGGAAAATGTATTCTGTCAATAATATTATTTTCAAAGGCGAGTAAATTAAATTTTATTATTAATTACAATTTAAAGTTTACTGAAACAACTGGAAAATGTGATTATATTTGACGAAATGAAAATCCAAATGAAGAGTCAAATGCCGGCTGCCTACCGAACGTCCTTAGTTGACCTCTAAACATTTCAGGGAGGCGAGCGCCGAGTGGTGAGGCTGTCTGGGTTGACGAATGGGGAGATACACGCAGCATCCGTAAAAAGCTTTATTAAAATTAATTAATCCAATTAGTATTGTTACTGGGAAAGATGGCCGTACATATTAAGTAGAAATGATGATGTAACACGAGATATCATTACGTACATGAAAAATAAAAGGAAAATTTCATTTTCATTATTTCAGCCAACACTGAAAAACTTTTCGTGTTTGTTGAAGTTATATTTTGATATGAAAACTCCCAGCTTTAAAAAATACGTAAATCAGTTTTGCTCCAGGACAGAAGAAATAAAAATATCCTACAATAAAATCCATTGAAGACCATAGTGATTATTTTTAAGTCAACGTCGACTACCGGACATGCTCTGGACAATTGGGACATTGTGTCACATTCATTTATCCACCCAAATCATCAATTATCAATTATATCTTTACATAGGTTTTGTTCTTTCTCTTTTCTTTCACACTCTCTCAAATCACTAGAAAGAAATATGACATTTGATTATTCTATTGTATTACACGTTCGTCGTATACTGTGCAATTTGGCGGGCTTATTGCTATGTAGAAATATCTTCCAACTAATCAGAAAGATGTATATGGTGGGTTAAGTCGAAAGCAGAATCCTTTCTAGTAATATTGGGCACCGACTAAAATCGAATCCGTAACCAACGGGATGGAAACCAGACGTCTTACCAATTATGGCATGGAGATATTT
The DNA here is from genome assembly GCA_949825065.1 of Odontocerum albicorne. Classification (NCBI taxonomy): domain Eukaryota; kingdom Metazoa; phylum Arthropoda; class Insecta; order Trichoptera; family Odontoceridae; genus Odontocerum; species Odontocerum albicorne. Next base: position 36,454,063 of record OX463842.1, read on the forward strand.
ATTACGACGGTTTTTGAAAACACTTTTTTATACGTGCGTTTTTTTTTCTTCTTCTCTAATGTTATTTAAAGTTTACCGTGACCTAGTTAATAAGACGTCTTCCAAACCCTCGATCTCTACTGGTTCACAAATATTTTTAAAAAGGTTTTCAGTCTGGTTTTCATTTTTTTAGATTTTAGTTACATTTTTTTGAGTTATAGATTTATTTACGATATATATGAAAATTCATGGGGGTCAGAATGCGAGTGAACGTCTCCTTGGCCTAATGCACGACTTGGTGACCATTGATTTGTACTGTCGAGCACTTTCACCCTGCGGACTGATCATCCCTCTTTAAATGTGTGTGTGTTCAAAATATAGTATAGCGACTGATTTTCCTTCTCCTAGTTCAGTTCGATTATTAAATTAGGTTTTACAGAGCGAGTTACGACAATGTTGATGAACACCTATCTAACATAATGTCGATTGGTCTTTTATAGATAATGACGAAATAAACCGGAATATGGATACGTTTAATAAGCAAATTGATGAACTAACAAAAAAAATTACTCCTAAGGTCCGAAATACTCGTAAGTATGAGGGCTTCCCAATTTGGTTTTAGAAGAGTATAATCGCATAGGAATAACTATACCCTCTTTAAGAAATTGAGAACAAGATGGAAATTTATTTTTGCTAGGTGCTACGGTGTGCTTATTAACTAGTCGGAGACAATCATTTTGCATAACGTTATTTTTTGGGAAGTTTTGCAGTTCCTTTAGAACAAACGGGTTATCCTGTTAAAATGCACTTTGGGGAAAGATATTATGAGGAAATATCTAATCTTTTACGGATGTTTTTAAATGTGTATACGACATTAGTGAAATCCTCAGTGGCTCAATCTAGAGATTGGCCAAACGATCGAGTTTGTTCAAGTTAAGTTAAACGTGGTTGAAGTTATTGACAAGCTGCGTTCTATAGATACCCAAACGGGATAATATACCACCATATATCATTTTAAAGAGCTATGTAAACACTCTTTATGCACATCTGTTCAAATTGTTAATGGAAAGTAGGGTTTTAAATATAATATTAAAGGGTGGGGATATGTACGACATGCGTAACTATAGACCGATATGTTTACTCTCAACTACTCGTATATCAAAGGTCTTCGATAGTTTAGTATTGGATCGAGTTTTTGGTAAATTACAACTTTTTATGGTGCCTGATCAGCATGGCTTCTTCCCTGGAAGATCAACCGTAACGAATTTGTTGTTTTATACAAAATACACAGCAGAGGTGTTAAATGCTGGTCTTCAAGCCGATATACAGTCTGTCCAATGGGAAAGGGGACTGGTTTTATTTTAAATTCTTCGTAATGATCGTTGTGCGTCTACTAGGCTTATCGAGAAGCTCACTGAAATTCCTAAATCCACTGTTTATCTCATTTTAACGGGAAATTTGGGCAAACCGTACCGCATACACTGACTGACGATCAAAAAGTTTGCAGAGTGGAGCACAGCAGAAACATAAAAAGAGCGGCTGATATGGATTCAGATTTCATGTCAAGCATTGTAACAGGTGATGAAACATGGTGCTTTCAGTATGAGCCACTTACAAAACGCCAGAGCTCGGAATGGAAGGGTCCACAATCTTCGAAACTAAAAAAGTACGCACGCAGAAGAACCGAATCAAGACTCTGCTCACCGTTTTCTTAGATTCCAAAGGAATTATCCATAAGGAATTCATACCAGAAGGTCAAATGGTAAACGCCGATGTGTACTTGGATGCTTTGAATCGTTTATGGGCCAGGATTCTTCGAGTTCGACCTGAATACCGGAAACAAGGGAGTGGTCTTTGTTGCACATTAATGCACCGACGCACAAAAGCAAGATTGTACGCGTATATGTATGTGAATGATTATTTTCTCGGGAAATCCACGTAGTTTGGTTGGTTTGGTCCTAAAAAAGACCGTTAGACCGACGTTTCGACACAATAACATGTGCTTATCGCCCATCTTGTAACTAATCTCTACAGATTCAACCTCTTCTATAATCCTATACATTATGAGATTAAATATAAAATGACTAAGTTTATGCCCTCGCCTTATTCCACTCATCGCTAGTATTTTAAACAGCTATCCTTCTGTTTTGACCGTGTTAATTGTCGTAATGACTTAATTGATTTTTCCTTCTCTAACAGGATTTCGATTACGTCTTAAAATAATATCATTTTTATATAATCAACCAATGAAATCGAAACTGTTAAAATAATCATTATATAAAATGAATCATGTTTTATGGGCAGTATTCAAGTCTGCCCATTTCGAATTAATAACTGAGAGGGAAAAAAATAATGTGGCTTGTGAAACAACTGACAGAAGATAATCTAACGCACTTCTTTAATCTGTAGAAGTACACATATATTTTTTCCTTCCAAAGTCTTAATCTTTCAAAGTATCATATTTTTTATAATACGAGTAAATGTTTGAGATTCCCTTCATAACAAACCTAATGTTTGCTACCAAATAAAAAACAATGTGAGTCCTCCAGAATCTTCATACCATATATTTTTTTGCCACTCACGATTCATTAATTCATATCCGAAATTGTGATACAGATATTTTGAAGAGCATAGTCTGGAGACATCACTGTCTTCGGTCCCGTTTATCAAGCCTAAGACTTTAGATCAACTGGAGTAGTGAAGTCATACCAACAAGACCACGGAGGCTGCAACTCAATATGCACCTGAATCAATACTAACAATGAAGACTAGTACATTCGTGAAAATGAAAAGATAAACATACTAGAATTAACTTCAAAATCTCTAGTAAACATTACAACATAATTAGAACATATCGTCAAAATAGATAAAAAATTTATATAATTCTGAGAATTTCAAAAATATATTTATTTGATCACCACATGTCGTGTTTACAAGATATTCCCTAAATTCTCATACCTTCTATACTACTCGTGTAGATTTTTAAAAATCTTTCATCATTCATGCTTTCTATGTGAGCAAACTACCATATCTCAAATTTATTTATCTAAGCACTTCATTTTCTTTCAATCCGCATTATTTCCTAATCTCCTCATTCCATCTTCTGTCACATATTGTTTTCTTCAAATTCTCAATAATAATTATTAAGTGAATATACATAATATCATAGCACGTATACGATGGGAATGTTTTTACATATCGTATATCTGTAGTGAATCTGAAGTTAGATGCAGTAGAAAAAAATAATTGCAAAATATGGACTACATAAAAGCGTCGTTTTGTGTTGAGTATAGTCCCTTTTTACGAAATACGATGCACACTTTTTTTCTCAGTATTTGTTTTGCCTGTTTTTTTTTTAAATTTAATATCGAATTATCATAGTATAAATAGGCCAAAACCCATACGACGGCTGTCGCCAAACAAAGAATACGAGAGTTGACGTTCTTATTTTTTAATACAAGAGAGCGAGAGAGGAATACTTGGATTCTCTCCGAAAGTAATTCGAAATTTGAATATCGGTGGGTCCGTGATAAATGAAAAGATGGAAACAATACTGAACGAATTTTAAATACCTAGCTAACAATTTTTGAACTGGTATAAAAGGGGACGATGTATAAATGATATATATAAACAAATTCTACATTTATGAATATATATTTTCATAAATATAGAATTTCTTTTACTTCCGTGAATATTTCACGGGTTGCAACTTGTTATATACGAGGCATATCCAGAAATTAAGTGTACTGAATTTTTGTAGGTTACATTTTTTTTTATTTAAACAAAAAAATTACGTGGTTACCGTAGTACATATGTAAGCTATTTTTCGACATAGTCGCCATTCCTCTCAATGCAGGTGGAGAGCGGGGTATCAACTTTATGATGCCTTCCTCGAAGTAGTTTCCAGCCAACTCCTCCGTCCACTTCTCCACCTCCTCCTTTACCTCCTCGTCGGTTGAAAACCTTTTTCCACCCATGTGCAGCTTCAGGGAGGTAAAGAGATAGTAATCTGAAGGTGCTAGGTCAGGGGAATGCGCGGGATGGTTCAGGACATCCCATTTAAACGAGGCAAGCAGTTCCTTCGTGGCGTTGGCCGTGTGTGGTCTGGCATTGTCGTGCAGCAGGCAGACTCCCTTTGTCAGCATGCCTCTCCTCTTGTTCTGAATCGCCCTCCGCAATTTTTTTAGGGTCTCACAATATCTTGCAGAGTTGATGGTCTCCCCTTGAGGCATATATTCAATTAAAATTATGCCTTGACAGTCCCAAAACACGGATGCCATGATTTTCTTGGCTGAAATTGTGGTTTTGAACTTTTTGGCGGAGGGTGAAGAGGTGTGACGCCACTGTTGAGACTGCCTTTTGGTTTCAGGCGTGTAGTGTGCAACCCAAGTTTCATCTCCAGTAACGATGGAGTGGAGAAATTCATCTCCATGGAGTTTGCAGCGCCTCAAAAACTCTTGCCCGGCCTCCACTCGATTCAACTTGTGTTGGTCTGTCAGCTGTTTTGGGACCCACTTCGCGGACAGTTTCCGATATCCGAGGGTTTCTGTGATGGTTTCGTGTAGTAGAGATCTAGAGATTTGCGGAAACATCGCAAAAAGTTCATCCACACTCAATCTGCGATTGTCACGGAGCGCATTTTCGATTTTTTCCACAATTTCGTCAGTCACAATTGAAGGTCTACCGCTCCTATGATCATCATGCACAGACGTACGACCGTTTTTAAACTCGCGACACCACTTGTACACACTCGTACGATTCATAGCTTTATCACCATATGCAGTTTTCACCTCATTATAAACCTCAACCGGAGGTTTTCCCTTCCAAACGAGATAACGGATGACGCCGCGTATTTCGCATTTGGCGAGAGATTGGATTGACATTTTTCACGAAACGTGTTGTCGCGTTGACACTTCTCAACGTACTGACCTCGAACCGGTCTCGTTGCGGAGGGGAAGGGTCAGGCTACACGGAAGTGTAGCCAACATGTCGAAAATAAAATCCATCCAGTCGTGAGAGCCTCGGTACACTTACTTTCTGGATACGCCTCATATATTATGCATAGACATGTCTTAACACTGGTGTATACTCCTTCATTTATAGACGTTCACGAACATTATTCAAGAGAAAGGTCCACCACTTGACACTGGCGTATACTTCATATATATATATGAATTCACGGCCATTGTTCAAGAAGATCTATGCATTAAAATTTTCTTGAATGGTGGCCGTGAACTATTGAAATGTTTTTACTCGCTTACTTCACATTTAATTCTCATCTTATTGTAAATACGCATTTAGTTGTAAACTTTGTAGTTAAGTTGTAAAATAGTTTCACTCCATAGTATCTCATTAGATAACAATAGTCCCGGGCCGAGTTAATTTATTATACTCAAAATATTAACCAGAGACGCACCAACCGAGTGCGCCGATGTCGCCCATGTGAATAGAACTATCAGATCCTATGGAGTGGACTTCACTTGACACTGGCGTATACTCCAACATATATAGGGCCAGAGATAATACAATCATACGACCAAACGCCCTCAGCGCACTAATAACCGCACATTGGGGACGAATACACCTGTCAATGAAATTCATAGACAAAAAACATTGTGCAACTCGATGGTTTTACCAATATAACTATTTCGTATTATCTCTGATAATTTCCATCTTGCAGTAAATTTTCATCAGATTAACTGGAATTTTCATTAAAATCTTTCATATATTTTATGCATTCATTGGCGAAATTCAATCTAGTCATTGTTTTTATTAATACCTAAAATTAAATGGCTTCTGTGGGTTCTCAGGTACATATATAATTAAGGGAAATTAAATAACGATAAAAAATATTTTGAGGTTACCAATTTGACAGTTTCATTTTGTTTTTAGAAAATCAGACGTATTCTCGGTCCGATTAAAAAAACCCGGTTTGATAATGGCCTCGGTGCTTTATTGCCTGAAGCGTATAAAAAATTTTGGAATGAGTGGAAAATTATGCGTCCCGCGGCCGTCCACTATATTCCTGAAGAAGGCCGCTGGAAAAAGGATGAAGTTACAGGCCAAATAATTCCTATCCAAAACATCCCAATACCCTTAAAATTTCCTAAAGAAGCTAATTTAGGAATATGGGGTGGAGAAGCAGTCATTCAAGGTACGCATTCATGAAGTTCATGCTTTGTAATAATTTATTTCCCATACACCAGTTTTTTTTCGTAAAAAAATTAATTTATCATCGATGACTAAGTGAATAAATAGTAAAATTTAAAATATGTTTGTCATATCTCAAGGAAGAAAGGCATTAGAATAGAAATGTGTGGTAGACTGGGATGTCAAATATTTTGAAAGAAATAATGCTTTTAGGAAGATGTCTCCAAAGTTCAACTTAATGAATCACGAAACAATCCATGTTCAATGAATACAAACATTTAGTATCTGTCTGCTAGCCATCCACCAATTTAACTAATAAGATTCTACTATGAATAGGAAGAAAATCGATATAATATGTAGTTTTCCAAAATGGTTACCCCTGAACTCATTTGCGGTATAATTTGAAAGAAGGCATATTATAGAAGTTATAAAATCACTGTTAAAATTGATGATTACATGATTTTCCAGTAAGCAGGAGGAACTGTGAAAGATTGTCAAACATTTATTACAAAAATGATATAAATAACATAAGTTTCAGTTGGGAGCAATACATTTATCTAATCTGTGGATATTTACAATATTCATGAAGATAATGTTTTGATCTTCGAAACTTATGTTTTTTTAAATATAAAAAGCATAGCACTTTTAATGGCATTGTGGATCTATTGGATCGTTATAGTTAACACAACTATAACAGCCAATTTTAAATATGGCACATTGGAATATTTTTTAACATATTTCATATTGTTTCATCATCACTCTATATGTTCCATTAGGAACAGAGGAATGTCTCCATCTAGTTCGGTTCACAGCCCGGCACTCCACGTCGTTTCATGTCAAGCCAAAACTGCAAAGTTTCTAGATATTCATGTTATTAATAAAATACATATTTTTTAAATCATAAGATTATAATTTTCTAATATATTATTTACTTATAGGTTTTCAAAAAAGAGACCCTAAAAAAAGACGAGTACCACATTTTTGGGTCCCTATTTTAAAGCGCTCTGTAGTCTATTCGGAAGTTCTAGATGTTTACTTATCACTTATTGTGACAAATAGAGCACTTGAATTGGTTCAAGATCATTATGGATTTGATCATTACCTTTTGAAAACACCAGCATGTGATCTTCAATCTACACTAGCACTCAGGCTTAAACAACATATTCTGAAAGCGCTCCAAGATAACTGTCCAGCATATAAAAATGAACCAGAAAAACAAAAGGAGGTGTATGAACGTTATAAAAGTTACCTTAGTGGTGTAAGTCTTTTTTAAAATGCAATTCATTATTTTTTATCTTTTAATTTGCACTATTCATTTTATATATTACAGTAGTCCCCCCTTATACGCAAGGGATTTATCAAGACTCAATGGATGCCAGAAACTGCAGATAGTACCGAACCCTATATGTACATTTTATATATTACAGTAGTCCCCCCTTATACGCAAGGGATTTATCAAGACTCAATGGATGCCAGAAACTGCAGATAGTACCGAACCCTATATGTACATTTTATATATTACAGTAGTCCCCCCTTATACGCAAGGGATTTATCAAGACTCAATGGATGCCAGAAACTGCAGATAGTACCGAACCCTATATGTACATTTTATATATTACAGTAGTCCCCCCTTATACGCAAGGGATTTATCAAGACTCAATGGATGCCTGAAACTGCAGATAGTACCGAACCCTATATGTACATTTTATATATTACAGTAGTCCCCCCTTATACGCAAGGGATTTATCAAGACTCAATGGATGCCAGAAACTGCAGATAGTACCGAACCCTATATGTACATTTTTTCCTATACATATTCGTACATACATAAAATGAAAATGAATACATCATGTACTATACTGGAATAAAAGTCATGAGGGTGTAATCTCTAAAAATATATTATTGTGATGTACTCACCCTTCATGTGATGGAGTGAGTTGAATACTAGGTATTGTGACGATTAGGCTACTCGTATTTTTGATTTTCTGCTCATACATTGAAATTTCCCATTTAATATTTTCGAACAGTGGTGGACCACAGGTAACTTAAATTCCGGATAAGGGAGAACTACTGTACAACATTGAACTCTAAACTGAACTAGCAGTTAAAAGATGTTTTCAATTGGCCATCTTGTATTATGTAAAATACATTTTTTATGGATTACAAACTTTTGTATTGAGAAAGAAAAACCTATGTGTAAAATTTAGTTTTAAGTTGACTTAATAAAAATATATATTTATTTTATTCTATGCAGTATACATCAGAGGAAATTGAATGGTATGGATTGTCTTGGGAACAGGCAATTAAGAAAATAGCACTCCAACAACTGGAAGCAAATAAACCAAAGCCTTTGAAACATCTATATCGTTCACAACTTTTAGAGAAACTAAAAGATGCTGGAATTAATGAAGCTCAGGATATCAAAATCACGTAAGATATAAATATATTTTTATTATTTTTCAGTTACATTTTTCACATTTAAAAAAACGTAATAAACTTCTGTCACTAAACAGTAACCTGTAGACATTTTCATTGTAATTTGTCATGTTTCATTAATGTTGATGATAACTTATATGGTTCTTATCTACTTAAAAAATAATAATCTACTAGACTCAACAGTCCCCCACATGCTTTGCCATTTTGCACTTGATACATTCTTATTGAGATTAATTTCTATGAGTTTTATAACTTTTTTATCGCCACTTTTAACACGTATTAGCATTATTATATTCATTTTGTTATAAAATACAGCTATCAATATATTTAACTTAATCTTACATTATCGTCCGATCCAAAATATTTTTTTCAGAAATAACTTGTTTCCTAGTGCAACATGTTGTGGACCAGTATAACTATTTTCCAGTTATTTTATGGATGAGATTTTTTGAACATTTTGGATATAAATTATGAGCGACCAATGATTTATTTTTTATCCTTTTCAATTATATTTGATATCCATCAACAAAAAAAATTAAATCAAGTATTAAGAGTACAAAAAGCCGTGAAATATGCCATCTTTTTCACAACTGTACAAATATCACATTTTTAAAATGAGTGGTGAGTTTATATTATTTGGCTGTTCCAATGAATTTGGAGGTTAAATTTAGTAATGAACAAGATTTCTCAAGAATAAACAATATTCATGATTTTTTATTTACAATTAAATGCACCTGGAGATTAACTATTGTCTGACATAAATTTCCATAGCTTGTGATCATGTAGCAAAAAGGGTCAGTATGTGATAAGAGTTAAAATGTCCTGTTTATTATATATTTATATGTTAACTGTACTTTTTTTTTCAGGGAATCTTCATGGATATCTAAAATGAATCCTTTTGGAAAGAAGCGTGAAACATAGTTTATGAAATTTGTTTTGTTGGTTGTTTAAAAGTTGTAGTACATAATGCATAGAAAATTATTAAAAAAAATAAAGTGAACTAAAAAGACAGTTTTTCTAAATTGATCCATAAAAAATCCCAGCATGCAGTATAATTAGAGATTTATATTTTCAGGTTTAACATAAAATATATACCCTAACAGACAAGGTGATTTTTGTTTGAAAAACTTTGTTTAGCTTGAAAAGAGCCTCTCTGTGGGTAATTTAAAACATGCAACACAGCCTACCTGAAAACTTTCTGATGCATATCGACTCATGCCCTGATAAGATCACCTCCCTGTGCATAAACAGTGTGCCTATCAACAGAGTTGATAAAATTACATATTTGAGTGACATTTTTACCTTCAACAATATTAAGGCCATATGGGGTGTTTAGTCTGAAGACGAAGTGTTAACTGTTTGACGCCTGCATCCTATCTATTTTTATATATGGCCCTGAATCTTGACATGTTACCATGCCCCAAGAAAGAAGACGAGTTTTGGATGTCAGATGGTACAATTATATGAAGAAATAAGACAAATTACTTTTGGATGCAGCAGCAGCCTATTAACCACCACAATAAAAGTGAAGTGCTGGGGATGGCTAGCTCAAATATTGATGCCGCCTGGCCAAAAGCTGTGCTGTTTTACAGCCCATAAAGAAATCTCCAAATAGGATGCCCAGTCTGCACTATATTCAAGGTTCGCAGTCTCTGAAGTGTCTTACTACATCCCTATATTCTTGATGAAATATAAAGGGTGATGAGTTTGAAAAATATTCTACAAATATATTTCATTCAATGTGTTTATATTGATGTTTTAAACCTTCATATACATTTTTAACGCAGCACTTGCATTATTTGTTTCCCTGTTTGCGCAATCAATATAATTTTTGTTTTGTTCTTATTGATGTCCAAACCAAGTATTTCACACTCCGACTATATACTGCAATAAACTTCTGCAATTTCATTTTCACTAGGTGCTAAAATAGCCAACTTAGTATATACACAAGTACGTTAAAATCTAAATCAACTAAAAATCTTTTTTTTCATAAGAATCATTTATTGGAATTAAATATTCAGTAACCTGGTAGTATAATGCATGACTTCTGCCATGATTTGGAGTTCAATTTTAAATGGGGACCAAAAAACTCTCCCAATAGATTGTACTGTACGTATATATTGTTAGTTTATTTTTTTATAATGCAGTCTATCACAAAAAATACAATGAGTAGATGCATTATAGATACCTTTACAAATTGTATGTGTGCTGCTACTAGGATACTTTTATAAGTATTGCATTTAAAATCAGAGAAACCGTCATTAAATTTATATTTCTCAATTTAGTTGAAATTTTGGAATCATACTTACCTCCATATTTGGTAAGGACATTATAAAAGACTGAAAGGAGTCAAATAAATATTGTGTAGAAATGCGAGCACTGAGAAGAATACATGGGATGACAATGTATGCCAGAATATTGATGAATGTGAACTTAGGGCTGATGTGTTGTTTATGATAAAAAAGCACTGACATGGTTTCGGAATGTAGAACAAATAAATATACAGTGCAGACGTGAATGAAAGGCATGGCATGGTGGGGGGAAAACAAGGAAAGTATGGATGGATCAAATGAATATTTTGAAAGAAGGAAACAGAAAGTCAGAGAAATCATATGATTTGTTTTTATCAAACACAAACAAATCATAGGAGTTATATGAAGTGTATGGATGTAGAAGAGATGTAGAGATAAGAAAGTTTGACATTCTGTTTTTTCTTCCTGCCTTGACAGAAATGGCTTGATGTTATGTATTACTTCGTCACCACTCCAAAATGAGTGAACTTTAGTTGCTAAATATATTTTCACATTTGAACTTAAATATCATGAAACTTGTCCTGTAGACTTATGACAGTTGCATTTAAGGTGCAATTTGGTCAAGACTTTCTTGAATTATATTACTTATAGTTGAAATAGTCAAAAGAAACTCTAGAGACATTTTTTTGTATCACTCCACAGTTAAATTCACTTATCTCAAGAGTATAATTGCACTGTAAAGGTGCTTAATTAGTTCCTAAAGATAGATTACCACCTGGTGTTCCTGAACTTGATAGTTTGATCGGAAAAATAATAAATGTTTAAAAAATAAATGCTTGACAAAATAATAAATGTTTCACAAATCAACATTTAGTGATACTAGGTGGATTTTCAGGATAAAGATCCTAGAAGTATCTTAAACAAAATATATACTAGATAAACTTTTTCGGTGGATCCCTACGCTTTATTTTCCCTGCATAATTTTCTTTGAATCGGACAAGTATAATCAAGCTGAATTTAACCTTCGTGTCTTGTCATTTGTGCAGATTCTTCCACGAAAGTTCAGATTCCGAGCAGAACTCTATCCAAAAGTTGACGTATCACTCTTAGTCCACTTAAACATATTTTTAATAGTTAAAATGTATACCATAACTCGACAATCGTAAGAATGATCTCCACACATGATTGTGCTCAGCTCTGAATGTGTTGTACGACTGACTAGTATAATGCGTACCTTGTTGCTGGGTCTAGATTCAAATTGGCTCTCTGCACATCTAAGACCATGGTTGATATCATTTTTACTTTATATTTGACAAAAATTTACCACAGACTTTACCAAAGTTGTAAAACAACTGGCAATCATTCAGAGTCAAATATGTGATCAATTTAAAAAGTTATGTGTTGAAAACATTTAAGGGAATTCACTTGTTTAGGAAATTCTTCAATACAATTCATTTCCTGTGCTACAATCCAATCTGGATCTTGACCTACACTATCTTGGTCCTGGACAACTTGCCGTCAGTTCCTTACTCAGAACACCAATATATCTCTGAAGAAATTATCTTCCCCTCTCAGTATCAGTCTGTCAACATCCTTCAGGCTTGACTCTTCCATTTGATATATGTACCCTAATCTCCCTCATTCATGCACAATCCTCGCATTCATGCAGAGCTCCAAAAATTCTTGGCACTTTCTCTCGAAGATGTTAAAGCTACTTACTCGTATTTTGCCGTTGTCCATGTTTTGGACACATATGTCAACACAGGTCAACACAACTTAGCAATGTCTTATGAGTATATATATTTTTTATTACACTTTTATTGTATACAGTATAACCTAGCGAACTTAATATTTATTCAAACCATCCGAAGAGATGTTCAAGTGGCCTTAAATGAATCCCAGAATGGAATCCTTTTAAAAAATATCTGGATTCCGACGGGAATCAAACCTGCAACCTCTGAGTTGAAAGTCAGGCGTCTTACTAACTAGACTGTTTTCTATACGCTGTTTTCCCTGGTTAAACTGTAGACTTGAATATATTCTGCAGTTGAAAGTATCACGGATTTACATAAATTCTTGTTATTTCTTTACTTGTATAATTTTTCGCTATGATAATACATAAATGAAAATAAGCCATTCACTTTAAATCTTTATTTAATTATCTACAGATGCATATATAACCATGGCACAAAATAAATATTACCAAAAATAAATAAGTAATTACTTGGGTATGATTACTTATTTTGCAAAAGTTCAAACTCAAAATTATATATACAAAATAAACACAAAAAAGGTATTTTGATTAATAATATAGAAGTCTTACCAGATATTTAACTATCAAAAAACATTATTTAACATACAATAAAAAGGAAAAGCTGCAGATTAACATGTTCAACAGTCATGCTTTAGAAACTAGTAAAACTGTTGATACACAAAATGCTTTTTTCATTTAAATATCTAACTAAAATTTTGTTTAGATTTAACTTAATATTTTTTCTTCTATATAGAAATGCCTAGTTTCGCAAATCATCCTTATATGGGATTGATTGTCTTCATGAAAAAATATCTAGTCAATTTTTTATTATAGGTAAAACATGGCAAGGCTTGTCTAGCATGATAGTATTATAATTTTAAAAAATCAATGAAAATAGTGACACAAAAATACTTGAATAACATAAATCAAGATTGATATCAGAAAATAAATTATACTTTGAAAAAAGTATAAACAAAAACCAGGATATATTTCATCCCAAGCTGATCTACCACTAATTAGACTTTGAATTGTTCTGATATTATATCTATAAATGGTTAACTGGTAGATTACTTGGATCAATATAACATTAAAAGTGGTATAGAAATGAAAATAATAAATATAATAAACAAACTTGCTGGCAAGAAACTGTTAAAAATTATAATTACTAGCCTATGTAACAATATTAAATAACATTTTATGCAATGGTATAACAAATTGATAATGAAAAGAATCAGATCAATGATAATATATTTTTTAAATCATCTGTTGAATAACTTGGGACAATATGTCTATTTTTTACAAATAAAAAGTCATATTTTAAAGTGCATAAAACATCTTTAAATATTCGAGTGATTCTTACAATCAACTAATTGCTAATATTTTAGAAAAAAAATGGATGGATATTCTGTGTTGAGCTTTTGTTATAACTTTTTATAATTAATACTTGCTATTTGTGCACCTTAAAAGTTGCAATATTCCACACTAAAAAACAATATTGATAATGTAATCATCTCCCAGGAGAACACTGCATAAGATTATCGAATAATGTTCAACAATAACATAACTTCAAACACAATCAACAAGATATAAGTATCAACATAAAGAGGCATATTTTATTAATATTATTCTTAATAAACGTAACAATTTAATAAAATACAAGCTGCTACAAATATTCCTATTACATATTTCAAACACATGATATTATTCCCTATCTAAGGAAAGTTGGCAAGATTTTAAAAATTCATCAATGTGACCAAACCCCTGGAAGTGTAGTTGCTGACATAAAAAGCTTGATTTCTTTATTGAACATTATATTCCATGTTTGAAATGGAAACAGATGTAATGGGGTGCCATAATGCTACTTTTTTTACATTCCAAACTTTCCAAGAACTATATTATTTTTAAAAAATCATAACCGCCTTTTGATAAAATTACACACTGACCAAAATATTTTTTTAAAAACTATTTTGGTTACTAACAAGACAACTGAACACTGAGGTGATGTATCACTTCAATGTTCAGTTTAAAAAATAGTTTTAATCACATCAAAATATAAACAAGCCGAAATTGCCTTTCTTAACACATTGTTTGCGGGAAATGAGTAAACACGTGTTTCGCTTACTATCACTAGAGTGCAGGCGCCGACAAAACATGTTTTTTTACAAATTAGCGGTGGAATGCGGGATACATGTAAATACGGGTATTTGGCGAAGTAAAAATTACTCATCATCTATTGTTAGATATTGTACTATGTAGGTACCTGACGATTCGTGGAATTAGGGTCGGAAGGGAGACCAAGGCCATAAAAAAACTTGCGGTAAATTTGGTTGTCTTTCCTTACATTTCTTCAGTATTGTCGCGATAATATTTTTGTCAAGACGTTCTCTGTTTGCGTTCCTGCATATATTCCGCTATCACAAATTATTTTTATTGGGAAAATATTACAAATTTCGTACAAAAACCTAACTATCATTGTATATTTGTGAAAGATTGCTGTTGAACTGTTACTGAAAAGTAATTTGTTATATTATTTCTATAATAAAGTGATATTTTTTATAATATCCAATTAAAATGGACTACAGTGGAGATGAGAGTGATGGAGAATTGTGTGCTGACAATTTGTCGAATTATTCTTGCGATAGTGGCATTGACAATCGTACTGATGATGAATCTAGCGAAACTCGATATATGTGTAAATTCTGTTATGCACCATTACACAAAGGAAATGTTTGGAACGTTATCATACTTTGAAACACTATTAGTGTTTGTTTTGTATTTTACAAAATATATATACATATATATATATATATATATATATATATATATATATATATATATATATATATATATATATATATATATATATATATACATATACATATACATATACATATACATATACATATACATATACATATACATATACATATACATATACATATACATATACATATACATATACATATACATATACATATACATATACATATACATATACATATACATATACATATACATATACATATACATATACATATACATATACATATACATATACATATACATATACATATACATATACATATACATATACATATACATATACATATATATATATATATATATATATATATATATATATATATATATATATATATATATATATATATATATATATATATATATATATATATATATAATTATGTTGTGAAAAAAATATGAGTTAATTTACAATATTATAAAAGACCGAATTTTTTTTTAAATTTAACCTTGAATATTGTAAATGTTTATAAAAATTTTAAAAAAATCTTATAATAAAGGGTTCAATATAAGGTAAGAAACTGAAAGTTTTATTAAAAAATAAGCAATAGTTCAGAAGTTATAGCTATTTTACGCTAAATTTTTTGGCGTGTGTTGGCGAAAAACGCCCACAAACAATGTGTTAAATAGGGATTTCACAAAATTGAAGATAGGAATAAAAATTTTAGACCAAAAATGGGTATTTTTTAGGATTATCTAAATGATGTTATACTTAAATAGAATGAAAATAGAATTTCACTATAGAAAGTTACCCTTTAGTTCATAAAGTGATAAATGTTTTTTTTTTGTCTTTACAATAATATCATATTTTTTTCTGGAGTAAATTGATTGTTCCAAATTATTGGATATCCATTTCTTAGTAAAAAAACTGTCTGTTTGCAGAAAACAAAAAAATGGGCATATGACAGTATCATATATTTTAAATTTAAGCATTTTATTGTTGTAACTTGGATTATATTTCAGAAACACTTATAACTACAAGACATTTTAAATTTGAAAAATAGAATTTATATGTGAGATTCAGATAATTAATTTATTCATTGAAATATAAAGAAAAACAATTTACCACCAAAAATATCTGATTCGAGAAGTTATCCAGACCTTTTAAATCGCAACTTAAAAAAAAAACATTTATCACTGGGTAATTTCATTAAATTTGCATGATTTACCATTTCAGTTTAGCTAATAGAACAATCTAATTCTCCTGTTTTAGGTAAACAGTCAAGCAGTGATGCCACAGCTCTAGTAATATATGTCATGGTTCCATAACTCCCACTGGGTGCACTGTCGTAGAAGTGTTGGCACACGTACGCCGCTCCCCCACACAGCAGTCCTCCTGTCGCAGAGGCTTCCCTTTGGCTACTAGGCTTGGCACAACATAATGTGGCATCTCCACTGCATTTTATCTGAAACCATTGAAAATGTTATTTCCTACTAAATTACAAATCAGCTGAGTTGTAAGAAAAGAGAAAATATGAATAACTGTTCCTTTACCAATTGTGTATTGCTATTTGTGGATATTTTATGACTAATGGCTTATTTACCAATTGTATGCTGCTATTTGTGGATAAACAGTAAGAGTTGAAACATCCCATTTTGAGAACACACATGGTTAAGTAGTCATCTGCTCTTCCCATTTAATGTTTTCCTCTCTTTTTGAAATATTTGAATATATTTGTATGTTTAAGGTTGAACTCTTATCAAATCAGTCCATGACCAAAGTTATATGGCGACTGGTAAATAAGACCTTAAAAAACTTATTTCTAGTATTTATTTTAGTTATTTCAGAATTAATAATGTTCAATGGATTTTAAGTAATTTTAAGTAGTAATACAAAACTTTTTTCATTTAAGTTATGCATTGATTGTTAGATGAACAGTTGTCAAGACAGATTATTTTGCCAAATATAACGAAAATTGTGCTGTGAATCACCCTAGGCATATATGTAGAAAGCAGGTGGAGAAATCAGGTGCAGGATTTCATGTAGACATGGAACCTTTGACGATGGAAAATAAGGAAATAAATAAATTACCTGATCATCAAGGAAAATTTGATTAGCTTTATGCACCAAATGCTCAACGGCAATGATACCTCCAAGATTGTTAGCAACATTATACTCCGCAACTAATGTCAGAACCATGAGGGCCTCCACAACAAGTTGCCTATATTCTGGTTGAGGAATAGAGTTCAGGACAGTTTCCACCGCTAAGGCAAACTTCAATTCACCAGATGTCATTTCTTGAGTCAAATTTTGTGGTAAAACTTTTCCTTCTATGGCTAAACCTTGACACTGCAAAATTAATCATTATTGTAACATTTTCATCAAATTATCATAAAAATATTTTAATCTATTGCTAAATGTAATTATTTTTCATGAATGATGTATCAAATATACTATTTATATACTCCAAGTAATAAAATACATACACATAAATAGTATAACTCCATGTACCTTGCGGGGTAGGCAAACAACAGATCAAACTTTTGTTTTGCTTCCTCCACATTCATACATCTCATTGTGCACAATCTTCTATTATTCAAGCTTCTCACTTTACCTCCTTTCAAAATCTGGTCCACTTGATCCAGCCACTTTTTCCATGGTCTAGCTCTACTGTGGACTTCTGATAATTTTTATTCTTGCCTCTCATTTTACCTTCTTTCAAAACCTGATCCACTTGATCCAGCCACATTTTCCTCAGTCTACCTCTTCCATGCACTTCTGATAATTTCCTGGTCATTCTTTCATTATTCATTCTCTCCACAAATCCAAACCAGCTTAACTCTCCTTTCGTCATCTTAATAGCAACATACACTTTATTCATGAATTCATTTTTTTATAACCTTTGATTTTGTTATATTTATTTTCAAATATTCCACTAAATATCTTTCATACAGCTCACTTAATTTTATTTTATTTTTCAACAAGGGCAATCATACCATGTGCATACAGGAGTACACATACACTTATTTCCATTTTTTTATAGCTTTCTGATATTTTTTTAAATTGTGCACACGTGAATCGATATAGCAATTGAAAAACCATCACACATTCTTACCTTTAGTCATTTTAAACCACTCACTAAGTTCTAAATTTACTATTACACATGCACTACAGTTGTTATGTAATGAAGCGATTGCATTTATTAATTTATCATTCACTCCATAATCTTTCAGTACTTCCCACAATCTCTCTCAATAAGTAATAAAATAAAAAATAAAACTTATTATTTGAGATAAAAATATTATGAATATTTCAAATTCAATCTCATCTATTTATAATCCCTACATATTTTTAAATCTGTTGACATAAAAAAATACCTTCTCAAGTACGCTCCATACTCGTGGATAAAAATCTCTAGGAACTCTATTTAAAGCTCCATCCAGACGTCTTCTTCTCAACCATTGTCCTTGCCTGTCAGGTTCCACAATTCCATTGGCTGAAACAATCAAATTTTACAAAATAAGACAAATTTTACTAAAAACTTCATAAATTGAAATAAGTAATACATCCTTTCTTTAACTTGCACTAAGCAATCCTGTAAAAGAGTGCATATAACGAAGAGAAAAATAAAGTTTTGTTTGGTTAATATATCTAAAACCAGACTAAGGTTAGTGAACCAATGGGAAATCGCCAGGCACAAGTAAAAATGGACAGGGCATGTAACATAAATGAAGAACAGATGGACAAAAAAGTCCACAGAGCATAGTTTCTCAACCTATGGGTTGCAACCTCCAGGGGGTCACGGTGAAATATCAAGTAGGTCGCGTAAATAAAAATAACTTACATGTATCAGGTCTGTAAATATGAAACCAGAATTTTTTATAGAAAATACACATTTATTGTACTCGTATGAAAATGGTAAAAAATATTTTTTTCAAAGTATTGCCCATCGCTAGCTACACATTTTTCCCATCTCTCTGGCAATTTGTGGATGCCACGCCATAAAAACTCTTGCTCTTTTGAACCAAACCAATCATCGAGCCATTTTCGTAAGAAGTGAAGCACTGCTCAGCAAGTGCGTGTCGATGCAAATAAGTAGTAATCGGATGGAGCCAAGTCTGGTGAGTAAGCCACATGCGAAAGTATTTGCCAACTAAACGCCTCAATCGTTTCCTTGACCGGTTTTGCTGTGTGCGATGGTGCATTATCATGAAACAAAATCACTTTGTGTTGCCTCTTTTGATATTCTGGTCGTTTTTTACACAATGCTTAGTTCAAATCCATCAATTGTTGTCGGTAGCGTTTAGTATTAATGGTTTCGCCAGGTTTTAGCAGCTCATAATAGATAACACCCTTCTGATTCCACCAAACATAGAGCATTGTCTTCCGTCCATAGCGATTTGGCCTTGCAGTCGATGTCGCTGGATTGCTTGGAGTTACCCATGATCTTTTACGCTTAGAATTCTCGAAATATATCCATTTTTCATCACCAGTCACAATTCGATGGAGAAATGATTTTCTTTTGTACCTGGCGAGCAGCATTTCGCAAGTGGGTTTTCGGTTTTCCTACAGTTTTTCATTCAGTTCATGTGGAACCCTTTTCCCACCTTCTGGATCTTTCCCATGGCTTTCAAACGTATGGAGACGGCTTCTCGTGTCACATTTAATTAATCCGCGAGTTTTTGTTGCGTTTGAGTGTCATCCTCATCCAACAATGCTTGCAATTCGGCATCTTCAAACTTTCTCGGTGGTCTTCCACGTTCTTCGTTTCTCACGTCAAAATCGCCACTTTTGAATTTTTTAAACCACTCAAAGCACTGTGATTTAACAAGAGCATGCTCACCGTAAGCTTCGACAAGCATTCGATGCGATTCTGCAGCAGTTTTCTTCAAATTGTAACAGAAAATCAATGCTGTCCGCAAATCGTAGTTTTCAGGCACAAAAACAGACATGTTCAACGCTATGAAAACATATGTAGTTGTATTAAACTTGTATTGTTGTGAGTTAAAAGTCTTGGAAAAATGTAAACAAAAGAAAAAGGCGCCAATGACGCGGTTTGACATTCACTACATTGACAACTAGAGCCATCTATGAGTAAATTCCGGTTTCATATTTACAGACCTGATACAAAAAGAAAAGAACACATTTTCTGAGAAAAATCAACTATTTATTTTTATAAAAAAAAATATAGTTTTGTCACAAATTTGTCCATTTTGCATTGCAAATTGAAGAAATAAATTTAAGGAATTATTTTTTCTGAGCACACACTAACGTTGCGGCGATCACCAAAAAATTTGAACAGAAAATGTCTTATGAATCCGCAATTTCCAATATCTTGAAATGTCTTACCAACTAGACCAGAGGTTGTTGGAAATACAATACATATAAAGAAAGATTGTAAACCACTTGCAGAAATATTGCTTCTTCAACTTTTCAAAGGAACGTGCTTTGTACAGTATGTTTTCCTTTAAAAATTATTTCCTTTAAGACTTATGTAAAAAAAATTGATTCTATTTAATTTTAACATTGTTTTAAAACTCAAAGATATATTTTATTTCCTGGTATATTAAAATAATATAATTCATGTTTATTCATACATGCCTATATCAAAGAATCAAATTTATATTAAATGAGATGAGCCAGGTAAAAAAAATTAGGAAGGGTAACAAAACATACTTTTTTCTAGCTTACCGTAGACAAATTTAGGAATTTAGGGTTTCCTAAGTTATAATTTTAAATAAATAATATTTGAATATTCTACGAAATCTTTGAGAAAAATAAAAAACGCCGCTTACCTTCATCCAAATTATTAACTACTGCACCATCTTCTCCAAGCATCAATCCTATCTGTGATTTCTTACTGACTCTTCCAGATTTTTGGCTGATGACAGAAATATTTCCACGGCCAACTGAAAATTGTATATTGTGTTTTATTACATGAATATATCAGTATTAAAAAAATGAGAAAAAGTATTAGAAAAACGTATTACTCAAATTAGATTTTAAGTGCTCTGAATTAAAAAAGTGATTTATCGCAACACATTAATATAAGCAAAATTTAAAAACATTATTATGGATTTGAATAATACATAAATTT
The DNA here is from genome assembly GCA_949825065.1 of Odontocerum albicorne. Classification (NCBI taxonomy): domain Eukaryota; kingdom Metazoa; phylum Arthropoda; class Insecta; order Trichoptera; family Odontoceridae; genus Odontocerum; species Odontocerum albicorne. The sequence continues at coordinate 36,475,491 of OX463842.1, forward strand.
TCATTTGGGTTGTGTAAATTTAATTACTTTTAAAAATTATTATCTCTTTTGTAATGATATAAATTTAAAATCATTTTGATTATTAACATAGTATGAGTATAAAGTTAAAAATAAAAGAAGAAAAATAAACACATCGTAGGTTCATGACATTTAATTAGGCAGAACATTTTTTTTTAATTCAGGAAAATTACTTGTCACATTCAATTTCAACACTACAAAAACAGGAATATTAAAATAACAAATATTTACAGTAACATAAGATTTAACTTCAAGGAATTTAAAAACAAGGATATCATGCTGGCTTAATCACACCATGAAAAGTTTAAAATAAAACATAAAAAAGGTGAAGCAATTGTTGTAAATTTTGTGAATTCACAGACTTGAATTGAGGGGGAAAACCTCATAATTTATTATTCAGTGCATATAACTGAAAAAATAATTATTTTAAAAATTCTTTTTCATTATAACCTAGGCATTTATTATACCACAATCTTGGAATTTCTTCCTTAAACTCTTTGCTTAAATATTGCAATAACAAAATCAAATTATATATTTTCATTAAAATATTATTTAACAAAGTCAAATTATATATTTTCATTTAAAAAATATTTATTTGTTTGGATTGATTTTATATAATACAATTTTCACATTTATTTGACACCTTATTGTACAAGGTACAATCAATGGGTTTATTGCCGTGTGGAAACCTCTTTCAATTAATGTTATCATGATTCACAAAGATATTAAAAGTTTATAAAGTTTCAAAATAAATAATACAATTATTTTCTAATATTTTTCATTTATTGCAACTGTTTGTTAAATTTAGATTTAAAATTTACCAATTCATAATAATTTTAAAATTCAAGAGTTTCAAACTCCTCATTAGGTGCAAAGATAGAGACATCAAGAAAAACAATGTATACTATCCATAAATTCAAAAAGTAAAGGTTTACAATATCAAACTTAACATTTATAAACAGTAAAATGATTTACTTATGATAAAACTTTCTTTGTAAATTTCAGTACTATGATGTCATTATTGCAACTCGAGTTTCAAGCTCCGTTAACCAACTTTTCATTAGGCAAACTATACATGAATTGGAATATGTGACCCATTTGACCTAAGGGTTATATGAAGGATGTCTGGTAGGGGTGGGGTGTATATATTATAAATATTGAAATTGATGGGAGTGTTTTGGAATATATTACTATTGGAAATATTTTTCCTGTTTTTGGATTTGAAATGAGCACTTGAATATTTATTCCTAGTAATGCCAAAAAATTAGATAAGTATGAATGGCGCCATTTATTGTACGAGTATATAGACAAAATCTTCCAAAACCAATAATTATTTTTCGAATCAAATCTTCCAAAACCAATAATTATTTTTCGATACCAATAAGATCAGCATATTACATCAATGATAGATAGCCTTATTTTTAATGCAAAAAAAAAAACAAAAATTTAAACATAACGCATATGAATTATCATATAATGTCTGTAATGCAATTATATACATAGAAATGACATTAAGACTATGAGAACTCTAAATGACAATTAGAGTAAGAGAACAAAAATATTGTCCAATTATTCTGAATTTGCAATCAACTAGCACAAATTATGTAAAAATTGTCAAATTTGTTACAGAATAATAAAAAAATATCTTTGGGGAAATTATGAAACCCAAAAATAAATTAACCTAAATTAAAATGTTATCCACTGTCATTCCAAAACACATCTTTCAATATTTCTACTAAAGATACCCCTTTCTACTAAAGATACATACTTCAAATGACCATTAGGTTAAATAGTGGTGTACAATTTATAAAGCTAATTTTATCATGAGTTTCATTCTGGAGTTTCACTAAGTAGAAAATTGTTTGTTTAATTTATTTAGAAAATGGCTATAAAACATTTCATTTGAAAATTTTGAATGAAGAAAAAACCGAATGAAAATAAGTTAAATATGAAACAAAAAAGACAATATATATGAAAACATTTAGAAATTCCATGCATATTTGAAGATATCAAAAATGCTTGAAAATATATATATATATATATATATATATATATATATATATATATATATATATATATATATATATATATATATATATATATATATATATATATATATATATATATATATATATATATATATATATATATATATATATATATATATATATATATATATATATATATATATATATATATATATATATATATATATATATATATATATATATATATGTGTGTATTGTCATTGATTAATTTTTATATAAATTATTGTAATACTGTGAATTTCACATATATATGATTTTGTTTGTTTGAAGCAGGCATTTTAAAATCGAAATAGACAGAGAACTTGAACAATTTTTAAGAAGGAAATAATTTGAAAACTGAGGAGTGACAATAATCAATCATGCTTTGAGAAATGCATTTATGTACATCAAGCACTTCTGTGATTGAGAAAAACTTGCCTTTTCCCTTGGTTTTATCACTAACAATTTGTGTGAATGATTTTGCTGTAATAAAATAATTAAAAAGTGTATAAAGTCAATATTCAGAAAACATAAAATAATATTATAATGGTTGACAGCAAAAAAAAAATACAATAATTTAATTTGCACCATACACTATATAAATATTACATTACTTTTTTAAACCATAATATTAATTAGAATATTTATGTTTTTTTAAGGATAATATATTTTAATATTCTAAAACACATTAAAATAATGAAACTTACCACTGTTAATAGCAAACTCCTTTCCACTGAGGATGTGATAAAGAAGATTTTTCATTTCAAATGGAGACAGATTCAGTAAATGGTCAGAAGCCTCTTCACCATCACAAGAAAGAGTCCTCGATAATTCGGTAGCCATCACCTTAAATGTTTTCAAATTTATTATAATTTTATATAATAGTAATTTGATATTTGGGTGAACAATGTAAAATTAGAACAAGTTGGAGAATTCTGATATTTGGAATATATGTTCTCAGACAACGGAAAGGTGGAACAAGATATTGAATGGTCAGTTGCAATAAAAAACAAAGTCAATGGGGCACTAAAAGATATATTCAAACCAAGCAATACCACAACCTGATAAAATTATGGTTTGCAACAGCGAATTAATACCAACATTGATGTATGGGATTGAAACGTAGATGTGGAAAATGAATGAAAGGAGCCGAGTAAATGCAGTTGAAATGCATGTACTGAAAGGAATATGTGGTAAGTCAACGTATGATAGAATAAGAAATGTAATTATTAAGGATGAATGTGAGCACCTGATGTATTGGGTGAAAAAAAGCGCATTGAGGTGGTTAATAAATAGGCAACAAATTTTTAATGAAAGAATAAATGGGTGTTATAATAAAAAAACCGAGAAAGTATGATTGGACAGAGTGAATGAAATTTTTAAAGAAAAGATAAGAAGTAAGAGAAACAGAAGGTGTATGAGAAGATGTATGGATGTGAAGAAGGCGAAGGAATTATATCACGATAGGAAAGTTTGACATTCTGTTCTCTGTACCTGTCCAGGGAAATTGTATTATTGTGTGTATGTATAAGATAATTTTGTTGTAAGAAATACAAAAGTATTGAAGTAACATAAAACATACCTGAATAATTAAGCCAACACGGAGCCTTAACATTTCCAAGAAAAGCTGGGGCTCAGTGCGGATGAACATTGCTAAATAGACCAACAGTTCTTGCGTCAGCATCGCAGTACTTTCATCATCACCATAGGCCTTAAAATTAAAGACTTCATTAAAAAGATCTAAAATTAATTATTCCTGTACTAAAAATAAATGAGAAAAGATTAATTTTAATTCCGTTTGAGGTTTGGATATATTCTACCTATATAAAAAAACACTGAAAGTAGAAAGCTCTGGAAAGTTAAATTTTATGATTAATATTTGAGCCATTAGTCCAGCAAGGACACATATCATACATAATATCACCCCATTTCTCTGTCAGGGTAGGCAGAGAGGATAGAGCACCACATTTTCCTATCTCAACACACATTCTTAGCCTCTTCTACATACATACACCTTCTAATACAATTTCTACATTTCCTTCTTTCAGAATATCATTCACTTGATCCAACTATAGTTTCCTTGGTGGTCTTCCTTTCACACGTCTTCCACTAACGTTTGCACTATATATCTATTTTGTTAGTCTTTCTCCATTAATTCGTTCCACATACCCAAACCATCTCAGCATGCTCTTCTTTATATTAACACACCAGTGTTAAGTTAACACTCATCCCTTATCACTTCATTTTGTATAGTCACTCCATGTATTCCTCTCAATGCACACATTTATTCTGCTTATCTCAGTATAAATGCAGTAAATAGATGTTAACACATATTTATTTCATATATTACTCTCCAAGTAATTCATCTCTACTTTTTCAAAGAAACAAAACAATTATTTAATTCCCCCCAATATTGGTCGATGCAAAATACAATTAAAAAAGACAAATAATCAAAGAATTGTTTTATGGTGGTGGAATATAAGATAATTTACCAGATGTATAAGTTGTCTCAATTCATTTTCAGGGAGTGGTGCTGTGATGGTATGCTCATTAGATGGAGGCATACCAACTGTGATCTGTTTTTGTCTAACAAGTAAATCAGTGACAGCCTTGGCTAGATCTTCAACCCTTTTACCCAGCATCCCTGCAGTGTGACGAACTAATCCCCAGAGTTTCTGTTGGCAGGCTTTCTCATACAGTCCTTTGAGTAGGTCTTTAACTGTGACAACTCTGCCCATTTCAAGCATCCCTGTGGTAAAAAAAATAGTTTTGAGCCTTTTAAAAAAAAATTGCAAGATTAACCAATAAGCGAACCTAAAGAGCGATATAATAAATTAATAAAGTAATAAATTTAATAAATATCCTACAATGTTTGAAATTTTAGATTTTTTTTCCAAAAAACATGCATTCAAAATTGTTTAATTTACTGAACATTAGTTATAAAGGGAAATGAAATATTAAGCCACAAACAAAATTCATGAAGTAGTTCATTTATTGTAAAATAAATGGTTTTATAAGTTACATTATTTAGAATATAACACACATTCACACCAAGATTAATTTATCAGCTCCTAATTAACATATTAATAAGGAAAATATGTGAGACCATTATATGTACAACTCAATAATGATAATATACCCACGCACATGCGCAATTATAAATGAAAGAACATTTAAAATACAGTTATGTTTAATTGAAACCATGAATAACGTCATGGGAAAAGGAATTTAAAATAAAAAATCTCATAGAAGTCAAATATTTTTATCAATTTTCCCACCTGATATATCTATAAATTTGTAAAAAAAAATATTATACAGTGGGTTTTGATTTTTGTATAATTTGTGAGTGTACATAACACATATATTTATGGCAATATTGGGTATATTTATATCTCATGCAATTGTGTGAAACTTTCAGAATTCAAGTGTGTATTAACTAAGCCAGTTAAGGACCTGTAAATCTTAAAAATAAAAACTGTGTACCATTCAACTTAGTCAAGTTATTCATTGAATTAAAAAATGGTCCTTAAAGGGTTAGTTATATTTATGTTAGCAGTTCGTTAATATACCACAAAGTTCCTTTGTTATTTATTAGTCCTTGATTTGTAAACTATTATCAAAGAAAAATAATCAAATGGTTCGGAGAAATAATGTCTGAAGGACATAATACATAATATAAAGTCTACCTGTCAGAGTGGCCAACAATATAATAGGTGTATTTAAAAAGTTAAATTCATTGTTTCTTTTTACTATAGGACTGAAAGTATGAGCCAACTAAATAAATGAAAAAATGCACGTTTGTTAAATAAATAAGGGAAGAATATTTTTTTTGCATTTAAATTGTTTAAATATAGCAAACAAACATCATGCTAGATCAGCCCTGGGCAAATTACGAACTGCAAGCCACATACAGTCCGCCTCATTTTTTCTGTTGTTTATAAATATTATATATGTTTAATTATAACTTGTGTCTAATTATAACTTGTGTCTACTAAAAAATTGTACTATTTACTACCGAGTCACGTGACTAATGAATGTGTGAGTATAGCTTGTGTAACATATGTAACTGCGTGTGATGTACACCCGTCTAAATTGCCACGAATTTGCATGTACATAAGCTGTACTCACCCAATGCACTTTCAATAACCTAACATCACACTTTTTTTTTATTTGGCTATTTATTGTCTTTTTAATAATAATAAAAAAAATTAATGACAATAATAATTATACCAACAAAAAATCATATTTTACTAGGCAACCTATTCTTATTATATATTTAAATTCTCAATGCGACCCTTCAGTCAAAATATTTGCCCAAGCCTGTGCTAGATTTACACATGAATTTAATTGATTTTGATGTTTCAATTACCATTAAACGTACGAAGTAATATGTTGTACTCGCACCATGCAGTCGTTTTGTTAGTCGAATTTCGTTACATATTGTGTGTTACAGTATTCTTGTTTTCTTTTAATTTCAGATCCATTAATTAATAAAATTATTTTTTTTTCTCATTTATCTCAAAACCTTTATTGTTTATGACACTGGTGTCTGGTTCTTATGGTACAATCAACGCTCTGGCAACACTTTTTGAGGTGGTCACCATTTAGACCACATTCTATACAAATCAATCCATTGTCCTTTATCATGTTAATTGATGAAATTATTCAACATTGAGACAATGTAATATTGCTGGTAACATGATAATGAATAATTATTATGGATACCATAATTTAATTCACTTGACTTCTTGAATAAGGCCTTTCGGCAATTATGTATGCTACAAAGGAACTTTGTGTTTTTTAAAGGAATAAGTACCATTGTTTGAATGCTGGCCATGATTGTTCTCCGAGTGCTGATTATCTTCCTGCTCCTCTGAGTAATGCTCCTGTTTCCCAGCTAATTTTAAAAGAATTGACAAATGAACAAAAACAGCAGGAAATTCCCTTGTCCCAAGAAAGATCAAATTGAAAAATTAATAAAAAATATGTAATAGTTCAATCCTGTATTTTATTTTTAAGTGTCTTCCTTGAAGAGACACTTACTCTTTCAATATATCAATCGTTGTTAGTTGAATTTGACAAACATATAATAAAGCAAATTAAACAATGAGATTAGTTTATTTTTTCATATTAAATTTTAAAGGTCATGCTGTCACAAAAGCAAACCGAAAAATCATGCCGCTTATAAAGTACTGTTTCGAGGTACCCATTTTACCACACAAAACAACACAATTATGAAACGTTTGTGTCACTGAATTGTTATATGTATTGTTTAATTAATGTTTGATTTAAATTTGTAAAACAATATTTAACTACATAATTAAATGTGGCAAAAAAAATATTTTATATATACTTTATTTATCTTGAAAAGAGTGTAATTTTTATTTAAATTAATTAAATATAAATTTAGCTGAGAATAATAAACAGATTATTGCTTGCAATACTAATTGTAAACCCAAAATTAATCATAATTCAATAATTAAAAATAAACTTTTTTTTTAATGGAATATAGTTTAAATCACATTATGCTATGCTGCATATCTTGTCATAGACAATAATATCTTGTCATGAATAAGTGAAGGCGAGTGTCTACCTGGACTATTCCCAGGCCAGCAGACTCCACCTGAATTTCATAAAGACAGACAGACAGGCAGATGATTCAAGATGTTCTTCAAGTACATCTTTTCTTAACTAACTCGGGTCAGAAGTCAGAAACAATATTCCCATTCCGATCGCACTGTGCTGCATGGTTTGGATTAAAGCCAGCTCAATATCTCCAAAAGTTTATACATTAACACTGGCAGCTGTTTCAGCCCTACAAATGGAATCCTGGAGGTGAAGCATTCATTGAAACATACCGAGCACATAACCCGACAGTCTACATCCCGGTACTGGTCTCTTACTCCTGTAGGGATACTAGGTCCCTCTCGCTGTCCCTATGGCTTTATCTTAAAGAGATCTTTAATAGCTCCCCAGGTTTCCTGTGACGTCTGCAGTGATATGTTAGCTTTTTGATAACCCAGGGATAAGACCACAGACTCCACAAAACCCTTGCGGGGGACCAGTCATTCATCCTTGATATATGCTATATTAGCAGGCCCTCCCAAGGCATCAAACCTTTTCAAAAGCTCTGTTTCAAGCTGCAAGTGAAACTAACGGGACTCTTGTTTACAGACATCAATCATCCATGATGCGAATGTCTTTGGGACATTGGTCAGCTAGAAGTTCACAGGGTCAATGAGAAACTCATGGTATAAACATCTGATCCATAGTAAGCCTGCACATCTCTCAGGTTTCTTGAGTCCAACACCCTGATGAAGAAGTGGTTTATCTGGTTCCGATTCAGTAAACTCCCCGATGACACATCCCTGGGTAGTTATGAACTTAATAATCCTTGCCCTATTGCCATTCAGTGTCCCAATACCATGCATATAATAGCATTAATATAAAATTGTAAAATCTAAGTGTCCACAAGGCTACACAAGGAACACTTATCACAAAAATAATTATTCAAATAAAAAATTTAATAGAAGCAAAAATATTTGTTTAAACTGTTTTATCAGCATGTGAAAAATTTATGGCTTCATGCAATACCCAATTCTAAGCAACAGAAAGCATTAAAAATACATAATCATCCCAAGAGATTTGAATTGCTTTTCGAATAGCATATATTTTTGATTACTTTATGCCTCACATGAGTAAACCGAGTACAACTGATGTTATATATTAAGTTTGCAACAATTTCAAGGCTAATTATTTCATTGATAATTATCTCAACTTCTCAATAAAAGAGTGGTTTCTTAAGCACATAGCTCAAAATTTTGACAAAACAAATATTTCAACACATAACAATAAACATAAACCCCTCTCCTAAATAATAATAAGACTAAAATTGTATTAATTCAATAAATATATAGTAATAATGACACTATGTTGATATTATAAATTGTCAAAATATTACATAAATCATATATATGATAACATAATACCAAATTTTTATTGGAAATTATCTCAAATGTATTTTATTCTATTTCCTGAATTAAAACTACTTATTCTAAGAGTATCATGGAAATCATATGTACTACATATATAAAAAACACACTTTATTGAATATATGTAGAAAAATAATGAATTGAATAATAGGTTTTAAATTTTTTTAGTAATATCCACCAATTACTGTATATTTTTGACAACTGTAATAAAAATAAGTGATGAGAAAGACGGAAAGAAAGATGATATATGTCTTCGAGATGTGTTGAAGAAGGTGAATGCTCCGTATCCCATGGACTGCAAGGCACACTAGCGTATATTATTCAAGAATAGACACAACCAAAAATACTTTGGGCATTTTGCCAGAAAGAATAATGAAAGCCTGAAGAAGCTGGTGATTAAAGGGATAGTTGATGGAAAGCGAGTAAAAAGGTTATCCATCTTATATGACTATAAGATAGATGGACCAAATAAAGGAGTTAACAGAACCCTCTTTAAGAGCTGCATTCAATATGGCCCAGAACTGGAAAGGACGGTGACAGATGGTGCACCAAGTTCCAGCGATAGCAGAGAACTACGATACTCAGCATTGAATGTGTGACGAAGAATAAAATAAATAATACTTTTCAAAAAAATATTTCTTATAATTAATTTTTTTTTTTTTAAATAAAGAATACCAGTATTGAAATCCAAGCCATGAGTGTCCACTAAATATTGAAGTATATCTCCTTGCTCTTCGAGACTGTCCCCTTCGCGCAACATAGCCAGCAGCTCAGCTACTTCTTGCTCTGCATAATGTGAACTGTTATGAGAGCCGCCTGCGCTATCAGAATTACAGCGGTGACGAGAGCCAGATAAACGAGGTGCCAACGAAACCATTACTAAAATCAAACAAAAATTTAATTAATATTGCAATAAATATCTACATATTGTGGGGTTACTGCCAAAAATTAATACCACATTTTAAATAATAATTTTTAACACTGAGTTATAAGAATCGTATATACATACATGGATTTAGAATCGCTATAGAAGAAGTTTTCACATGGGAATTAGACTACCAAGTGGTACTAGATACAATAGAAGTTTGATACAATACAAGTCATGTCATTGCCATCACACCATCATTGCTGGGCCTCGTAAGTCGAGGATCCCATCGCCATTCTCGCCACTCTGATCGTCTCACACCGAAGTGAGAGGATCGGAGCACATCGGCATGTTTTCTTTTTCTCTTTTTTGAAAAAATAGATATGACGAAAGTCATAGGTATCCTTATACCCTCGAATACTAGGTGGAAAAAATGCCTGTGCTGTTTGAGAGGAGTAGCACAACGCGGGGCTCGAACCGGCGAAGTCCAGTGCGCTACCGCGCGACCATACACCTCAAACCATCTCCCCTGCAATGTAGGCAAGAAAAGCGGTCTTCAGTCTCCTCCATGACTCTTTTGGCTTCCTCTTAATTCATACATCTCATTATACAGAATATTCTATTATACGAACTACTAATTTAACCTTCTTTCAAAATCTAGTCCATTCGATTCATATTTTCCTCAGCCTACCATTTTCTCGCACCATAAATATACATGTCCAATTATCTTTGATATGTTAAAGTTTATAAGACTTCCAACCTTGGTTTAAAAAGTGTTAGAGACATGTAATTTATTTTGATGAAATTGCTTGAGTTCTTTGATTTATTAACAAATTATATTACTTCTTATATTTATTAGCGAGAGATGAAATTTTTTTAAATCATTTGAAATGATACCTTTTATTTAAATGTTAAGTATATAATATCGCCGCTGGAGGATGCGTCCCTTTGGGCAGTTCCTTTTTTGTTACTACGTGAAGTTCTTCATTACTTCTCATATAAAATAAAGATTTCGATCTTCTGTGTAGATTGCACTAGATCTTTAAGGTTCAATTTGTGAATCAAGAAATTGTATAGGAATGTTAATTAATATTATTCTATATTATATGGAATAATATTAACTAGTTTATTAAAAGTTTTCGGTACAAAGAATTTCATTTACAATTCTGTACAATAGGATATAAAAAATTTAAAAAAATGGAAATATACTAACGCTTAAATGATGGATCAGTGTCATCTTTTGCTGGTGATTCTGACATTGCTCTCTCAACACTGATGGCTGGTGTGTCTTGCCGAGCATTCGGTTGACCTAAATTTGTGGTTGATGTACCTCTAAAACATCAAATTAAAAAACATTTTTACGAAACAATTTTATATTACACATTTGTGAAACAATATAAATGAATAAAAAAATTACAAATGTAATTTTAACAAATTATTGAACAAAAGAGATAAATTACCTGTCAACAGGTCTTCTTCGCCAATCTTCTGAAGGTGAAGGACTACGGCCTTGTCTACCAATAGATTCCACATCAAGAAATGATGATTTTCTTTCTCGTGGACCCAGACATTCCCCTTCCATTCCCAATGTATCAGCTACAAAATTAAGTTATTTTATAAGATACTTTAAAAAAAACTAAGAATTTATATAATTCTATTTCGTAGCAATGGTTACCCTAAAAGTGCTTCAAGAATTTATGTTAGGCAGCTACCAAACATATGGAATAGCAATAAAATCAGATTTCAAAAAAGCATCCAAGTAAAACCAGATGCTAAACTTGCTGGTTTTTTTTTCTATTTAAGGTATATCAGGACAATAATATTCAAGTACTTCTGCATAATTAAAAATGGAGCTCTAAAATATATATACTCGAACTAGACGGTATAACAATATGCGAAGATAGTCCACAACAGTATTTTAATAGCAACTTTGATGTATGGGAGTCAAACATGGATATGGAAAAATACTAAAAGGAACCGAATAAATACTGTAGAAATGCGTGAACTGAGAAGAATACATGGGGTGACAATTTATGACAGAATACAGAATGAACTGATTTTGAATGAATGTAAACTTAAGACTGATGCATTGAGTAAGACGATGAAGAGCACTCTGAGATGGTTTGGGCATATAGAATAAATAAATGAAGAAAGACTAACAAAACAATTATATAGTGCAAATGTGAGTTGGTGTGGTAAAGGAAGACCAATGAAACTATGGATGGTTAAAGTGAATGATATTTCAAAAGAAGGAAATGTAGAAAGTAAAAAAATCATAGGAGTTATATGAAAAGGTGTATGGATATGGAACAGGCGAAGGATGTATGTCGGAATAGGAAAGTTTGGTACTCTGTCTTCTCTGCTTACCCCGACAGAAAAATGGTATGATAGTATGTATGTAATTTTAAATATCTAATTATGTAAAAAAGGGACATGATTATACATATTTTAATACATCAACAAAGATTTTTGTTTTCTTGGATTCAAAGTGGATAAATGTATCCACATTTTATTTTACTGAAATTTTCAGATGTTTTCTTTACATTCTAGGAAGATGCTATATTATTGTTGATAAATAAGTATCAAACTTATTAGATACTAAAAGTATGAAATAACAATTCTTTATTTTTGTAAAACTATTTTTTACATATGAAATTTTAATGGAAATTAAATTATCTATTTCATTGAATGTGACTGGAATTGAATCTTAAAAAACTTGGATTCAACTTTAAGAGCAAAAACCTAAAAAGTGACATTTATTTGTTAACTATGACCATAGATGATAAAATAACAATACCTATTATAATATTGATTAAAATTAGATTGGATTTATTAGACAGCTGGATTTTGTGACTTGACAGTCAGATATTAACTTATGATGATCTCAGTGACCTAGTTGGTAAGACACCTGTCTATCAACCAAAAGGTTTTGATTGGTAGAAGTGTTATTAAGAAAAATAAAATTGATTAATATTCAGATAAAACTTACAATCAACATTAATTGATCGAGTCTTTTTAATTGCTCCCTTAACTGACATCTTCCTCCGTAGAGTTCGGACGTTTCTACGCCCTCTGGGTTGAGTGAGGAGACTCCACTTGTGGCTAAAGGATTTCAGCAGGTGCTCCTCCAAATATTGCTGAACTTGAGCATTCAATTCTAAAAATAATTATTATTTTTGTATCACATATTTATATCACATACGAGAAATGTACTATTAATTTATGTGTTTCTATTACAAACAAAATTGACTACTTACTGTCTGGATAGCCATCTTCTTGGCTACCAAGAAAGCTTAAATCTGTGATAGCTGAAGTACTTAAGAAGTCTCCAAGATTACCGAGAGTTACCCGAGTTCCATTTATGTACCCTGATTTCAACTTTTTCATGGTAGTTACCATTGCAACAGGAATTTTTCCTTGATCTGAAAATGTGTGTGTAAAAATTAATATATTAATGTAATAAAAAAACTCATACATGTATATATAAACAAAATAACTAATAATAATAAATTTAATGGAATATAAAAACGTACATAAAATTTACTAAACTGTACACTCTATCAGTAAATAGCAATACAGACCTTGCAAAGAGACTCATCTCATTCAAGCCTCACAAAAAAATCTAGAAGAAATTTTTAATTCAATACATCAGAGCAGGGGTTCTGTGGGACCCTAAGGTTCTGCCGATAAGATTTGGTATTTCGCAAAAATATTGTATTTGAACTCTGATTGAATAATTTATTTTACCTACCTATACTTGAATTTTTTTTCGCAAAGTACCGTATGTTCCAAATGGAGTACACTAAACCCTCAATTTAACAGACAAAATTTCCGATCCATATGTCATATGTGGAAATGAACACCCTCATAATTTAAACGCTCGTAAATAATGTTCGGTTAAATTTTGTTTTGTTTTCAAAAACATTGTTTAGTTAAATATAATTTAAGTGTATTTTTGTAAAAATGTTTATTTATGTCGATTTAAATCACATACTTGATTACTACAGTTTCAAAACTACGGTGAGTACAATAATATGCAATAGCAATAATATGTACACTTAGAAAACTTTTCTGTGAAATTAAACTTTTCATACATACTTAATTTTAATTACACAAATGTATCTACATAAGTAAAAACAGGTAAACTAATTTGTTAAAAAAATTAACCCACGCATTCAAAAAATCTAATTATATAACCGACTTTCAGCTTTTAACGGACAACCCCTCACCTGAATTAGTCTGTTATATCAAGGTTTTACAGTATTGCAGTACCTAATCACTAGGTGAATATTCTTTATACAGAATTTTTTTACATATTTGGTGTTTCAAGTACATAATAAAGGATAAATTATTTATTGACAATAAATGACATGATGTGTGAAAGAAAGGCAATTGGTGTTTGATTGCCCTTTAGAACCATACATTTGTGTAAAGGCAGATCTTCACTCTACGCTATAACAAAAACAAAATACAGAAATGCTCCTGATATTAGAATGCAACTGTTCAAAATTAAACAAAACTTTCAAAAAAAGATGTTTAATCCTTAATAAATAATATTTGTTTTTCCATTTTTTTTTTGTATTTTTTTATTTAGTAAAATTTGTCAGGGTTTCAAAGTTTTTTATCAAGTGAGGAAGGAGACAGATTAATAGCTGTTATACAGGATCCAAAAATTGCATGCAATATTTCAAATAATGGGCAGTGCATGCGCTAATATTTATTTATTTCATCCACGGTCAAAGGGATCACAAAATATATCCTACAATTTTTATGCAATAAATCAATGAAATTGAAGCTGTCAAGAATATAAATTATATGGAATATAAGATGTTTAGTGGGTATAAGTCACTACAAAAAAATAAAGGAATTGTTAAGGTCCAGTAAAAAAGTCAACTCATCCCACCGATAGATGTCATTCCCATATACGAAAATAGTAATTAGTTGATATTGCCATACAACAAATTACAAATATCTTTGGCTGAAAGTCATTATTATAAATAATGTTTTTGTTAGAGGGAATGTTTCTAACCAAATTAATTGAAAAAAACTATGCAGAAAAAGTGCATGTTTTATTAGAGAATGAGTAGATCTGCGTAGATTTCAAACTGATGATCTTTTACTCAAAATCCCAACGCAATTAGTTATTAATTTGCTTAAACTAGAGTTACATACATCAGACAATTTTTCTGCTGTGTTATGTAGACATGCTAAACTTCGTTAAATGACAATATATTCACTTACCGACAATTTTATTGATAGTGTCCTAGTAAAAAATGCTCACAAAAATATATTTTTATTCATTTAAAATACATTAATTTCAAAATAGCATTAATATATTGGGTGTACAAATAAGTCACCGCCGTTTGACAAAAGTTGGCGCCACCAGTAAGTTATGGTTAAAATTGTCAGATGTAAAATGTCATTATCGTAAGGTTGGACATCTGTCAACAACATGACCTTGAAATATTAGTGAATTTTTATCAGTATAACATATTTTTTTGTGTTCGAAAATGTCAAGTTTTGAGCCGAATAAGCGTCATTTGCGGGAACTTTTGATTTACTTCTTCAATTTGAAGAAATCTGCAGCTGAGGCGCATCGATTGCTTGTAGAAGCATCTGGTGAGGCTGCCTTAAGTGAGAGAAGTTGTCGTGAGTGGTTTCAAAAGTTTAAGAACGGTGAATTTGACATCGAAGACAAAGAACGTAGCGGAAGGCCGAAAGTGTACGAAGACGCGGAATTGGAAGTATTATTGGATCAAGATTCGTGCCAAACGCAAGAAGAACTTGCACTTACATTAGGAGTAACTCAACAAGCAATTTCACATGGGTTGAAATCATTGGGAATGATTCAAAAACAAAGAAATTGGGATTCATATGAACTGACACGGAGAAACTTTGAATGCCAATTTTCCACATGTGAAATGCTGCTTGCCAGGCATAAACGAAAGGGTTTTCTGCACCATATAGTCACTGGTGATGAAAAATGCATCCATTATGATAATCCAAAAAGGAAGAAATCATGGGGATCCCCTGGTCATGCTTCAACATCTACGGCTAAGCCAAATATTCATGGAAAAAAACTCTTGTTGTGTATTTGGTGGGATCAGCTTGGTGTCGTGTATTATGAGTTGCTCAAACCGAATGAAACCATTGCTGGGGCTGTCTACCGAACATAATTGATGAGATTGAGTCGAGCACTCGAGGAAAAGCGCGCCCACTACTACGCCAGACACGACAAAATTATTCTCCTGCATGATAATGCTAGTCCACATGTTGCGGCACCGGTCAAAACCTATTTGGAAACACTCAATTGAGAAGTTTTACCCCACCCGCTGTATTCACCAGACATTGCTCCTTCTGATTACCACTTGTTTTGATCGATGACGCATGGCCTGTCTGAGCAGCACTTCACATCATATGAAGATACCAAAAATTGAGTCGATTCGTGGATAGCCTCAAAAGATGATGATGATGACTGACGCGGTATTCGTATGCTGACAGAAAGATGGGGAAAAGTAGTGGCAAGCGATGGGTACTACTTCGAATAAAACATGAGGTTCCGTTCTTTCACAATAAATGCCCATTTTTTTATAAAAAACGGCGGAAACTTATTTGTACACCTAATATAACACATTAAAGTGTTCGAAAACTACTAAAAAATATATGTATTTAAGTATTTATTTGCATTTGAATAAAATAGTTATCAACTTGAATATATTGCTAGGGTGGCTTATCATTACGGATCAGAATGACCGAACTTTACCTGTTTAGTAATCCAACTAAATAACTTTCTCATAAGAATAGTATTATATGACTATTAAAAACGTTTTAATACTTTGGACATACTATGTAAAAATAGGAATCTTTTGCCAGTAAAAAAATCTATTTATTGTGAAGTTTTTACTGAGCTTGAGGTTAGCGATACTATGCTCCATAGCAGATAGCGGCAGTATACAGCTTATTTATACGCATGCAGTGACGAACTACACACTTTTCTTGCCTACATAATAAATTTTAGGGTCAATGTCTAGTAAGCCTTAAATATTTTATTGGTTTTAAAAAACACAATCAATAAAAAAACTACAATCACATAAAATGCAATAAAAAAAAATTAAATCTGCCTACAACATTGAAATTTTGAGAATACCTCGAATTGACATAAAATATATTTGAACGCGGTATGCATAAAAAATGGCTCATGAATCCCAAAATTTAAAAGATGTAATTCTGCATTTTTTTTAAAAAGAAGAAAGATAATTAGTCTGGTCCCACCATTTTAAGTAGTTACAAGCTGTCACTGCTAAATGATATTGAATATAACTCATAATTAAATAGTATGCATGCTGTGGAAGAAAATTTGGAACATTTTGAGGCAAACGAAGAGGTCTCTTTCCTCGCCTTTACAAGGGAAATTTGAGGGTATGCAATTTTCTACAGCTTAAATACATAGTCCTGCCATAAATACTGTTACATAAATTCAAACACTCATAAAATCTAAACAATAGCAGGTAGAAACCTAAAACCTTTTTTTAGGTAATTCTCCATCCCTTGTGGTATTGCTATAATCAGTTAGTCACTGAACATTGACCAGTAAACATGGAGTGGGGTGATAAAGAAAACCGTGTCTCTGTAATTGCGTTACATAAAGTTGGAAAAATGCCGGGAGACATTTTTAATACTTTAAAATCTTTGGGTATCAATCGTCAGTTTGTATATCGTACTATTAATCGATTCAAAGATACTCAAGGTATTGAAGATCGGCAAAGAAGTGGTCGACCGCGAATTGTAAGAATTCCAGCAGTCATCAAATCCGTAACAGAATCCGTAGAAATCCACTTCGCAAACGAAAAATCATGTCCAGGGAGATGGGTATTTCGACACGGAGTATGTCTCGTATTATCAAATCGGACCCAAATATGGGGGCTTACCGGAAAAGCACTGAACACATGGTTACTTCATCTTTGAGGTACATCAGGAAGACGAGAGCTAAACAACTGATTCACCGGTACGCAATCAATATGCATTGCAAAATCCATTTTTCCGATGGAAATTTTTTCGCCAATGAAGAAAATTATAAGAAGCAAAATGATCGGGTGTATGCACATAGCTCTCGAGAGGCCGCTCAAGTCATTCATAGAGTTTAGAGAGGTCATCATCTAGGATATGTGATGGTTTGGTGGGGTGTCTCGTATGAAGGGGTTACTGAGCTACATTTTTGTGCTCAGGGTGTGAAGACAAGTGCAAATTCATACCAAAATGACATTTTGGAGAAGGTCGTCAAGCCTCTTATGAGACCATGTTTAATTCAGGTCATTGGATCTTTCAACAAGATTCTGCTCCAGCCCACAAGGCAAAGGCCACCCAGCAATGGCTAGAAATTCATACACCAGAGTTTATTAGACCTAAAGATCGGCCTTCTGGAAGCCCAGATTTAAATCCAATGGACTGCAAATTGCGGTCAGTGTTGGAGAACATGGCCTGTAGCAGACGACATCCAAATTTGGAGAGTCTGAAACAATCATTGAAGAAAGCAGTGGCCAATTTTCCAATGAACATCGTGCGTACTGCCGCTGACGATTGGCCATCACGTTTAAAGGCCTGTGTGAAGGCAAGAGGAGGACATTTTGAAAAAGATATTTGTTTTCATTTAAGATGATATGTGTGTAAGTTTAACAATATAATAAATCATTTGTAAGATGCACTGTTTTTTTATAAAAATTCAAACACTTTGTAACAGAATTTATGGCAAGACTAGGTATATATCTATTTCCTACAGTTTTTAAAAGATACCCATCACCAAGAACAAAAACAGAAATTACCAATATGAAATTACAAGTTCACTTTCTATATCAAATCTAAAACTTTCTTCAATATTTTTCCTTATACTTTATCAGAGATACTCATTGTCAAATAGCACAAGAGATTATCCATTCATTTTGAGAAGAAAAAAATCTGATTTTCAATCAAGTACAATGACATGCTAAAGATTAACTAAAAACAGTTGCAGGGAGTAGTAGACTAAGGTTTGTGTAGTATTTAAACACAAACCAACATTTCAAAACCTTGTCAAACATTAGTTGCAAAATTATTGCATTGCATCTCACCAGTAATTTTTATGCAGTGTTTTTCAAGCCAAAAATAAATAAAAAAATTATATAAAAAGCCAAAAAATCATACCTAAATACATTGTTTTTAAATACTTTGCAAAAATAATATGTATATTTTTCAACGAATTATTTTCATCAAAAAATATCACTCAAAATAAATTTCAAAATAAGTTGAAAATTTATTTTACCAATTAAACACTTTGACAATGCATAAAACTGTTCCACAAAAGAATAACAAATTAATAACTACAAATAACAAGTTATATACAGTATAACTCTCACTCTATCCAGTACAACCTAGCAGGTTTATTGCCATGTGGCAATCTCTGCCGACAAACAAGAAAGATGTTTAAGGCCCTAAGTGAAAACCAAACTGCAACCCTGTTTTGAAAGGTTGGGAACTACCGGGACCCAAACCCAGAACCCCCGGGTTGAAAGACAAGAATCTCACCAAATAAACCATGAAGGTAGGTTCTAAATGAGAAATAATTTACTGTTATTTTTATAAAGAAAATGATACCTGAAAAAGAAAACCGAGTATCTAGATATTTGGTTTTCGTATTTATAAGGAAGGAATTTCTTAAGATTTAAAAAGGCTTATTTTGTAATTAAGATTATAATTGTTATTGATTATTTTTAATAAATCCACAAAAAAATCACATTTAACATTACTGAATTTGGTACATTATTTGCCTTGTTCTTTATCGGTAAGCCAAATGAATAATCTCCATATTAATGTATACTCTTATCAACAAAATATAAAAAAACAATATAAAAGAATGATTACCTAAAAGGTAATGTGTTGCCATCAATGTGATAGTTGGTCTGCCAAGCATTTGCTTCCAAGTCATTCCAAGGAAGGCAAGATTCGCGGTGAAATTACTCGCAAGGAGGGCAGGATCACGTGAAGTGTAGTATTCCTCGTAATCAAAGTTCTGAACAAGGTATTTAAGGATTCAACATACACATGATATTACTTGCAAAGAATTTCCATAAAATGAGTATGAACAAGACGGAAAAACAGTAAAGAAAGCTTTTCATTATTAAACATTTACAAGCTTCATCATGAGGTCAGAAAAAAAATCATCATGTTCTAATTATTAGATTGGAAAAATATTGTATTAATTATTTTGTAAAATAGATTTTTTTATAAAAATAATTAGATCAAAAATAATTATAGATTTTTACAATAAAATCAACATGGAAAATATCAATCTTCATACTTAATCTATAGGCTAAAGTAATGAAACAATATTTTTTTCAACTTATTGACTCCAGAATATTTGTCACAACTATTTCCCTACAAGTAAAGCCCTTAATTGATTATATAAATTACGAATGGCGGTGGAGGAAATTCGTAACCTCCACATTTAGGAGAAAAATAAATTAAAGTTCAAGTTATAATGTAACCTAATATTGAATATATTAAATAAAGTCTCCACAGTGGTATTTTTCCAAGTTTAAAGATGTGGTAGTTTTTCGGAATTAGATTTCCACAAATTAATATAAGAACTTTATTTTGCAGCATTAAATAAATCAAAGTGTGACCATAATGAAATGCTTTCTTACTTTTTGGGAACTAATAAGGGATAAAAGACTATTCACAATGTGACCATGACACCAACCCAAAACAAAATATAAAATTTGCACAAATGAATAAAAAAAACCTATTAAGTCTAAACATGTAACTTCATAGAACACATCCAATTACAATGAAATGAACAAAACCCCATTCCAGCACTCGAATATTACTCAAAAACTTTACAGTACCTAGTTGCATATGTTTTAATGACAGAACCACTAGTGGTCTGCCAGGAAGATTTTGCCAAGATGATTTGAGGAAATTAATTTCGGCCTTTAATATATCTATCATCAGTTCATAATCCGATGCGATGTAGAAACGTGTCATGTCCGAAAACTATACACAAAAAAATATCTCAATATATGTGTGAAATATGATACCAAATTAATGTTCAGTGAAAATTATGTCGTTTAATAAGTAACACTGTTACACTAAGTGTTTCAAGTAGCACTGTTGGAAGAGTAGCTTTAAAATAGTGCTGTTACTTTTTTATTTAGCTGCTTTAGTAGCATTCTATTGGGTGTTAACATAAGTTGTGTCCGTTTTTTTCCAATTTAAAAATGAGCACCAAAAGTAAAACAAAATGGTAAAGGTAATACGCCATTCGACAGAAAATTTTCAGCTCTAAAAGATATTGTGTTTGCTTTTACGTTACATATATTATTTTATTTGATTACAAGCCTTCAAAATGGAATGTCAAGTAGACAAAAGTGAGCATTTTCGACACCTCCTTCTGTTCGTGTTCAATCGAGGGAATAAAGCTGCCAAAGCTGCTCGCGATATTTGCGAAGTGTACGGTGAAGATGCTATGAATAAAAGGACAGCTCGTCGATGATTTTTGTGTTTCAAAGACGGTAATTTCGACCTGAAAGACATGGAGCATCCCGGACGACCAGTGGACTGCGATGAGGACCGTTTTAACGATATTATTCATGAAGATCCACTTCAAACCACCATAGAATTGGCTGAGCAGATATTTTGTAGTCACATGACTGTATACCGCCATCTTAAATGAATGGGAAAAGTCCAGAAGTTAGGCGCTTGGGTTCCACATGTTTTGAGTGAAAACAACAAATATTAACGTTTGACAATTTCTGCTGGTTTGCTCGCGCATCATCGAGCTACACATGGCCACAAGCAAAGGTTCCTTTACCGCACCATTACTGGTGATGAAAAATGTTTGAAGGGGATCTTCATGAATAATATGGTTTAAGCGGTCCTCATCGAAGTCCACTAGTCGTCCGGAACGCTCCATGTCTTTCAATTACCGTCTTTGAAATGCAAAAACCATCGACGAGCTGTCCTTTCATTCATAGCATCTTCACCGTATACTTCGCAAATATCGGGAGCAGCTTTGGCAGCTTTATTCCCTCGATTGAACGCGAACAGAAGGAGGTGTCGAAAATGCTCATATACAATATCTTGTAGAGCAGAAAATTTTCTTTTGAATGACGTATAACCTTTACCATTTTGTTTTACTTTTGGTGCTCATTTTTTAATTTGGAAAAAAACAGACACAACTTATGCTAACACCTAATACTTTAGACAGCTGTAGCAATGCTAAAATAGATTTAAAAACACAATTCAATGTTTTTACACCCAATTTGTATATTGTAAAATGTAATAGCATCAAATATAAAAAATCTAAATAGTACATTATTTTTCTTAATATTTTTCAATTCAGTCTCATAATTTTTTTTATTCCAACAGCGTTTATGATTAAAAAAACATTTCATTTACACCAAGCCAAAACAATTTTGAATCAGTGAATCAATTAAAAAATTACAACATAAATGAATGTTTAAGCTTACTATGTTTTTTTTTCAATTTTGCATTGTTTAAAAGCATACGTGGATAATTTAATTATAGTGTAACAGTTTGAGACTAATTTAATAACTGTGTTATTGTTTGAGAATTATGTAAATTTTGCAAAACTATTTTTTTTTTCAATTTCAGAGAAGTAATATTGATGAAGGTATAATAGTTTCTATTATATAAAATATTCTTCATTGATAAGTTACAAAAGAATGATTTAAAATGTTAATTTTGCCTTTTAATTTATGAGTAATAATAAATACAGCAAAAACCCACAGCAATGTTTATGCTGTTTGCCAAAGTACTTACAGAGTATGGCATAATATGTAATAATATATAAAGCGGTCATTGCTGTCATAATGATCATATGAAATTAAATATCAGGTCAGTCCGTAAATTTTTACGTATTGATGTCATATGTATGATTCACCATAACTCATTTCGTAGAACAATACACCTCCAAACAAGTCGTATCCTGTTTTGTAATGTACTCTGAAGTGGTAAGTTTACCATTAATTTTTGTAAACATCGGACGTAAATAAGAGCCCTTAGAAAATTAATATCGATAATCAGTACAAACGGCACATTCTATAATTTTTATTTTTAAATGGTGAAAGTGCAAGTTCCGCAAAAGAAAAAAACAAGTGTTCATAGTGAGAATGGTGTCAATGTAAGGACTGCCCAGAAACAGTTTCAAAGATTTAAAATGGACAAAGCATTGTTAATAATGAGCCCCAGTCAGGGGGTCCTATTAATTTTGAAATGACGCTCTAAAGAGTCTTGTGGATTCAGAGTCAAAACTCACGGTGGATCAGATTGCAAAAAGGCTCAATTCATCTCATGGAAGAGTATTCCATCACCATAAGGAGATAGGAAAGGTATCCAAGCTTGGAAAGTGGAAACCACATGAGCTATCGGAAGCCAATTGTCAGTAGCGAAAAAACATCTTGATTTCTCTCTTCACCCGCTTTGATCGCGAGCCATTCCTTGACCGTGATAGGTGATGAAAAATAGATACATCATTATATAGCGAGAAAAATAAGGACAGGTAAGGATAAGAAGCTCTTACCAACAGCAAAGGAGGAATTGCATCCATAATAGATACTTCTGTCTATTTGGTGGGATATGAATTGCAGCCAAAAAAGATACTTATGTCTATTTGGTGAGTATCCACTTTGAACTGTTAGAACCTAATCAAACAATTAATGCAGATGTCTATTGTCAATAACTTTCATGAATACGCACACAGCACGGACAACATTATAAAAATTTCAAAACTTTAATTGGGAGCTCCTGAATCATCCCCCATAGTTGACAAATATTGCCCGAAGTAACCATCATTTAATTCTGGGTCTTCAGAATTTTTAATCGGGAAAAAATTTAATAATAAAAATGAAATCGAAAAAGATATTTCCAGTTTTCTACATCAAAACTAGGGTCCTTTTACACAAATGGAATTAAAAAATTACCTGTGAGATGGCAACAAGTTGTTAATAATGAAGGAAAATATATCATTGATAAAAATAGTAAAATGTATTTTATTTGCATTGTTTCAAAATTTCTCAAAAATTTGGACAAATTTATTGACTGACCTAATATTTAATCAGAAAATACAAAAAAAAAACAATGATAACAATTATATAAAATAAAAATATTAAAAAGCAAATAGATATGCATAAAAGCAAATGATTGAATAAAATAATCATCAGAATAATGTGAGGGTAATACATTAAAAAATTGTTCTTATATAAAACACAAGTTTAGAAAAAACTAATTGATAATAATTAAGAACACTAACATTATAAAATAAAATCACAAGTCATAGAGAATTTTCAAAACAACATCTAGAAAATTTATCAAGTGTTAACCAGAAAAAAATCAATTGTTTAAAAAACATCTTTCAAAAATATTTAGTTAAGAAATATATTGACAATGAATAAAACATGTACCAGGTCTGTAAATATGAAACCGGATTTTTTTTATAGAAAATACACATTTATTGTATGAAAATGGTAAAAAATATTTTATTCAATGTATAATCCTCGCTAGCTACACATTTTTCCCATCTCTCTAGCAATTTGTGGATGCCACGCCAAAAAAACTGTTGCTCTTTTGAGGCAAACCAATCATCGAGCCATTTTTGTATTAGGTGTACAAATAAGTTTCCGCCGTTTTTTATAAAAAAATGGGCATTTATTGTGAAAGAACGGAACCTCATGTTTTATTCGAAGTAGTACCCATCGCTTGCCACTACTTTTCCCCATCTTTCTGTCAGCATACGAATACCGCGTCAGTCATCATCATCATCTTTTGAGGCTATCCACGAATCGACTCAATTTTTGGTATCTTCATATGATGTGAAGTGCTGCTCAGACAGGCCATGCGTCATCGATCAAAACAAGTGGTAATCAGAAGGAGCAATGTCTGGTGAATACAGCGGGTGGGGTAAAACTTCTCAATTGAGTGTTTCCAAATAGGTTTTGACCGGTGCCGCAACATGTGGACTAGCATTATCATGCAGGAGAATAATTTTGTCGTGTCTGGCGTAGTAGTGGGCGCGCTTTTCCTCGAGTGCTCGACTCAATCTCATCAATTATGTTCGGTAGACAGCCCCAGCAATGGTTTCATTCGGTTTGAGCAACTCATAATACACGACACCAAGCTGATCCCACCAAATACACAACAAGAGTTTTTTTCCATGAATATTTGGCTTAGCCGTAGATGTTGAAGCATGACCAGGGGATCCCCATGATTTCTTCCTTTTTGGATTATCATAATGGATGCATTTTTCATCACCAGTGACTATATGGTGCAGAAAACCCTTTCGTTTATGCCTGGCAAGCAGCATTTCACATGTGGAAAATTGGCATTCAAAGTTTCTCCGTGTCAGTTCATATGAATCCCAATTTCTTTGTTTTTGAATCATTCCCAATGATTTCAACCCATGTGAAATTGCTTGTTGAGTCACTCCTAATGTAAGTGCAAGTTCTTCTTGCGTTTGGCACGAATCTTGATCCAATAATACTTCCAATTCCGCGTCTTCGTATACTTTCGGCCTTCCGCTACGTTCTTTGTCTTCGATGTCAAATTCACCGTTCTTAAACTTTTGAAACCACTCACGACAACTTCTCTCACTTAAGGCAGCCTCACCATATGCTTCTACAAGCAATCGATGCGCCTCAGCTGCAGATTTCTTCAAATTGAAGAAGTAAATCAAAAGTTCCCGCAAATGACGCTTATTCGGCTCAAAACTTGAAATTTTCGAACACAAAAAAATATGTTATACTGATAAAAATTCACTAATATTTCAAGGTCATGTTGTTGACAGATGTCCAACCTTACGATAATGACATTTTACATCTGACAATTTTAACCATAACTTACTGGTGGCGCCAACTTTTGTCAAACGGCGGTGACTTATTTGTACACCCAATATATTTTCGTAAGAAGTTAAGCACTGCTCAGCAAGTGCGTGTCCCAGCGATACAAATAAGTAGCAATCGGATGGAGCCAAGTCTAGTGAGTAAGCCGCATGCGAAAGTATTTGCCAACTAAACGCCCCAATCATTTCCTTGACCGGTTTTGCTGTGTGCGATGGTGCATTATCATGAAGCAAAATCACTTTGTGTTACCTCTTTTGATATTCTGGTCGTTTTTCACGCAATGCTTGGTCAAAAGTTGTCGGTAGCATTCAGTATTAACGGTTTCGCCAGGTTTTAGCACCTCATAATAGATAACACCCTTCTGATCCCACCAAACACAGAGCATTGTCTTCCGTCCATAGCGATTTGGCCTTGGAGTCGATGTCGCTGGTTTTCTTGGAGTTACCCATGATCTTTTACGCTTAGGATTCTCGAAATATATCCATTTTTCATCGCCAGTCACACAGATGGAGAAATTATTTTCTTTTGTACCTGGCGAGCAGCATTTCGCAAGTGGTTTTTCGGTTTTCCTGCTGTCTTTTTCGGTTTTCTTTCAGTTCATGTGGAACCCGTTTTCCCACCTTCTGGATCTTTCCCATGGCTTTCAAACATATGGAGATGGCTTCTCGTGTCACATTTAATTGATCTGCGAGTTGTTTCTGCGTTTGAGTGTCATCCTCCTCCAACAATGCTTGCAATTCGGCGTCTTCAAACTTTCTCGGTGGTATTCCACGTTCTTTGTTTCTCACGTCAAAATTGCCACTTTAGAATTTTTTAAACCACTCAAAGCACTGTGATTTACTAAGAGCATGCTCACTGTAAGCTTCGACAAGCATTCGATGCGATTCGGCAGCAGTTTTCTTCAAATTGTAACAGAAAATCAATGCTGTCCGCGAATCGTAGTTTTCAGGCACAAAAACAGACATGTTCAACGCTATGAAAACATATGTAGTTGTATTAAACTTGTACTGTTGTGAGTTAAAAGTCTTTGACAAATGTAAACACAAGAAAAAGGCGCCAATGACGCGGTTTGAAAGTCACTATATTGACAACTAGAACCACCTATGAGCATATTCCAGTTTCATATTTACAGACCTGATATAGTAAAATAAATAAGGATTAAACATAGTAGAAACTTGACTGTGAAATCATTGGATAGAACTATTTAATTATATACATTAACTCAAGAGCACTTTAAAATTTGTAAGGCGGCTATTAAATGCCATTATATTATACTTTATTAATTCACAAGTTAAAGATTTGGTAATCTTCGAGAGTCAAACCCGGGACACTAGAATATGTAACCTAACATTAATCATTCAACTACTGAATCACGATAAAATATCAACTTTGATTATAAAAATATAAAATAAAATATGGCCCTGACACATTGTTCACAGTTATCACATTATATGGATAACCAAAAAAATTGACAGGATACTGTTCTACCACATAGTAATATTTATTTATTTATTATACAGTAAAAAAACTTTAATTAACTAACATAAAATGGCAACAAATATAAAAAATAATAGTTAAAATAAAATAAGATTCATAATTCAAATGGTATCGAGAATGTAACCATTTATTGTTTAGAATAATTTGTATTTGTTTAGAATGTTGAAGCAAAATTTTGAGGGTTTTAAAAGGCTGATTGGGTCTGAAGATCAATTCAATAATACGAATTTATTATTTTATTGTGAAAGCTTGAAAAGTAAGACAAATCACAAGATTTACAAGTGATTTACATTTATTCATTAATATCATTTTTAGGGTGTTGGATTGTCATCGCAAAGTAATAATTATTAAACACTGTTTATTCTACTTTTTATAACGGTATAACCCTACCGGTTTCAAGGCTTTCACCTCATCATCAGGGGAGCACAAACAAGTCTTGTTTGTGCTCCCCTGATGCACTTACAACTTATTATTTAAAAAAAGACTAATGAATTCAAAGAAAATATAAATTTTACATTTTAGAGAGAGATACATAATTAGTTTAGTTTTAAAGAAATTAAGTTTGAATAAGAATATATCTACAGCCTCTGTATATTCATTTAAATATATTAGTATTGCAAATTTAGAAATAGACTTTACCTGTGGTGTGAAAGCGAAAATTCTATCATTTAAGGAATATAATTTGCTGGTACTTAGAATACCCACATCACGAGATTTTCTTCCAGATAATCCCAATTTTTTATTCCTCCCTAAAATTGTACACATATTATTATTAGCTCTCGTAACATTAAATATTTTTATACTATTAAAAAAAAATGCTAATATTTGTCAAAATATTAATAATTTTGTAACTAGTGTTTTCCTTGGCATAAATTGTGAAAAGTATCGTAAAAATAACTTTTGTTTTCGAAATGATTTAATGTTTCCATTTTTTATTTTTCAAATACTATTAGTACAAATGTGAGTCGAAGGCATGTGAGAAGAAAACCAAGGAAAGTGTGGTTGGATCAAGTGAATGAATGATATATTGAAAGAAGGAAAAGTGGAAAGTTAGAAAAATCATAGATGTATGGATATGGAGGAAGCTAAGGATGTGTGTCGAGATAGAAGAGTCTGGAGCTGTGTCCTCTCTACCTACCCCGACAGCGAAGTGGTGTAATGGTATGTATGTATATTTATTTACAATAGCTATAAAATACAAGATTTTTAATAAGAATAAAAATTAATACTACCTTGATCAAAAAGTTTTAGGACCGGCCACCGTGTGGCGCTGTCAGTCACCCGATTGGAACTTTTTATTTGTTAGGTTACCACATCTATCATTGACACTTCCCTCCAAATTTCAGCGTCATAGCTTGACATTTGTAAAAGTTACGCTGTACTGAGTACATCTACCTTTGTGCATGTTTTCGATTTTTTACAAGTTTGAAAATGGCATCAACGAGTTTGCATTAAATTTTGTGTGAAAAACAGATTTAACGGTCTACAGACCTTGGAAATGTTGGAGAAGTGTTTTTTGGTGGCACGAACGCTTCAGAAGTGGTTGTGAGTCGGTCGAGAATGACGAACGCAGTGGCAGTCGAAAACGGATGAAAACATCGATAAAATCAAAGAAATGTTGGCCGAAAACCGCAAATTGACCATCAGAGAGCTGGCAGAGGACTTGAACATCGCTTATGGATCCGCTCAAGACATTTTGAATAGTGATTTGAGCCTCAGACGTGTTGCTGCAAAACTGGTGCCACAAGACCTCAATTTCATTCAAAAAAGGACCACGTTGAAATCGCGAAAGACGTGATTTCTATGAGTTTTTGAACAAAAACAACACAACTACTATCCAGCAGCCTTTGAATTCACCTGATCTGGCTTCCTGCGACTTTTTCTTGTTCAACCGACTTAAAAAACCGCTTCGCGGAACCCGTTACAGCACCCGAGAGGATGTCATGAAAAAATCGAAGACGGCTCTGATGGACATACCGAAAATTGAGTACAAGCGGTGTTTCGAGGATTGGATCAAGCGCTGGCGTAAGTACGTTGCACTCGATGGGGAGTTCTTTGAAGGGGACCATATCGATTTTGATGAATATACTTGTATTTTCGATTTTATGAATAAAGTCCTAAAACTTTTTGATCAAGGTAGTATAGTATGTACTAATTAATTTGGCAAAAGCCAAAAAAAACTTTTATGTTCTTACTAAATGATTTTCACCAATGTGAAAAGTCTGATTGACATAGAATAAGTGACAAGACTGGTTCATGTCTGAAAGTTCATAGTGTAGAGTTTTTTTTCTTCATGTTAATGATTCAATTAACATCTTTTGAATTATGTTTGAAAAATTTATCTAATAAAAACATACATTCATAGATACTACCACCCCATTTCTCTGTCGGAATAAGCAGAGAGGAAAAAACTTCTACATCCACACTTTCTCATACATCTATGATTTCTGAATTTTTACATTTCCTTCTTTCAAAATACAATCATACTCTCCTTGGTCTTCCTCTTACAATTACATTGTATTAAAAAATAAAAATGGATTCTTTTCTTTTCTTTTCTGAATGAATGATAAATATAATATTACATCGTACCAAGATAGGTGTATAGATGACTGAGCACTCGAGCGGGTTGCACCTCAATGGGTGCTACCTCAGCTATAGTTTGCACTACTAAATCGTGTTCTAGTAGTTTGTCCCTGATAACATTGTCTTCGGCTAAGATAACAACCTGCACAACAACATCAGGCTTCTTTTCTGAGCATAAGCGACGGTTGAGAGGATCTAACTCTCCAGCTGCCAAAAAACCCTATAAAAAATATATGATATTAAAAATCGGTGAATGTAATAAATTTGATGTAATGGTGCTGATAATACTGCTGGTGAATGTTTTTTGTCATGAACAACAATTTCTGTTTAATAATTTGTATGGAACCACTCAGAATAACCACATTGGTAATGAGGACACAATAAAGAACATTGATTTTAGACCCATTAGTCGAGCTTTCAGAGGAATATAGTAGGCAGATAACAGTCCTACATGTTGCCAATAACACTGCACACAGAAAAGTAACAATGACCTTGTCAATGAACTAAACCAGATTAGGTCCCTTTTTTATATACTATCACGATTCGAACCCAAAAGACAAGTGTCTTACCAACTAGTAGTTGAAAATCTATTAATTTATTTCAGATTGATCCTTGACGTTACTCAAAAAAAAAACTTTGTGACCAGCCCTATAAAAAAGGTTTAAAAATTAACAATTAAGTAATTTTTTCATTGAGTGCTTGAAACCCGCACTGATCTACTCCCCTCCAAGCAGAATAAGATTTTTCCAATTAGCTTTTAGGAGAATAAAAATATCCAAATTATTCTTTCTAAAAAGAATATAATGAAGAATAAAATCTCTAATATTTAAAAAAAAAAGTTGATATGAAAAACAGTGTAATTAGATAAAATTAACGAAATTCCATTGAATATATTGATGAAAAAAATATTTTGCTTAACATATTTTTCCATAAAATATTTATTTATTTAAAACTTTCATGCAAATACATCTGGCGGCTTTATTGCTTTATAGCATTTTTTTCAATCAATGAGTTTTTGTTTCATTATTATTATTGATATCCATGGATATATCTTTAACTTAGTGTATGAAAACATTATTTGAGAAAAACTAATAAAAAATAAAATAAAAGATAAACCTCAAGAGAAATAGGGATTATGATGGGAATAATATGAGAGTTAAAGATGAGGAATATTTTGAGATAAATAATGCTTCTATAGTTTATTCTTAAATATTGATAAGGATGAAGCACGTCTAAAAGAGCCAAGCCAGGAAGATTTTCAAGTCAAGCCAAACAAATGACAAAAGATGATATGTAGAATGATGTGTGATGCATTGATATCAAAGGAATATTTTTTTTCCAAATAATATAATATATATATGAAAGAGAATTAAATTTTTACTTGTTTCAATTAAAATCACTTTTACCTTATCTTAAAAATATATTTCAGATATTAAAAAATGTAAATAAAAAATCTGTGTTTTAATAAAATATTGAAAAACATACCTCTTGCAATAGTTTTCCTAGAATATAAAGTGACTGTCCCCACAAAAACGGGCATCTTCCGAGAGGTATTCTCTCCTGGCTTCCTGGATCTTTGTATTCCCCTTCAATTTTATGGAGAGGAACTGCATACAATTCAGGCACTAGCTTTATTCCGTCTTCAGATTTTATCATCACTTCATCTAATTTTTCTGAGTACTCAGCAATAGATTCTTTGTCTCCTTGGAAACAAAAATCCAGAATTAAGTAGCAGAAAAATAAAGGCCAGTCGCACTCGATATTTTCAAACATTCGTAGTTCCCAAGGCTCGTAGTATAAACGATTTGGGTCTTCTCGAGGTGTTTTGTGACCATCTCTCAAGAAACGTTTACAACCATATTTTCCTCGAAGCTTTATAGTAATAGCTTCTCGAGTCTTCGCTATAAGCTGTGGATCATCAACAGCAAATGCTGGAAAGCTGATGATTGCCAACAAACCAGAGTCCAGCTCTTTACTGTTTGATTCTCTTGGCAACATAGATTGTAACACAGCTTGACATTTTTGAGCTTCATCAGCCAAAACATGAATCACACTAGAAGGTCCTCCTCGTGCTCCAAAGAGGTCCAATTCATTCATAGCTTCTAAAGCAGCCTTTGCCATTCCTATGGAACTGGCATTAAGTTCAGGTAATCCATGATTTGTTTTATCTCCTCGTTCCCAAATACCATAATCAGGAATACAATATGCTGATTCAATATAAAATACTAGATTTTGAACAAAGGATACTTCATCAAGGGAAAATATGATTTGCAATCCAGATGCTGTCATCTGTGCCAACACTAATAGATAAAGAGAGACAGCGTCAATCTGCAAATGTCCCCATTCCCTGTCTCCAACAACTGTTCTGCCACTTGTAGATGAATATTTGGCATGTAAAGCATCTAATGGGTTCTGGGTCATTTTAAAATTTTCAACTTTATTCTTTTGCTGCATCATAGCCATGAGTAACCCTACAAAATAACAATAGTAATATAATATTTAAACATTCAAGTGTTAACAATGTACTTATAAATAAAGTAAATCCTGCATTCCATGCAAATAATCACTTTTCTTTGAATATTAGTAGTATTGAGGAGTAGGTATCAAACTCAAACCCTCAAATGGCTATAAAAACAGGGATGTGTAAATACTTTGTATCCTAACTTCCAACCTTATTATGAAAATACATATTTCCAAATCTGAAAACACAGCCATTGATTTTTTAAATGAAAACACATAAACTTCAATGACATAATATAAGGATATCAGGGCTTCACTCTAACTCAAATTTTACTGTATCTAATATCACTTTCATATAGACAATTTATTTTATTAAGTGTTCATAAAAGTTTGTCCAATTATGTCAAACATTGTATGTAAAACAAAAAAATATATATTCGTTGAAATAACAGTCAATAAATAGTAATAATTAATAAGAATAAAAATTAATTCAGATGAAAAAAACATTCGTAAATAAAGTTAAATTTGTAAGTAAGGCTCCACAAACAACATTAACTATCAATGTTGAAAATTGTCAGGTACTTTAAACAGAAATTCCTCAATCAATTGGGAGATGCTGGAATTTTTTGGAAGTCATTTCCATATTTCATAAAATTTATCATTTGGGCTAACTAGAGGAGACAGAAATAATATTACCTATGAGAGTTATTTGGCTCTAAAAAATGACAAGAAAGAAAATTTACAGATAATGTATCTGAAGTTTCAAGAATCTATTGTAAAAATTTACCTCAAAATAACTAACCAGTGAACAAATTTAATGTCTGTCTCGAGAGAGAATCAAACATCAAATGTGAAAATCGAAAACTTGAATATAGAGAATGATAGGATTCAACAAGTAGATAAGTTTACCTACTTGATTTCTCAAATCAAAACTACTCTCTAGAAGAAGCAAGCTCCGAATCTACACTTTGATCAAACCTGGGATGACGCATGGATCAAAAATTTCTACCATTTTCACTTGGATGTATATCGAAAGTTTTGGTTTGAAAAAAAAAAGCAGGTTGATAAGTTCATGAGAGCATTCACTCCATGTCCCAGCAACCCCTCATAACCAGCAGTGTAAGAACCAACCAATTGGCAAGGGTTGATCACGTTTGTACCACAAAAGATAGCCAAACAGCGCTTCTTGGATAATATGTTGGTTGACTTAATCAGTTGGTGAGGACTGTTGGAAGGCAAAAGGTGATGGATGGCCAGAAATGGAGAGGCATCATTCAACATACTAAAACTTTCGAGTTTTATGGCCATTGACATTGAAGTAAGCAATAATCCTCAGAGTCCTTTCAATAGATCAAAAGAAAAAATAAGCAAAAGTAGTTGGAATATCTGAACCGTTATATTGATTTCCATCATATTGCATCATATTCAATAACACTGATACTTGACAGTGTTTCAATATGATTCCAAAGCGATTTTGAATATCTCACAGCACTTGGCTCAAATCATGAACATAATCATCATAAACCATCCCTACATTATGCTTTAATCGAGATCTGCTATATTTGAAAAAATCATGTGATTTGTAGATAATATTTTCATTTTCATTAATAAAATGCCATGTCCCCAACAGTGACCTAGTTGGTTAGGCGCCTTTCTTTCAACCTGGGGGTTATGGGCTCGATTCCTGTTGGCACCCAATTTTGTTAAAAAGAATTCCAGTCTGGTTTTCACTTAAGGCCTCTTTAACATCCTTCTGTTTGGTTGATAAAAATTGCTACATGGAAATAAAACTGCTGAGATTGATCCATTTCCGATGTTGACTTTTTTCGTTGAGATGGAGGATTCACTTGAAAGCATTCATCAAAATAAATCACTTTAAATTTTAAATTAGTTGGTGTTTAAGATTATATATAATTTCACTTCAGTTACGCTGGTATGTATACTAAGCAATTATTTCACATGGTATATAGGGCTATAATGTAACCCATATTAAACAAAAAATAAATATTAGGAGTATAATTAATAAAATAAAGTTGATATTAATCTTCGTAGTAATATGTTAAAAGAAATAAGCACTGTTGAAATAAAAACGCATGAAATCTGACCTCTCATTAATTTCACGCAGCTTTGTTCGAGCTCATATGTTTTGGCGCGGTCTTCATCTTGATCGGCAATTTTCTTATAAGCCATTGACAGCCCCCAAACAGCCAATATACAGTAAACATTATCTCGTATCCAAGCATGCTCGTTGTCCGGACTAGCGGGGAAGAGCCCGGTAACAGGCTGCTGATGGTTCATGATCAACTTATGAACCACCCGTTGGTAGTAGTCCAACCTCACACCTGAGTTACTTCGACTCCTCATTTTGATTAAAAATGGTTCACGTCACCGGGAAAATGACAAAGCTCCTATTTAATGAAGCAGATGTTAGTATTAAATTCACATAATTGATAATAACAATAATACTTGGACCAACATTTCTAAAAATAAAACTAAGCAATTGACAGAACTAAATCGAGAAGTCACTTGAATGTCAAAAACATAGGTCAAGAAGTAGCGTGAAGTGCTCAACAAAAGACCTACACCAATTGACACCAGGTGGCACTGTCAGTCATATTAAAGTTACCAGTCAAAAATGTCATGCTTTTTTTTTTATAACAATTTATGAAATGGAAATGTAATCTTGCCAGATGCATACGTTTCTCCCATTATGGATAGTTTATTTCTTTCTGTCAAAGAGAG
This sequence comes from Odontocerum albicorne, assembly GCA_949825065.1. NCBI lineage: Eukaryota > Metazoa > Arthropoda > Insecta > Trichoptera > Odontoceridae > Odontocerum > Odontocerum albicorne. Next base: position 36,510,562 of record OX463842.1, read on the forward strand.
GCGGGTCCTCTCGGCGGGAAAAACAACCTTTCTATGCAACAGAAAAAGTCCTTGCCTATCGCACCAGATAACTTTTTCCTACATCAATAATAACAACATCCAGTGAGAAGATATAGACAGTGCCTCTGCAAAAACAAAAACCAGCTACCCAATACGAAAAAAAATCTTCAAAGCTCCAGTGAAAACGTCATCATGTTCCGATGATAGGCACCCCGCCACTCATATTAAGTATATAACATTACACACTTTTTTTCTAATACTAATAAAATTTATATATAGTAGCACCGTTTCTAGAGCAAACTCTCTTCGATAGCGTTCTAACTTAGGACTCGTGCCCCACTATTATTGACAGATTAAAATATTACAAAATAAAATGTTGATGGGACAGATAACAGGTACTGACTGCGGCCATTAGATTAAGTACTTCCTCGCATTTATACACGGTCAGAAAAGCATATTTGTAAGAAAACCGAAGAAAACTCACCAAAAGGACACAAACTTCAAATAAACCTTTGTATATCTTCCGATATGTGCTAGTAACACATTCGGGTTTAGGTATAGTATGTTATATGTAAGTTGTAACATCATAAATGTTAATTAGATCTACCAAAAGGGGTGATTTTTAAGTACTTCCTAAAGCTGCACACGCCACCGATATATTTAACACTAAGAGGTAGATCATTCCACGCTAAAAAAACTAGCAACGGCAAAAACTTTTTTATAATACACGACCCTATTAGATCGATTCACAACAATGAAAAAGAAATCGACATTAAAGGTTTACTCTTCTCTGAAGGAATATCTTCCAGATACAGATTCAAAATATCTTCCAGATACAGATTCAAAAGGCACAACGGAGGCATCTCATCAATCCAAATACATTTTTGGTTTTATATTTCTTCTCAGAGCAAATTTTCAATATCTTAATTGAATATTATGCGTCTTGGTTTCATCATTTGATACTGGTGTATGCTCTTTCATATGCTCGTATATGAGTTAACGGTCATTATTCGAGAAAATGAGCTTTAGTCACTGTTATACTAAATCTCAGCGATGTAAAATTCGTAATTCAAATTCTTCTCTGTGCGAATATAGTATGGAGGAGGACTCCGATTACAGAATGGCAGGGTGTCTATTAATGGGGGCAGGGTGATGTTTTCATTGGAGTTTTGAAGATCCTTTTTATGTATTAGGTGGTTTATTTTTGTTTTTGCAGAGCCACAACCTGTGCCTCCCCACTGTATGGTCTTATTGTTAAAGCAGGAAGAAGTTATCTGATGCAATGCGCATGGATTTTTTAAGTTATCGTAGATAAAATGTTTTTTCCACTCTAGCTGCTCGTCATCATTCTATAAACAAAAGTAAACTCTCCATAGTGGGATAAAAGTACATACCTGGTAATAAGGATTATAGGTATCTGCCATAAATTGTTATTAAATGTATAAAAACTTAAAAATCACATTTTTTCAACAACAATTCTCAATTACTCTTTTCCTAATTTTCGTTTTAATTTTTTTATATTCCATTGCCCTCTTCATCCTAGTTTATTGGTTATCTTTATCCTTGTCTGAGTCAGTAACTCGGATAGTGGTTATCCATACGATAAAGCCCTAAACCATATATTATGTTTTAATTTATTTCTCAAGAACTCTGTCTTGAAGGAAAATATTGAATCTTACACATGGCACAGCGTCACATTTTATTTATGGTGTCTATATAGTCAAACGTAGGCAGATATGAGAGATCTTCACGCCTTTCTGAGCACGCACATAGCTTTCGCCTTATCCAAATCCATACATGGTATTTTATTGTTTACTTTCTCAGTTAAAATTTCTTAACTTATCTCCTTTGATTCTTACCTTAGTTAAAAAAATTAAAAACATTCTATAATATTAAAAACCTCATTTGTAGTAAAGAGTTAAGAACTTCTATACGATTTTATCTGTCATTAAATTATGTCATTTTAATGTGATGTTGAATAAAACTCTGGCTAAATATTATAGACTTGATTCCCAATTTACTATATAGCCTTATAACTATAGACTTTGGGTATAATTAGTAGTAAAGTTCGTGCAAGCAAGTTTGTTGTATATCCACGAGTAATACAACATATTGCATGTCGCGTAATGAAGTATCAGCCTTACATATGTCTATAGTTCAAGAATATAGTTTCTATACCAACTAACTACGCGGCAACCAAGTGTGCCGTTGTTGCCCATATATCTCTGGTCGCCCGTGTGAATAGACTAATGAGGCCCTATGAAGTGTACATCATTTGAAACTGGTGTATACTGCTTCATATATAGGAGCTAACGGTTATTATTCAAAAAGAAGAAGATCATTGGTCATCACTTGACACTGGCGTATACTCCTTCACACATAGGAGTTCACGGTCATTATTCAAGAAGAAGAAGAAGATCATTGGATAACTTTTGTGACAGATGGGAAAAGCGTGATTGAGTTTTCATTCCGTTTTATAGCTTCAGTTATTTTTTTTTACTATTTCTTTTAACGTAGATTTTTCTTACTTTTGCATTTAATATAGTGCATTTTACATCACAATGAAAACAAATAATTGTATTTTGTTCTTCATAGTGCTAATGTGTCACTCGGTTTTTCCAGATGATCCATTACCTAAAAATGTAGTCAAAAACGTCACCCAGCATCTACCTCCAGTGCCAACGGTTCTCGATAAAAACGATGGAGTATCAAATAAAAATAAAACCGAAGAATCATTTCACCATAGTCGAGAAGGAATAACTAATACAGAAGGAGGAAATACAAATATAAAGGAGACTGAACATAAAACTGCTCCAAATCACACTGTGAGCGTGTCAGCAATAACCTCTAAGGTGCCTACACAACAAGAAGAACCAAACTTAATGTCCACCGAAGGTACTAAAGTTTCTACCTCATCAATACACGCAAGAAAAGGAGTTGACAATACTTTTTCTTTAAATCTGACAACCACCAATAGAAATTCTACCGTGCCTCAAGTATATTTACCAGAACCCCCTTCAAATAAATTAAATGGACCGAGTGAATCAAATGCAAATAAGACTGATATAGCAACGAAGATAAATGTTACACTCCCTGAAACATCTAATAATAATTCAACATCAACAGTTTCCTCATCACTTAGTTCGTCAACAGTTAAGAAACCTGTTCCAAAGAAGCCTTTAATAACTGTTAGTTCAGTTGAGGCTTTTCCTCAATTTAATTTAATACTAGACTCCAAGGAAATGCCATCAGATAACTCAGATTCAGCTCTCCCACAAAAAGATACAGCGAGTGGCATTAAAAATAATGAAAATGATTCTGTCCTCTCCATTGCTTCTCATGGTTCTGTTGCATCTGCTCCCCATTCTGTTCAAGACAACCTTTCAAAGAATCAGCCAGGTTTTATTGTTCCGTTAGTTATTACGATGTTTGCTATACCTTTATTAGGCTTTGTAGGCTATCAAGCAATTCGTCGTGGAAGAGATGCATGGAAGAATAGGCATTATCGTAGAATGGATTTTCTTATTGATGGAATGTACAATGATTAATCTGTAGGATATACGAGTATTCTTTGGACCAATTTATTTAAGAGATTTTTCTAAGCATTTATTTAAGAGATCTTTCTGTTTATTTCACTATCAACAATTTTGAACAAGGAATAATATGTATGTACTGAATTTTATACACAATTATTTTTGTAAATTTTAATTCATATTTATCAACATTCTGGTTTTTCTTTCAATTAAAGTTTGTGGTGATTTAAGTGTATTAGTCGATTTATATATTTGGACAATTAAATCTTATTTAATGCAAATAAATACATAATGGTTGGCCAACTGGCTACATTGTATCACTAATGTAATGTGACTTTCTGTAAAGTTGTAATTTATGCCATGAAAATATTGAAAATGCTTCTTATTAAATGTTTAATAAATTTGTGAAGTTTGTACAAAAATAGTTTATCACAAAATTTTACTTGAAAGGTATGTTGAATCAGAAAATTGCAGTTGTAAACCTTAGTTAATTACAATTTCTTGAAGCACTATTTTTTACAACTTTTCAAATATTTATTGAATGATACATAAACTTTAAACATTTGAGAATCCCTATAATGGACACTTAATAATCATAAAACGAAAAGCTTTTACATGAAATTGTATCCTCTTATTCAGTTTTTTTCAATCTATAAAAAACTTATATATGTCACTTTTCATTTATTTCCTTTGTTAATTAGTATTTATGGTTTGGGAAGTTTTTTAAATTACACTACTTGAGTTTAAATTGGATATTTCAATGAAAACTTATGAAATATTATTATCTTGAATTTTTAACTATTAATGAATTATTATGTAACTTCAGTGCTATCATTATACTCAACACATTTAAATTTTTCAATGGTGAAAACCTTAGACTAGATTTAGTTTTTTTTTCAGTGATAATTATTATAATTAACCTTTTTACGGCGAAAGCTCGAGTATCTTTGGTGTGTCACACAGGCGGCGGTGTTTTACGTCTATAAATTTATATTGTATCTACATACAAATATGACTCACCATTATCCCGAAGCTGAGTGCTGTGGAACTGTGCGCCGATGCATTTTTTAGCTGACACTACGTAATATTAGAAAATATTCTTATAACACTATTATACAAATAACGTATAATTCTGGTACATTTGTATCTACCCAGCGTTGAATTCGTGATTTAGCGGAATATTCCTTACTCAATTTTTTAAAATTATGAAATTGGTTAGTCTGTTGTGCCACATTTTCAATTATATTTTTATTTAAAGAATACTCGAAAATATCGAGTTCGGATGATTCTGGTGTAAGTTGGCACGAGGGCTAGATGCCAGATGAAAATTCATCAAACTCGTGGATAATTGGCGCAAACGGACCTCGGCTCCATGAAGAAAATACATCTTCTAATAGTTCGTTTGGTTCCACATTGCCGCTGGTTGTTGCTCCAATATCTGGAATAATTGTATCATCCATTCTCTGCTCTTCTTCAAATGGATCAACATCATCTGCAACATCGTCTTCTTCATCGGTTAATTCAAAATCTGAATCAAGTTCTACCGTGATATCTTCAATTTCCTCTCCAGTCCTTTTAGCCATATTGATAATATAAGTGGTGTTGATTTTTTTAGTTATTTTAAAAATTTAATGAATTGTTACAATGGCGTATAACACACGTAACATAAAAAATAACGACGATTTGAAAAGTTGTAAAAGTAAGTGAATGTTAAAATCTCTTAAAAAACAGTTTGTGTAATGGTATCCAAATCAAAGCTATAAATAAAGTGCGACAATATAAGAAGCAATAATCGAAGAAAACAATAATCCATAAACAATGAAAAAGGCAATTAATTCAATACGCAATACGCGTACACAAAGATAAAAATATCGACGCACAATACCTCACAATGATCGGGAGAAATCGTCATTAGAAACATGACCTTCGGCACACCCGAACGAGTAGCGCCAAAATTTAAACTGCTTTAAATATCGACGGCCTGGAATCGGTCTGTTTAAATCCTTCTTATGGATCAAGTACTTGAAGTTTTGATGATTTTAAAAGAGATGTCACTAGAGGACACGTTTTGTCTTATATTCAGGTTAAAAATTTTAAAGAAGATTTTATCTTGACCGACTTATCGACACGCAAACTTAGCGGCCACTTAAGTGGCCGCTCGCCAGTATGACACGTTTTATGTATGGGCCATTTAAGTGGTCCCCCGCCGTGAAAGAGTTAATAAAAAATATAGTTATAAATCTATATTGTGTAACTTCTATTACTTTTACTATAATGTTTGGAATGTTAATGTAATTTTTAATTGATTCTTTTTCACTCAAATTCAATGATTGGGACCAAATTCTAGTTTTTAATACAAAATATAAAATTTTATTGGTCAAAATTTGTAAAACCTATTTTTTTATAAATGTTATTTTTAGTTGATATTGATTGAAAATCAATAAGAAAAATTATTTTCAGTCCACAATAGTCGATTTAATTGTTATTTTTAATTCCTAAAATTTTATTTTTTTCTAAAGCTATATTATATCGATTACACGCGAATAAATTGATATTTTTGTTTTTATAATTAACTTCTTCACAGATGATAATTATCTAATAATTATAGTAAACAAGAAATCTCTCATAAAAGTGAAATGAACATATTTTACTCATTAAGATAAAATACATTCATAATATTTTTAGAATATATATTTTTATCTGGTCTTTGAATACAATTTTACACTAAACAAAAATTACAATATATACCTTTTTGATAAAATATACAGACTGATATTTTAACATATTTTTATCAGATTGGGATGAATGCTTGAATTGAGTACATGCAATAATAAATGTTATATAACAATTAGCCTTACATTAAGTGCCTTCATATTTTTTTTACTATATTTTTCAATTTGTCTTCATCTTTGTACCAAATAAATACTATTTCTAATTGGCATTATAGTGCTCTAAATGTTCACCTATTGGATCTGTGATGAACAGTTTATGAGAAATTTTATTTTGTCTTCCTATTTGTTAAGTCAGTTACATTTAATTATGTATTTTAAATTTTATGAAAAATTGTTTGTTGTTGTCACTTAACATATCGTCGTTGTTATGCGAAAATGGTTTAAGTCTATTTTTGCTTAAAAAGACTTTGGTGCCATTTTACTTAAAATAAAAATATCTACACACGGAAAAAACATTTATGTCCAAAAGTTAAATGGTTTCGCTGTTATGAAAAGATAAAAAGTCATATAACTTGATTTTACATCGCCCTCCGAAACTTAAATTGCATTTATCTCAAAACTCAATATTTGGACTTAAACGCTTTTCGCAGAACGACGACGATATAATGTTTAAATTTTATGAAATTCTTTCTTTTAAAAATATCTTAAGATACATAAAAAAACATCCACGTTATTTATATTCGTCTTTTTGAATTATTTTTACAGCATTTATTTTCTACTGTTTGGAATTTATTTTACTGTCACATATTTTATTGATTTAGTTTATAATTGTAGATGTAAAAATATAAATATTAAAACATCAACATTTATGATATAGCAAATAAGCACATGACTTTTTATATCAATAGGTGCTTTGATATTGCAGTAATAATAAGCTTGTTTTCAAATAAGTAGCTAACTCGAGAGAAAATATGAGCAATGTCACTTTGTACAGAATTATTTTATAGCCACTAAGTAACACTTAATCATTGAAAATCATATTTCCACCAATCACTCTCATTAAAAGATTTTTAATGTCATTTTAAGAAATCAAATACTAGTGGCAGTAATACATTTTTTTGGAAACGTGATTGTTATATTGAAAATTTACTTTGTTAACAGGTTTATTAAAATCTATTTTTGTGGTTTGTATAATAGGAAATATGTTAACCACATATATTGATTCATTCTTTATTATTAATTTTTTTATAAAATTGTGTAATTATTGTTTGTTAAAATTAACATTATAATGAATATTATTTTTGATTGTTAAAAATATTGTTATATACATAAAAAATATATTTGAGTAAATCCCAAAGGCCAAATATTTTGGAAAGTTGGTTTTGTTTATTGAATTGAAAATTTAGATACTAGTTTTAAGTATGTGAAAATTATGAGGCAATATGTATATATTACTTTATTATATTCTTTAGTCTAAGGAAATGTGATAATTATTCAATAAACTCTCAAGCAATTTTATGAGTTTTAAGTAGAGGCATAAAGTTAGTGAAAATATAAGGAATAATTCAATAAAAAATTACATGACAAACAAATTTTTCTTATTCTGTTATATTATTCTTATTTACATATTTTTTAATTATGAAAAAATATAACATTTGTATTTTCTAATTTTATATTGGATAAATTAAATACAAATTTCAAAATGCTTATTTACATCAATGGAATAATGATAAAAAAAATTGTGATGATTTTCCTTTTGTGATTTTAAAAATCGGTTTAGTTCACATTTAGTTTAAGCATCAAATCAAATGACATTTTATTTTTTTAATTTTAGTTTTGAGGAGATTTAATACATGTTTTCCAATTTGCATTTAAGGCTATCATAATAAACTGGAATTCAATTGTTATAAAACTAATAATGAATCATTCATTATCATTGATAGACCTTGCCATTCTTTCCAATGTGGCTTTTGAGATATTCCTCTGCGACTATGTGATTTTCTTTGAAAGAACAGTTAGTTTTCCTAGATGCGCACCATCTTCCGCAAATGTCATCGACATTTTGGATATTCAAAGCCGTTGGATCATGGTAACTAATCTTGTGATATTATTTTTGCTTTGAATATATATTTTCTAACAAAATGTTTTGTGCAATTGAATTAATAACTATAAAACTTTCACAATTAGATTGTTTGAAACGAAATACTAAACAATTATGTATGTATATTAGCTAAAAAATGTATCATTTTTGAAATTTAAAAACTGATTTTATTCCACCATAAAATTTATCTTACATTCAACTAGTATTGAGTTTAACGAGACATCTTTGGGGGCAAATCTATCCTTAAAGGCAATAACATGCATTGAGATCATTTTCTTTTAACTTTTCTAAGATTACTTCTCCATAGGTTAGGTTAGGTTAATTGAACTTGAAAAAACATTATTGATACACCATGGAATTTTTATTTGAGTGATTAATTGACATGAAATTTCTTAGTTTTATAACAATTATATAAATACTCGTATGCAGAATATTAACCATCAATGCTTAAATTTTTCAACCAAAATTTATATTCTTTTTTACTCTACAAATATATTTTATATATTCAGCTTTCAGAATAAAAACATTTTTATAAATTTTTCTGTTTTTTTTACTGTTCAAACAATTGTTAACCACAGAACTTCATTCATATATTTGGAAGCAAACAATACCTATGTATGAGGATTAATTAAAAAAAATTCAGCCTGTCTAAGAAAGAAAGCGCAAATATTTTTTTGTATATTTTTATTTTCTCCACTACCTTCAATGCCCTTCATCCACCGCAATTCTAGCATCACAAAAAATAATTCATTGAGGTTATCAAAATAAGTGTTAGCCGCAGATTCAACCTCTTCATTCACTGAAAATTTATCCACGCAAATATCTTTTTCAAGTTTGAGAACAGGTGGAGTCGACGTACGATAGCTAGATGCCACGGTTCATTCTTGTTAGTCGAAAGATCATTGCATCTAATTGGTCAGTCACTATTCTCCCTAAGTTAAGCAGCCCTCTGCCAATAGGGTACTGACTCATCTCAGCTTGTCCCCTCCTAGAGTACAGGAAGCAAAAGCAGTACTGTAAAACTTCGTACTCAACAATCCAATAAAGAAAAAATTAAAATCCACTTTACACCTTGCAATCTGGAATGTGAGATCAATGTGCCAAAGTTTCACTGCAACAAACAATTATAACTAAAACAGTGGAGATTGGCTGAGTTTAAAAAACTCAACACAAACAAAGCTGCACTCCAGGAAACTTGATTTGAAGACACTGACTCAATCAAGAAAGCCTGTTACACATTTTTCTAGCATTTAAAACTCATTTCATAGAGAAAGAAATATGGTGTAGGGTTTACAGTTAGAAAAATTACTTGGTTTCACTTGTAGTTTTCTGTTAGTGCATAATGACACAGATATTCTACTAGTTAACTGTCATTGATACCCCATCTCCTTAGTTTTTCACGATGGACAGAGACCAACATCAATTAAGGAAGTATTGTGAATGGAATATTTTCAGCAAGCAAGAAAATGAACAGCATCACTAGAAATGTTTTCACCTGGACACTGATGTTTCTAAGACTTAAAATTTATGGAATATATTTCAGTTTTTAAATGAAACTTTTTAATTTAAATTTCATACGTGTGTAAGCGACAATTAACTGTATCGAATATGGTGTTTAAAAAAGTTAACATCTGATGCAGTGAGCCACCTGAATGTTTTTCATCCCTACAGCCAGGTTTTCCAAATGACTTTTTACCAATTTGATTGTGCGATTATCAGACTTTTGTCAGAATTAGAATACTTATGAATAAATTTTCCATATGACAACATGTAATGAAATTTACTATCACATTAACAATTGCTTCTGTTGGCCAACTAAGTAGGAATTCCTATTTTATGTAAATTTTTTGCCATCCAAATATTTCTTAAGCCATTTTCTCACTGAAGGGTTCTTCCTCTTTTCAATTAATTTCATTTCATTCACTCATAAGAATATGCTAGTCTCATTTCATATTAATATAAGTCTCAGATGATAATATCGGATGGTATTTTCACTTTATTTTATGCTTATGTAATAAAATTAAAATATTTTTTTGATAAAATATCTGAATTCCATTTTCATTAAACTTTTTTGACAATTTTTAAGGTTTTATTGTATATTTTCTTCTAAATTAAATGTATTATATTAAACCTTGTTTTAAAAATCAAATGGAGGCAACCTGTGTTACCTAGTTGGTAAGGCGTTTGACTTCCATCTGGGGCTTTCAGCTTTGATTCCCAGTTATACCCAAATAAAAATAAAAGAAGAGTCCTAATCTGATAAGAGTTTGCCTGCTGACAATACCGACACATGTCGAGTATGTGTAAGAGTGTTATGGTATTGTTTCCAACATGTGCAATGATGAACTGCAAGTTTGTCTGCTAACAATACTGACACGTGTCAAGTATGTATATATGAGTGTTAACCAGGGCTGTGGAGTCGGATGAAAATTTACCGACTCCGACTCCGGCTCCGGCTTTATTTTATACTCCGACTCCGGCTCCAACTCTTGACTCTGACTTCAATTTTTATTTTATTTTATAATTTACTGCGTCTACCTAATGTATTTATATTGACTTATTAATAATGGATACAGGTATAAATAAAAAATTAATTATATTCGTACACAAATGAAACAATTTAATAAAAAAATATATAAACAATACGCATTAAGCAATATCTTCACACAAAAATAATATTAAAAATATATATTAATATTTAAAAAAAGAATTAAATAAAACTTTTAAAATAATTAGAAAAACAACACAAGTAGGTATTAAAAAAAATAAGAAAACACTTTAAAATAAAAAGGTTGCTTCATTTGTTTTCATACGTTAACTAAATCTTATTTATATTGTTTATTATTTTTTTTATTCAATATTGAATAGAACACCAGATAAGATTTTTGAAAGTAAATATACTTTATGTAAATCTTATTTCCTATTCGTGGTCTAAATGGAATTAGATCTCAAAAAAAGAATTGCTTCTATTAAGTCAGGATTTATGGAAGCTCTTAAATCTGATTTAATAATTTTAAGCGCGGAAAATAACCGACACGTGTTCTTATTTTATTTATTTTCCTAGAAAATAAATAAAAACCCTAGGAATCTAAGTGCAGGAATTTACTATTTGTATGGCTGCAATAAACTGAACGTAATCCCCTTTTGGGGTTTATTGGAATTATAAAAGTCTGCATAGTATCAGGCATGAAACGATGAGAGGTTAACTGGTTAACACATACCGTAACGTTATTCAGTAAAGAAAATGTTAAAATAATTAAATGGAGTCGGAGTCGGTCGATTTTTTTCCGACTCCGACTCCGCCTAAAATGTTCCGACTCCATGACTCCGGCTCCGACTCCGACTCCACAGCCCTGGTGTTAACACTTCACGTATGGTATTGTTTCCAAGATGTGTAATGATGAACTGCGAGCTACATGCCTACTAAAGTGGTTCTTAACCTGAAGGGGAGGGGGGGGGGCTGACATTATTGTCTCTCGGCCACGTATTTCAATATGTCCGAATCGCTAATTTTGGATATGTTGAAGTATACCATATAAAATAATGGAGAGTGAAATAAAGCAAAGCCAATTGATTGTTGTATAAGGAAAATCAATCTAGGAATTACAATGTCTAATGACCTGAAATGTAACAAACACATCACTGATATTTTGAAGAGCTAATACATGTATCTACATTCTAAAGAAAGCTTTCGGTCAGATGACTCCACAAATATATTTGTTGGTTCATAAGATCTTTGCTAGAATTTGTATACTGAAACCCTTATTTTATAAAGTGTATTGAACTTTTTGAAAAGGTTTAAATTGGAGCTACAAATATTTCAAGTTTTCTGATTAATTTCACTTAGTCACCTCTGTTTAAATTGCCTACCATTCAATAGAGATAAAATAGTGAAGTTATTGTTAAAAGATCTTGAACAGTCATTATGACCATTCAGAACTCCGCTAATAATTATCTGTTAATCAAAACATACCTTTGAGAGGACATCAAATGAAACTCTCCAAAGCTAAATTCCACCATAATCAAAGAAAACATTGTTTTGCTATCCGAATTGTGGAATCTTGAAATAATAGTGTAGAGAGTGCTGTGATATTAAACTAGTTTAAAATCATCTGAATATGTTCCTACTATAAACCCAGAAGTACCGTTTTGTTTCTTCTGTTAGTGAGTTTTTTATATTTTTTCTTGCTTTTTCTTCATAAATATGACAGTTAAATTTTATAAAGATACTAACAACATTCAAGCTGGCTATCTATAATGGTAAAAATAATTGGATATTACACTCCTTCAAAGATATATTCGCTGTGAATATAAACAAAAATATATTCTGTCATAACAAACTAATTTAGTATTATTCATATTCTGGCTATACACACCAAGAGCTTATTGTACCTATCAGCATGAGTGTGGTAAACCTGAAGTTTCTGAGCCTATCACTGCTTTTCTTTCCTTAACGTGTTCCTCGCGGGAAGCACAAACGCCTGTAATCTGAAGACAATCCAAGTTTCAAATCACAAAACTTAAAAAGAATGATATAAAATCGGGATGAAAATGGAACTAAAATTTAAAATAATCTTTATTCTAGCGACATCTCTGAAAACCTTGTCAAATAATATATTAGTTTATGAGATATTGTTGAATAAACAGAGCGCCAATTTTTTTTAGTTTCTCAATATTTCCAGCTATCGCGTCAGTATGCGTGACGCATACTGATGTTCGAATGGCCGCTCGGAATTACTTGTCACGTATGGAGTCCTGCGGTGTGTCTCTCTTACGTAAATAAACATTACCTAAATATTTTATATACGAGCAGCATTCAATCTGATTTTTTTATTTTTTTATTTAACGCGGTGTACATGTTAAAAGATCACTGTAGTGTCCTCTCTGTACATATTTCTGATTGAAACCGAAATTTCTATCTCTTTTCCTGTGGTTGGTGGCCCCTCCAAAATGTAGTCTAAAGTTGGCAAAGCGAAACCTCTTCAGTATTTTTCCACACTATGGAGAAATAAATTTTAAGAACCACGAGTCACTGGTGCTCTATAAATGTTGTAGGGGTCTGAAGAATCTCCAGGTTCAGTAGTAATGATGATTGTGCAAATAGGAACATAGAATAGTACAACATTTAATAAAGACAGAGATTTGGACAATGTTATAAGAGGTAAACAGGTGTCAAGTTCAGAAACTTTGTGTAAGTGAATCCTGATGGATCGAATCAGCACTATGGCTTAAGTGTGTGAACAAAACTAAGATCATGATCCTCAACAAACCTGATATACAATTCAATAATCCAACATTGAATAATGAAGTGATTTAAAAGGGTTGAAAATTTAAATATCTTGGAACACGGATTAACAATGACGAAATTCTAACACTGAAATAAGATTTTAAATTGAAGTAGTAAAAGAACCTTCATTAAGTTTAATTCCCTTCTCTGTGACAAACACTTGAAAATCAACATATTATGTATAAAGTTTGTTAAATGTTTCATACAGTCAAAACATATTTTGAATATAGAAAAATGAAACATTGAGGGATTATAACGTTTATAATAAGACATCTCATTTTACACCAGGAATACATTTCTGTAATTTTGAGGTACTCATACATTAAAATTTTTAGAGAAATTTTCTAAAGTTAGATCCACTAAGCTATTATAATCATTTATTAATAATAAAGTAAAAGGACAATATAACCTGTATTTTTTTTCCCACCTGGCGTGTTTATTGCCATGTGGCAATCTCTTCCAACCAACCATAAAGAAGTTTTAATGGTCCCTAAGTGAAAACCAGACTGGAATTCCATTTTTTTAAAATCTGGATTCCAGCGGGCATCGAACCCACAACGTCATTTAGGGTGGAGGCTCTCAACAAGGGTGATCTTATTGAATTATTCAAAATATTTCAAAATATATAATAAATTGAGTGTAAGGATAGAAAGGTGGTAGATGTGGCCATTAGATTGGATACTTTCCTGCTTGTGTTGAACTGTCTTCCTTCCAGATTGTTGAACAGTTAGTCATTATTAATGTGCAAAAATACTAAATCAACAAAGGTTTTTACAAAATATAAAGACTGATTTATCATGTGAACTATATTTATTTAAACATCAAAATATGTACAAAAATTTCTTTTCAATTTCTGAATAATAATAAAGTTATTCTAACTCAATCATGAAAAATAATTAATGCACTCAATTTCGCTATTCATATTAAATCGGTTGATGCAGTAGAATATCCTTTAGTGCAGGACTTATAAAATCAGTCATTCCAAAAGTGGTAATAAATTATTAAAAATCAATTCCACTTAGGGGGATTTCAAACATAATAATTCTAACTTAACAGTGAATCACGATGGAAAATCTGATTTTTTAGACATTCTTAAGTTTTTTTTAATATTATTGTATTATACATTTAAGTGCCTCAAATATCTCACATTGTAACAAATATGCATTTCTATAATATTATATAAAAATATAAATTTCTAAATATTATTATTTCTCTAATAAATGATTATTATTATAACATACTTAGTGCAAATATACAAAAAAATATCAAAATAAATCTTATTTCAATCTTTGACTTAAATGTAGGTGTTATTCTTACATCTATTATCACAACTGTTCCTAATGGCTATCACACATGACTTTCAGTACTGAATTAGTTAAGAAACAAATTTAGTAACTTGTTCTCCAAATAATCAATGGCTATACGAAAAGTGAAAAAGTAAAAATCAATTTCATAATAATTATTTGAAAATATTTATTTCTAGTAAACCACTGTGCATAAAATCATAGAAACATTAATAAATGTCATATACTGATTTATAAATCATTAGCAGATATTAGATTGTTTGGAATTGATTTTTCTTACAAATAACCTTCTGAGGGACAAGCTTTTTTTACTGACATTGATGATAAACTAAATCATTCATAAATTAGCCACACAATTATGAAAATTCTTTTGACGATTTTTCATAGATAATAATGAAACTTTTAGAATATACTAATGTAGACCATAAAACTGCGCAATATTTGGTATAGTGTAGATTTATTATTTGTTTTCTAACTGTATTTTAAGCATACGTATGTACTTTTCTTAACTAACTTATTGACAAGATAGAAAATTTAAAAATTTCATTTTGTTAACTGTTTTTTTGTCATTTATCCATAATTCCTTAGTCTTATTCACTGTAAATATTTATTCATAATAAATGACAAGATTGGATAAGCAAAGTATGTGAGAATAATAACAAGTGCAACTTTTTGCAGCATTGAGAAAAAATTACTACAAAGTACATATTTATTTTTTCATTAGTTCCTTTTAAGAAATATTTAGATTTTTTTATATCTGAAATTTTGGTTTGATGAAGTAAACCAGGCATGAGAAACACATGGCCCATTGACTGCATGAGGTCTGCTAAAAATAAGTCTGTGGCCAGTTAAGACTTCTTGATTAAAATTGTTTTAGCTATAAGATGAAAAAAAAATGTTATTTTGAAGTAAATAAATTTATTTTTATTTTTAATATTGAAAGTATGCAGCCTTGGCCTAGTGCAAAATAGCTTATGTAGCCGATCGCGCAAAATAAATTTGACATGCTTGAAGTAAACTGTTGAAAGTATCTGAAGAACTTTTTATTTCTTATTATTGTTATCATCTTCAGGAAAGATCTCTCTGGCAGCTTGAGTGCCCAATAATCTTATATTCCTTTGTCCTGCTTTTGATTTACGGAACATATCATCAGTGTTGTGTAATCTGTCGAGAAGTCCGATTGACCCAAAGCATTGAGTAAATCTGTAAATTGAAAATACATCAATTTTTAATAATTATATCCGATTGTGTATTCTTCATGTAAAGATTAAATATAATGAATTTTACACAAATATATAAAACTAAGTTTAATGTTTTAATCAAGTTACAACTTTAAATCTCACAAATAAAGTAACATTATAAAAGTAGAGTAGCAATCTTCTTCTTCATTTGGTGTGTCCGGGTCCCCTCGATGTTTGCAATCACTCTTAAGGAAATATCTATCTTTGGCGGAACGGAACAGTTCCTCAACGGTCTGGATACCATTTACAAAAGTTGTGTAACCAGGACAGGTGTCTTCTACCGATTCCGTGTCGACTCTTGATTTTGCCCATCAATATTAGTTTTAGAAAGTGGTATTTTGCTCCCCTCAATACACAACCCAGATAGGCAAACTTTCGGCAGTTTATGCTATTTAAGAGCTGTCCTTTTACACCTGCTCGATGCAGTCCACCACTGTTTGAGATATGATGACACTAAGAAATTCTGAGTATTCTCTGATAAATCCACATTTTGAATATTTCCAACTTACTAAGCATTCTGGTCTTTATGGTCCATGTCTCAAGACTATAAAATAGAATATACTGTGTTGATCATACGTTGCTGAAGTTTAAGATTTAAGTTATTACAGAAAAGTGATCTTATCTTGAGAAATCCTACATGTGCTAATTCAATTCAGTATTTAACTTCTGTATCTGGATCAAGGTCACGAGTAATTATGCTTTCTAGATATTTTAAACTGTCGACTTAGTCTATAGTTGACCGGTTTATTATATTTTTTAAGTGTAAGTTTTTCTATGAGATCCAATATATGGTCTGTCATCCATATTTTCTTTATGATTCTTTTACCTGGTTTTAAATATGTCGAACATACTCGTTTGTTGTTGAGTATCAATGATATGCATTCAAAATAACTATATAAGATTTCGATTCAGCATTACTTTTTAACTTAATGTGGTGATTTAACCTTTTTAATTCCAACCATTTTTAGCATGTATATATTAAAAGACCCACCGGTTTTAATGAATTAATGCACATTTAGATGTTTAAAAATAAACTTATACTACCTTACAAAAAAAATTACAAATTGTAAATACACAATAGATCTGCGCTGTGCCTTTTAGTACAGTCAAGTTAGTATTGAAAACAGTGAACAAAATGAAAATTGTAAAATGTCTGTGGGCTAGTTGGTAAGACCCTTGTTTTCCACCTAGGGATTTCAGTTGGATTCCCAATGGAACCCAAAAAAATGGATCTCTGTCTGGTTTAGTTTATTAATAAGTGTTTACCTTTTTATTACCTTTCGGTGGGCAGTAGTATGGTTAACACATATAAAGATGAACTGCGAGTGAAATGCCTATCCCAGTGGTTCAAAATCCGAAAGGTCGATTAATGGGATCAAAGTTAATTTTGTCTACTGGCAAAATTTTTCAATGTATCCATATTACCATTGCTTATATAAAAAGAACAGTATCATAAAAATGTATGTGTTCTAAATAAATTGTGTAAAAACAATCTATCAACTTACTTCAAATGGTGGAAATCATGAAATTCCGGACTAGCGATGAAAGGCATATGGTATCCTGAATGATCATTAAGTGTGCCTATGATTACTGCGCTGAACCATATCCATGCTGTCAGCACATGGCATTGTGTTATGCCCAGACCCAAAATTACTGGGAAAATGTTAGAGGCGACATGTTCAAAAGGGTGGCAATATTCCGCTATCACAGCAATTGGTGCAGTCCACTCATGATGCTGCTTATGGATGTGTTTATAAATAAATTTGTTATGGAGCAATCTAAAAAAGACAAATAAGACTTAGAAAGAAGTTTTTAAATACTGCTAAGCAAAAGGAAATATGTATTTCTCTCCCTCTCTCTCTTTCATTTTCTGAATTTTCTACATCCAGGGGACAGGATTGAAGCAATTCTTCATATTTTTATATTTTTCTTCATATTTTTAAAAGTGCAAATTTACAAAAACAATTGCAAATTTTAATATCAATAAAACAACTGAGGTTTAAACTATGGACTCTTGAATAGTCATGACCCCTTGATAATAATAAAGATTCTGGAGACATAAAACATTTAAATAAATGTGATTAAATTTGTATATGATTATGAAACATTACCCTCTTAAATTCATATAATTATGAGAGATACGCTTGAGAATTTTTGAATAGTCTTCAAGTGTGAGTTCTAAGAATACTGCCCACCTATAATATTAGGGGGACCGGAAAGAAATCAAAAAAAAAGTAATACATTTAAAAATTTTATTTAAAAAAAATACAAAAAGAAATTAATCAATGAAATAGTTTCCATCGTTTTCCAAGACCTTTCTCCATCTATCAGGCAGCTTTTCAATTCCATTTTTGTAAAAAAAAAATGGTTTTTCCTTAAAAAACTTTTCGATATGATTTTTTACTTCATCAATATTTTTGAATGTTTTATCGCGGAGGGAGTGTTCCAATGATCTGAAAAGGTGATAATCTGAGGGGGCTATGTCAGGGGAATAGGGGGGGTGAGGTTAAAGTTCCAGTCCAAGTTGCATTATTTTATTCTGGGTGATTATCGCAGTATGTGGCCGCGCGTTATCCTGTTGAAGCATCCTGGGTTGGTTATTGACCAAAAGTGGACGTTTTTTTCTTAGTTCCTCTTTCATTCTCTCCAGTTGTTGACAATAAAGAGCTGCATTAATTGTTTCTCCTGGTTTCAATAGTTCATAGTGAACAACACCTTCGATATCCCACCATACACAGAGGAGAACCTTTTTTAGAGTCAACGTTGGTTTTGGTGTAGGAACAGCCGACTGGCCCCGAGAAAGCCATTGTTTTTTTCGTGTGGGATTATTGTACAAGACCCATTTCTCGTCGCAAGTTATTATTCTTCGAAGAAATGGGTCCACTTTATACCTGGACAAAAGGGACGTGCATATCGTTATTCGCTGCTCGAGCGCAGCTGGCGTCAACACGTGCGGAACCCAAACTCCTTGTTTATGAATTTTTCCAATGCGACTAAGATGTTCCTGCACTGTTGACCATGGACAATCGAGTTTAATTGATAATTCAGCTATTGTTTGACGAGGGTCAGATTCAACCAATGACGTCAGCGCATCATCATCCAATTTTGTTGGTCTTCCAGTTTTAGGGGCGTTCTTCAGGTCCCTATCATTATTTTTAAATTTTTTTATCCATCTATGACATTTATTGAGTCTTAATACGTCTCCATATGTAGCAGTAATTGTTTCTGTCACTTCTTTCGCCTTCAATCCCCGGTCAAATAAAAACAACATACAGTGGCGTAAATGTTCTTCGTCAATAGTCGGCCTTGACATTCTTCACAAACGACGGAAAAAATAATCTTTGCAAAAATAATGAATTTACAACCCTCACAAACTACTAGCACCAAAAAGCACGTGTTTTCTCTTTTGTGTCTCGACGCAGACTGACCTTAAAGTGGTACTCCCGAAAATTTTGATTTCTTTCCGGTCCCCCTAATACAATGGCAACAATTATCACGTCTGTAAATATGAAACCGGAATTTGCTCATAGATGGCTCTAGTTGTCAATGTAGTGACTGTCAAACCGCGTCATTGGCGCCTTTTTCGTGTGTTTACATTTGTCAAAAACTTATAACTCACAACAATACAAGTTTAATACAACTACATATAGCGTTGAACATGTCTGTTTTTGTGCCTGAAAACTACGATTTGCGGACAGCATTGATTTTCTGTTACCCTTTGAAGAAAACTGCTGCAGAATCGCATCGAATGCTTGTCGAAACTTACGGTGAGCATGCTATTGATAAATCACAGTGCTTTGAGTGGTTTAAAAAATTCAAAAGTGGTGATTTTGACGTGTGAAACGAAGAACGTGGAAGATCACCGAGAAAGTTTGAAGACGCCGAATTGCAAGCATTGTTGGATGAGGATGACGCTCAAACGCAACAACAACTCGCGGATCAATTAAATGTGACATGAGAAGCCGTCTCCATACGTTTGAAAGCCATGAGAAAGATCCAGAAGGTGGGAAAATGGGATCCACATGAACTGAATGAAAGACAGCAGGAAAACCACTTGCGAAATGCTGCTCGCCAGGTACAAAAGAAAATAATTTCTCCATCGAATTGTGACTAGCGATGAAAAATTGATATATTTCGAGAATCCTAAGCGTAAAAGATCATGGGTTACTCCAAGAAAACCAGCGATATCGACTGCAAGGCCAAATCGCTATGAACGGAAGACAATGCTTTGTGTTTGGTGGGATCAGAGGGGTGTTATCTATTATGAGCTGCTAAAACCTGGCGAAACCGTTCATACTGACCGCTACCGACAACAAATTATGGATTTGAACCAAGCATTGCGTGAAAAACGACCAGAATATCAAAAAAGGCAACACAAAGTGATTTTGCTTCATGATAATGCACCATCGCACACAGCAAAACCGGTCGAGGAAACAATTGAGGCATTTAGTTGGCAAATTCTTTCGCATGCGGCTTACTCACCAGACTTGGCTCCATCCGATTACTACTTATTTGCATCGATGGGACACGCACTTGCTGAGCAGCGCTTCACTTCTTACGAAAATGGCTCGATAATTGGTTTGCCTCAAAAGAGCAACAGTTTTTTTGGCGTGGCATCCACAAATTGCAAGAGAGATGGGAAAAATGTGTAGCTAGCGATGGGCAATACTTTGAATAAAATATTTTTTACCATTTTCATACAATAAATGTGTATATTCTATAAAAAATCCAGTTTCATATTTAAAGACCTGGTATAATAGTCTTTGTATCATATTTCTTTTGTTCTGGATAGAAGAAACACAAAACTCAATTCTTGAAGTTTGAGATTGAAATTATTAGAATATTCCTGAAAATGTAATTTCGTAAAAAAGCGGTAATAGCCTAAAAAAGTTAAGGAATCCTTGGTTTGAACATTAATAATTAATAACATGATAATAAAAAGTAATTCTCGCGAGAAAAAGTAATGTTAATTATAATGGTATTGAATTTGTTAAATAAGGTGATATCATATATTATTATCTCTCATATGAGATTGGAAAATGTTATTTTATTACAATAATTACATCAGTTACATTTATTAAATTTAAACTCAATTTAAGGTTTCATGCAGTGATATTCCCCTAAAAATACCAACCGGTTAGTTGACACAACATTTTTAGTATGTATATATTTTTTAAACATTTTCCTTTCAGTTCTATATCATTATTTTTTTAAACAAAATGTCGATAGGGATGTAGAGATTAATGTTGACTAGGTAAATATTTCTCATAATAATTCAAAGTAGCAAGTAATTAAAAATATGTTTCAACGCCTATAAAAATATGAACCTTTAAAAAAAATTGTAACGCAGGTATTGAACATAATGGTAAATTAATCATTTATGGTGTATCTAAAATGATTATCATTATTTTTATCAAAGTAGTTTGTAAAAAAAATTATTAACATAATCCCAAGAATAGATAAAAAAAACAATACATTATCTAAATATTTTTACTTACATAACACATTGATCAATAAGTCCCAGGACTAACCAACAGATGGCGCCTCTAATAACAAATCCATACCATTCTCAGTTAGTACCAACCTTTAGAAGTTACGTGTCAAACTTTCATGACATTTAGACATTGTGTCATTGAGTTACAGTGGTTTTAGTGACGCTACTTTTGCTATTTTCAAAACAATGGAAAAAACCGAATTTCGTGTGTTGATAAAACATTGTTTTTAATGGGAAAAAATACCGTTCAAACTCTGCGATGGCTTGAAAAGTGTTATCCGGGCTCTGCTCCGTCGAAAATAACCATTTGTTGGTGGTATGCTGATTTCAAACGCGGTCGTACAGACACAAATGATGCTGAACGCTCTGGTCGTCCCAATGAGGCTATTGCACCAGAAAACATAAAAAAAAACTCTCAAAATCGTGATGGAAAATCGCAAAGTAAAGTTGCATGAGATAGCTGACATCCTGAAGATATCATTTGGTAGTGTTTACACTATTTTGCACGAACATTTGGTCATGAAAAAGCTTTTTTCGAAATGGGTGCCGCGTTTGCTCACAATGGAACAGAAACAACAACGCATCGATGATTCAGAGCGCTGTTTGGCACTGTTAACGCGAAATAAACAGGCGTTTTTGCATCGGTATGTGACAATGGATGAAACTTGGATCCACCACTATACTCCGGAATCAAATCGGCAGTCAGCTGAGTGGAGAGCAGCCGGTGAAAGTCGTCCGAAGCGACCAAAAACTCGACAGTCCGCCGGGAAGGTTATGGCCTCCGTATTTTGGGATGCGCATGGTATTGTATAATATTCATCGATCACCTTGAAAAGGTAAAAACCATCAATAGCGAATATTACATAGCGTTATTGGAGCGTTTGAAAGCAGAAATTGCAAAAAAACGGCCCAATATGAAGAAGAAAAAAGTTCTCATTTATCAGCATAATGTACCGTGTCACAAGTCGATGGTAACGATGGCCAAATTGCATGAGTTGAACTTCGAATTGCTTCCGCACCCACCGTATTCTCCAGATTTGGCCCCCAGCGATTATTGGCTGTTAGGAAAGCATTGGAATGAATGTATCGCTCTTGAAGGAGACTATGTTGCTGAATAAAGAAGAATTTTGGCAAACAAATGTTGTTTTAGTAGTTAGTCCCGGGACTTATTGATCGATGTTATTATATGATGTATTTTAAAAAATATATCAACCGGCTCAACATGAAGATGCTAGTGTTTTGATCACATCACCCAACCCATAAGAGACATGTCAAAGGTTCATGTTATTAATATGCATTGTGTTTTAATAAAAATATTATAAATCATAATATTTTTATTTCAAATAAATTTTTATGTAAATAATAAAAATATTATTTACATAAAAAATCATTATTAAAAAAAATCTTTGAAATACAAGCAATTTTAAACAGTAAGTGAAAAATATATATTTTTTTCAATTATTTTAATAATCACAAAGTTAAATAAATAGCTTACCTATGGGAATAGTAAAAAGCAGTTTCTTGACACATTGCACAAATAAAGAAGTGGAACAAAAATACAGGAATGGATGGTAAGGGTCGTAGAGGTGGGAATCCAGTCAGAGTCATCCCGTAGTAGATCACCATGCTAGATAAAAAGCCTACGACAAACTGGTTGAAAAGTACAGTTTTAATGGCCTGAAAAAATAAATCTGATATTAATAAAGACCAACTAATGGATAAGTCCAGGTATGAATCTGAACACTTCAGGGTTGAGGAAATCTGATATTAATAAAGACCAACTAATGGATAAGTCCAGGTATGAATCTGAATACTTCAGGGTTGAGGAAATCTGATATTAATAAAGACCAACTAATGGATAAGTCCAGGTATGAATCTGAACACTTCAGGGTTGAGGAAATCTGATATTAATAAAGACCAACTAATGGATAAGTCCAGGTATGAATCTGAATACTTAAGGGTTGAGGAAATCTGATATTAATAAAGACCAACTAATGGATAAGTCCAGGTATGAATCTGAATACTTAAGGGTTGAGGAAATCTGATATTAATAAAGACCAACTAATGGATAAGTCCAGGTATAAATCTGAATACGGGGGTTGAGGAAATAGAAGCACAATGCATGTTTGAATTATATAAATGTATAATACTTATATTAATTTATTATTTTTATACTTACACCTAGAGTTGAATATTGGTGCTTAATTTTTATACTTACACCTAGAGTTGAATATTGGTGCTTTAATTTTATTTTGATTGAATTTTTTTAAGAAATATGAATGTGTATAAATATTTCTTAATATTCATTAAGAGTTTTATCCATTTCATTGTATCAAATTATTTATTGCTATTTTTCCTTGATCAAAGCATTATTTTTTAAATATATATTATTATCAAGATTTTATTTTTGTGAAAGTATTTTCAATCAGCAAAGAAAAATTAAGAATAAATAATGAGATCTTAAAGCTTATTCATTAATATGTAATATTAATGATGTACATTATATATATTCATTAATATGTAATATTAATGATGTACATTATATGTATTCATTAATATGTAATATTAATGATGTACATTATATATATTCATTAATATGTAATATTAATGATGTACATTATATATATATTCATTAATATGTAATATTAATGATGTACATTATATATATTCATTAATATGTAATATTAATGATGTACATTATATATATTCATTAATATGTAATATTAATGATGTACATTATACAGTATATTTTTTTAAGTATGTTATTAATTTAGAATGCTTTCATGATATTCTGCGCAATAAACAGTATGAATAAATTATTGTGTGCAATAAATAGTATGATTTTTTTTCTAGCTGCCATTTTGTATAAACCATGTTTCATTATTTATAATTTTTTTTATATCTTGTATTTTCGTATCTATGCACACTCTGAATTTTAATAATATTTTGTAAAGTTTGTTAATGGTCTAGATCAAGAGTTCCCAAACTTTTTTCGGCCCCCAAACCCCTTTACCAAAAACTTTTAAAACTGTCGAATCCCTAGTTATTTACTTTACTTACTCAAATTAATAAGTTTGCACAGTAATCAATATTAAATATTTCACTAGATATCAAACTTTTCATTCTAATCGTTTGTAATTAAGGATTAAAAAAGATAAAAGGACTACGGATTATGGAATTATCTTGCCCAACATTTAATATTGAAATCAGCGCTGACGAAAATTAAAGCAAAAAAATAGACTCTTTTAATGACATATTTTACCTTTTTGTTCACAAGTTTGGTATGTAATGTGTTTTTATCAAAAAAGTGTTTTTAAATTATTTTACTTCTTAATTAGGTACCTATTGGAATCATAGATATTTTGAAGTAACAAACTATTAGCAGTAGAAAGGGGGTCTATTTTTGCTGTCGTTGACCCCCAATTTTTTTTATTGAAAGCTTCGACCTCTAGAAAAATCTAATCGACTCCAGGGGGTCGATATCGACCACTTTGGAACTTTTGGTCTAGATAGACCATAAATAAATAAACTGCTCATTTGTGTTTAAAAAGGACCCACTCGTTCGTTTTTTTAAGCACTGGATCTTATCACCTTTTTGTGCGCATCATCAAGTGTTTCCTTCCAAGTCTTGGGTATTTTTTCTTCCCTCTTTGTGTTTTGGAAAAGCTTCCACAAAACTTCAACCATGGACCTGTCACAATACTTCCATAAGTTTACCTGCTGCTTTGTGACCCTTAACACTCTATCTTTAACTTCATCTCAGCTTGGACTTGGTATATCAGCTTGGTGTTTTCAAGTAATTTTACAAAGTGATCTTTCCATGTTTATTGTAATATGTGTCAGTTATAAAATAACTATTCTTACTCACATGAATTAATTTTTTTTTGTCAACTGGTTCATTCATTCCAGGTTGAACTTTATATCTCCTCAGAAACTCAGGCTTATTATAGTAGTCCATCAGTATGTATAATCCACCTTGGATCCAATAAATTCCAATAGTCAGTGCATTTGGAATTAAAATCCATAGAACAAAAGTATTTTCGCCTAAAAGTAAAACAGAATTAAACTAAAGTTAATTTACATCATTATTGTAAAAAAAGATTTTAAAGTATTACACATACATAAATACCATCACGTCATTTCCTGTTGGAGTAGGCAGAGAGGGTATACCTCCACACTTTCCTATCTCGACACACATCCTTAGCCTCTACTACATCCGTAAACTACTTCTACCATTTCTCTGACTTTCTACATTTCCTTCTTTCAGAGTATCATTCACTTGATCTAACCATAATTTATTTGGTCTTCCTCTCAGACGCCTTCTACTCACATTTGCACTATATATCTGTTTTGTTAGTTTTTCTTCATTGATTCATTCCACATGCCCAAATCATCTCAACATACTCTTTTTCATCTTACTAAAAACATCAGCCTTAAGTTCACATTCATCCTTTATCACGTAATTCCGTATTGTCATACATTATCCCTCCATGTGTTCTTCACAATGCACGCATTTCTACAGCATTTATTCGGCTCTTCTCAGTCTTTTTCCATATCCACGTTTCACTCCCACACATCCAAGATGGCACCAAAATACTTTTATGAACTATCATCTTAGTAAATTATCAAAAATATTCATATGATTTAAATTTTTGTAAATTGGTTCGAGTTGATATTAAAAAAAAACAATATTTCATTGTTGACAAAAAAAAGAAAAGGTAAACATATAATTATTGTTGATACTATAGATGTTGTAGATATTTTGAATAGAAAAATCAAAACTGAGAAAAGATGGAGTATGTTCAGGGAGTGCTTTATAAAAATGCCTTTTTTAAATGATTGGTAGAAGAATAGTAATTTATTTGAAACTTAGATATACGAGACAAATTTTAAGAAAAAGAAAATTCTCTTTAATAATAATAAAAAAAAAAGACCAACTATAAACGCCATCAAAAAAGCACTCTCCTCAAGGACACTCTATCTCGGGAGTTAAACTAACTTTTACTGACACATTAAAAACATTACAAAGAAAGTTGATTGTACACATAGGAAGGTGGTCGCTATGACCATTAGATTGGGTACTTCCCTGCACATGCAATTGTCTAGAAAAAACCTATATGCTAAGAAAACCGCAGAAAACTTATTAAGAGAAAATGAACTACAAAGAAGACATAATAGATCTTCCAGTATATGATAGTAATACATATGGAGACAAAGTATCCTTAATTAGCACACTGAATAGATCTTCCAGTATATGATAGTAATACATATGGAGACAAAGTATCCTTAATTAGCACACTGAATAGATCTTCCAGTATATGATAGTAATACATATGGAGACAAAGTATCCTTAATTAGCACACTGAATAGATCTTCCAGTATATGATAGTAATACATATGGAGACAAAGTATCCTTAATTAGCACACTGAATAGATCTTCCAGTATATGATAGTAATACATATGGAGACAAAGTATCCTTAATTAGCACACTGAATAGATCTTCCAGTATATGATAGTAATACATATGGAGACAAAGTATCCTTAATTAGCACACTGAATTTAGAAATAAAAACAATATAAGCAGTTGGGATGAAAAATTTTCAAAATTCTTACCATGTATGAATACTTTGTTATCCTAAAAATCGTGTAATTTCAATTGGGTTTCAGGTTAATAATTCACGAAGATGAATGGTAAAGTCAAACCTCGTATTTATATTAAATTTTGAGCATTCTTACCAATAACTCCTAAAAGTTTATCCCACTGAACTTCCCAAAAGTCACCTAACGACACCCAGTATGATTGAATTTGCCTGGAAAAATATAAAGTAAATTAACAATTTTTTTTAAATACATATATTCAAACCATCACGCCATTTCCCTGTTGTGGTAGACAGAGAGGACAAAGCGCCAAACTTTCCAATTACAATATACATGTTTTCTTCACCTTCTCCACATCCATACATATTCTTAGACAGCTTATTGTATTTCTCTTATTCCTTAACTTCCTATCTTTAAAAAAATCATGCTGCAATGGAAGCATAAGACTCCCACTTATGCTTCCATTGTAAATTTGTTTAGTCATTCTTTCATCATTCATCCGTTGAACATGTTTAAACCACCTTAAAGTGCTCTTTTACACCCTACTTAACACATCAATTTTTAGCTCACATTCATCCTTATCAATTACATTTATTATTCTGTTGTACGTGGGCACATATTCATCATGCATTTCCACTACATTTACTCAGCTCTTTTCATTCATTTTCCATGTCCATTTTTCACTCCTACACATCAATGTTGTGAATTATAATTTTACAATTATGTAAAAAATAAAAGTAACAAAAACATATATTATTACGTATCTATGTAACATATAACATATAATACCTATATTTGTAGGAGTAGCATAAATGTTCAAAATGGTGGAATCAGGAAAAAAATATGCTTCTTTTTATAAAAAAATAATTATAATTATTCGTTCTAAATTGCGGGGACAGGAATAAATTATATTTATTTTTATAAAAAAAGTATGGGCGTACTACTGCATACAACATAATGGCTCATATTTACCTGACATCATTTGTCACTCATAATGTAAATAAATGCCAAATAACAAACTCTTATTTCAACTTTATTATTTTTTTATTACATTTCGTTCATACTCGTAAGTTATATTCAAGTCTTAAAGGGATTTTTTGTTAAATAATAAAGATACTTTTGCCGCACCCTGTATTTATATGTAATATAGTACAGTGATGTTGTTAGCTTTATAGTTTCAAAACTAAATATATAATATAAAACAACAAAGAAAATATTTTAACATTTTGTGTAGATATTTCGCATTTCCGCTTTTGGTTTGATTTTGTTCATTTTGGCAATTATGAATATATCTGATAGAATATTTTTTTATCTATCTATTAAAAAATCATGCAATTTCGGCAAACGGAAGCATTTTATTTAAATTGTGCCTCCAAAAAAATAGTCCAACTCAGGGTTTTTCTATTGTTTTTTTTATGGCTCAGTGGCGATAAAGATCGTGTTTATGTCAAACCACGTACAAATATATAAATATATTTTAACATGACAAATAATTCAAATGTTAACAAATCATATTAATTTTTTTTTAATGTGTACTAAAAACATGCGGGACATATTATTTTGTTGGTTTGCTATAATAACAGGCCCTGTCCCTTTAGTCAATAATGACGAGCCGCCCCTGTTAGTTAAAATAATAATAAAGGAACTATTTTTATAACGTCGTTGAGAGAGCAAATTTTCCTCAAGGGCGCTCCGACTCGGCACTACAATATTAGTACAAAAGTGGACAAATTTAATATATTTGGAGGTATTTAGGAAAACATAACATCGCTTCGAATGGGACTGCTAGGAATAAAAATAATTTTAGACAGAATTTAACCACGAAAAAAAATGTTTTACCGTCTAGACCACCGGGTATACTTATTTGATATTTCAAATAAACCCCTCAAATGAGTTTAGTGGGTTGGATCTTTTTTGCATATATCGTCCAAGTGCTCTATGTCCAACGCACTAAGTCGTAGTCTAAGTTAATTGTTGTTGACCTGCTGACATGACGGAAGTGTGCATAAGATGAACACTCGTCATTGGGATTTTAATCCTTAGTAAAATATTATTTATAAATTATCTATTTATTATGAATATCTCGATTAATTTCCTATTAGTGTTTTATTGAATAAAAATAATAAAAATTGAATAAAAAAATAATATGAATGTTGCCTAGCAAAGCACTGCATCGTGCGACAGAGACGATGCTCTACAAACGATGTGTGTTACTTACCGCCGGGTACTGTACTATCATATTTAAATTTTTTGTGAAAATGAGTTATTGCTATTTTTTAAATCAGCGTACTACATACTCGTACATACACACATAGATATATGTAGATATATCCCGCCGTGTCCCTTGCAAGAAAGCCAGACAGAACAGATCTCCTCAGTTTTCTATCCAACGGCACAATTTTCGCTTCCTCCTCTTTAATACATTTTGTTATGCATAATATTTTATTATTCGTGTTTATTACTTTACTTCCTTTCAAAATTTGGTCCACTTGATTCAATCACGTTTTCATCGATCTGCCTCTTCCACGCACAACTTGCACTTATGATTTGTATATTCGCTTAGTCGGTATTTTTAGTAAGTTTTACTAGACATTTCACGAACAGCTCACCTACAATATATCGTATTCCTAAAACCTAATTTTTTTAAACAAGGAAAACCATATCATCTACATATAGAAGTCCTCGTACATTTATTCCACTTATTTTTTATATATCTCCCATCATTTTGAAATCACGTATATATAAATCGATATAAAAATTAAACAACCAAGGTGATATCACATATCCTTGCTTTATAGCTTGAGTAATGTTAAACCACTCAGTAAGTTCTACATTTATGATACTGGTACACTTACATATGTATGTTATGTTACTTATATTTCCGTACAGCGAAGCCGTACTACTTGCCATCCAGGACATAACGTGACAACGCAAATGAGGTGCACTTCGGGAACTTCACCAGAATTTCCTGTAAAGGTGGGGGTACATCAAGGATCGGTACTCAGTCCGCTACTGTTCATCTTAGTCATGGACTATTTAACTAACCAGGAAATTAACAATCTCCTAAAGATCCTACTATTTGCAGACGATATCGTATTAATAAGTGAAAAACATGAAGACCTGCAAAATAGTCTGGAAAGGTGGAGAAGAATCTTGGAGGACAATGGATTGAGACTGAGCAGAAAGAAAACAGAGTATCTGTACCTACCATTCGAGAACACAAATGCTGTCACTCCCGTAATGCAAATGGATGGAGAAACATTACCAAATTGTGACTCCTTTAAGTATCTTGGGTCACTCATCCATAGCGATGGAGGATGTGCAGCAGATGTAACACATAGAATTAGTGTGGGATGGATGAAGTTTAGATCAATGACGGGAGATCTATGTGATCCGAAAATACCAGTAAAGTTAAAAGGAGAAGTAAACCAAACGATTGTCAGATCCGCACTCCTCTATGGCTCCTAATGCTGGACGATGTATAACTCTTACTCTAGGCAACTAGAAACTGCTGAAATGCGCATACTAAGAGGGTCAGCTAGTGTGTCCCTAAGAGACAAAATAAAAAGCTCACGCATTCGTGGAAGCCTAGGTGTTACAGACATCAACAGCAAGATGGAGGAGATGCGATTGAGATGGTATGGGCACGTTGGACGCAGAGCACCCGATCACATTGTGAACCAGGCAATTTCCATGGATCTTCCTCGAATAACAACCAAAGGAAGACCAAAGAATTCATGGGTGGTGCAAAAAGATAACCTGATGCAGAGGCACGGCTTGGGGGACGTAGGCCGGGACAGAAGAGCATACAACCTGAGGACGAGGAGAGCTGACCCTAACAGTCTTCGCAGACAGTGAGTTGGGATGGAGCCAGGGAGAAGATGTTTCCGTACAGCGAAGAAATTACACTTTTTAATTTATCATTCACGCCGTAAACTTTCAATACTTTCCGCAGTCTTTATCTTCCCGTACGATCAAATCACCACAAAACGAAACGTTTCAATTTACAATAGTTTTCCATACCTATATGTTAAAAGTTAAAGTAAAAGTTATACGAGTATTACGTAAGTAAAAAAGTTAAAATTAAAGTGGTAAAAATTGTTCGATCTCAACATTATCGAGAAAATATAACAGAAATGAAAAAACGAAAAACATATTTTACATTTTTATTAAACCTATATATTATAGAATCACGCATGTAATTAAAAAAAATAATTGGTTATTCGAATGAATGGATAATACAATATTTAAAAACTATCGAAAGAATTTAAAACCCTTGAATATACTTTGGTCTAATATGGTAACATAAAACCCATTTAAAATGTTTAAAAATATGTTAATGCTCTCGATAAAAATAATGATTTTTTTTTCTATTATTTACAGTAATTTGAATTTAAAAAATACGAGTATGAATGACAACAATAATTTCTCTAAATGCTGGTTAAAGAAAAACGATCAAGTTTCTCAATCCATTCAGCCTAAAACGATCAAGTTTCTCAATCCATTCAGCCTAAAATGATGACCAATAAAATAAACATAAAATTTCAGATTCAATGTCAATAACTTCGAATAACTGTTTTGCAAAACCGGTCTGGAGAAATTAACACTATTATATCGTTATCCTACCTTTCATGCAAAATTGTCACAAGTCAACATTATCCGTACAATGACTTAGGCTGGCTGGTCATAATGTGAATTGCTTACGAGCTGTCTTTGGTTTGACCGCTAGTTCAGGGGTCGGCAGACTTTCTAGTAAGAAGACCCAAATATTAAGTAAACAGAATCTCAAAATTTTCATAGAGCCGCAACATAAATTTTTACTGTAGCTATATAAATTTTAATGTAAAAAAAAAACGAGATAAAATCAAGATTTTTATTTAAAACTCAAATTCACAATACAGACGTAGGCTACTTAGAATAGAATATTATATATATGGGAGTTATAAGCTTCAGTAGATCAGTGCACTACTTATTAAACAAGAAAACCTAAATAATTAAACACTAATAAAACACTTTTTGAGCTTTGTAAAGTCTACTAGTTAGAACGGTGACCCTGCATCGCTTTGATATGTCTGGCAAGTATGTAACTATGTTACTTGTTTTTAAGTTTAGGCATGATTGTAAATTATCGTCGGTTAATGTACTTCTTAACTTATTTTTTATTTGATTCATGGAAGAGAATTTTTGTTCGCATAAATAGGAGAGACAAAGATTGTGAGAATGGCAAACGCTAGTTCTTTTATTGTGTCATATGTTTCAGGCAAACTATTCCATGTATCAAATATAATTGTTTCTATTTTAGGCATTTGTTTCGCAGCTGTCCACATATAGTATGCTAATCAAATTGGAATTATCTCTTTCGAACTCACAGATCTGACCAGCCCAAGCGGCTGGTCAGATCTGTGAATTTGCTGCTCCACAGTTCCTTGCCTTGGTGAAGCTGGAATTGAAGTCACAAATGCCTATGAAAAGAGCCGCATGCGGCTCGCGAGCCGCGGTTTGCCGACCCCTGCGTTAGTTAACCGCAGCATACCCGTAGTACGCAAGGACTTGCAAACATATGTTTTTGAAGGTTTGTCAATTCAGATTTTTAGGTTACCTGCCTACAAATGTTTTGACCATTACTTTTATCGTTGTGAATTTCGCCCAAGCAAGCTCGCATTAGATTAGATTCCCATCAGACCGCGGTATGACCGCAGTCTAATGGCAATACCTGAAAAATGTACTAATGGTACCTGAAAAAAAATAAAAATAACCAGACTGTGACCCGTCTGAAAAATAGTTAGTTCGTTAACAATACTCACATGCACTAGACATGTGAGTGTTTTTGCCTCTACGTTTTGGGTAGTATTGCTAGCACGTGCGATGACGAACCGCGACTTATGTGCTAATTAAGTGGATCTAAATACAAATACTCGATTAATGGGGCAGAAGACAATATTGTCTCCCAACCACGCTATTTAATATGCCCGAATCATCAGATCAATCAATCAGATCGGATATGTTAAAGCGTACCATACGAATGAATGAATAATTAAAAAAAATGTAATTTGACCATAGGCGGTTCGAGGTACGACCGCGCTTGTACATTTTTTTTTCTGTGCATCAAATCAGACGGTTAAGTTGCCTGCATGCAGCATTTTATCATTGATTGATCATTGTAAGCTTCGTGGCATCACCGGTCAAGAGAGAATCTGGCATGTAGGAGTAGAATGACAGTTAA
This sequence comes from Odontocerum albicorne, assembly GCA_949825065.1. Lineage (NCBI taxonomy): Eukaryota > Metazoa > Arthropoda > Insecta > Trichoptera > Odontoceridae > Odontocerum > Odontocerum albicorne. The sequence continues at coordinate 36,544,016 of OX463842.1, forward strand.
ACGTGTAGACACAGAATAGAAGAAATTGCAAGTCTTCTATACTAGGTGAATGGACCCAAGCTTAAGAAATTTAAAAAAAAGTATATTTCTTTAAAACATTGCAATTGCGATATTATTTTATCCGAAAAACTGTTCCTACGAAAAACTCTCCGTGGTCTTGTTAGTAAAATGGTTGTTTCCTTTCCGGGGGTCTCGAGTTCATTTCCTGATGGAACAAAAAAACCCTGAAGGGAAATAAACGTTTTACCAATAATGCCAAGAATGTTGTTTCGTAGGAAGTTTCACGAATGGATGAAATAATGTCACAATCAAAATATTATTAAGAATGATTAAGAACACATTTTTTAATATATTCATTTTTACTATTACTTTTCACTATCATGATCATAGCATATGACCGCGTGATAAGAGTCAAGCTTTGGAAAATATTGAATGAATATGGTGTTGAATGTTAACTAATACGTGGTATTGGGTCAATATACGCCAAAACTTGAGCCCGTATTAGAATGAGTGGTGCCTTGACTGAGTGGTACAATATTTCAAAAGGGGTAAAGCAGGTTTTTGCGTTTTAAAGACGGTAATTTCGACCTGAAAGACATGGAGCGTTCCGGAAGACCAGTGGACTTCGATGAAGACGCTTAAACCATATTATTCATGAAGATCCCCTTCAAACATTTTTCATCACCATTTTTTTTTCATCCCTATTTTCAAACCATTTTTCATCACCAGCAATGATGCGGTAAAGTAACCTTTGCTTGTGGCCATGCGTAGCTCGATCACGCGCAAGCAAACCAGTAGAAATTGTCGAACGTTGATTTTTGTTGTTTTCACTCAAAACATGTGGAACCCAAGCGCCGAACTTCTGGACTTTTCCCATTGATTTAAGATGGCGGTATACAGTCATGTGACTACAATTCATCTGCTTAGCCAATTATACGGTGGTTTGAAGGGGATCTTCATGAATAATATGGTTTAAGCGGTCCTCATCGAAGTCCACTGGTCGTCCGGAACGCTCCATGTCGTTCAGGTCGAAATTACCGTCTTTGAAACGCAAAAATCATCGATGAGCTGTCCTTGAATTCATAGCATCTTCACCGTATATTTCGCAAATATCGCGAGCAGCTTTCCCTCGATTGAACGCGAACAGAAGGAGGTGTCGAAAATGCTCACTTTCGTCTACTTGACATTCCATTTTGAAGGCTTGTAATCAAATAAAATAATATACGTAACCTAAAAGCAAACACAATATCTTGTAAAGCAAAAAATTTCCTTTCGAATGACGTATAACATTTACCATTTTGTTTTACTTTTGGTGCTCATTTTTAAATTGAAAAAAAACGGACACAACTTATGTTAACACCCAATAAATTTTGGTCCGTCCACGTCGGATATGAGTAATCCCAAAGTCCTGCAATGAATCGACATTGGTTGATGATGTTGATGATTTTCACATTTCAACTTACTGTAAATTTCTCTCACCCGTCTTTAAAAAAATAAGGAATTTGGTTTATGGCTTTCAACGTATTTTTATTGGAAACGGTTTCAAGACCATTAAGAAAATTTTACTTTCAACATTTCAACTCCAAGTTATTACTATTTCAAAATAACTTATTTTTTGGTTTGGTTACCAACTGACCTAGTGACCATTTTCAAATATTACGGTAAGAAAAAAAAAACAAGTTTCTTAAATGGCAAATTTTATTTTGTCCTCAGATTTGCAAATTTTATAATGCGAATTTATGGCTATTCGGAGAAACTTTTATTCATGAGTATTTTGAAGACACATTTAATGCAGTTAGTTATTTACTTAGTTATTTACTTAGTTTTTAAAGAGACAATATTCTACTTAGCTTGACTAAGCAAAATGAATATTATATTGTTTGACCTGCTTCGTGTTATATTTACATTGTTGAAATGAAGAAAAATCAAATAAAAACTTGAGGTATAGCATTACTTTTACAATTAACGGGTTCTTCCGGATTCGTTTCAAAATCACTTAAAATATTACTTTTAAAAACAAAAGCATACAATATGACATATTGCACTCATTATTTATTCTACTTCTACATTTGTTATTGAAGTATTATTTTATCTTATTAAATATAACCACAAAAATTATAAAAATATCAAATCAAAATTATATTATAGTACATCAACAAAAAAATATTTTGAATTGTAAAAACTAAAATCATTAAACTTAAAACGGACACAGAAAACTGAACTAGAACTCACGTTACTAAAATATTGAGAAAAGGCAATCTACTCGGTATGTTATGTCCTCGTCCTCAGTAAGATACAGGCAAAAGCCTAGTTTATTGAGTACACGACAAATGAAAGGCAACAAACTCAGATCCACTTAAATTGTTTGTCCACACTAAATTACCTGTATTTTTTATCTCAACTGTTAAAAACTATCCGAGTTATCGCACAAATAGAGAAAAACGATTTAATATTACGTCAAATAAATAATATTCTCTGTTATTTGAATTGCTTTGTAATTTTATTAAATCCGTATATTCGTATTCAACACTGATCATTTAAGATAATAAAAACAAAGGATTAAAATCGATTACCACTTGAACGCTATCATATGACAATCAACTAATGGTAAAAACTATAGATAGCCTTAATACTCTGACTTGACATGATATAAAATTAATATATGCATGCCCTCTTATCCCATAGGTATGTTACGGTCAGATCACTGGGAGTACCAGGTGTTTCTAAATGACACGCTATTAATGTACGTGAGTGCTTCCTGCCCTCCTACGACATGCCTGAGATTCCGACGATCTTTCTGAATCGAGGGCATGCGATTAGCTAAAAAGGAATGTGAGTTCATCATATAGTTGGTGACAGCAATGAAATCAGTTCTCGGGCAGAAATATCCACCTTATGAGTGATCATAATGTGCGTCTCCAAGTATTTGATCTTGTCAAGGTTGAATATTATGGTTTACTCGGAATCATTTTAGGTGTGGCCACGGTTGCAGTTCACACGCTTTGCATAGGTGAAGTTTCAACGATTCCCCATTTTACTTATGTATAATGCTTCGGACTGTCGGTCACATCGTGGAAGAGTAGCCAATATATTCAATCCCGGGAGTACTGGATAAGATTAATCGGGCTACTCCTGAGGCTGTATCATAGATAAAAAAAACCTGAACATCCGACTGTGAGAGAGAAACCATACGAGAAAAGAATAAAAAACTCACGATCGACCCAAAGCAAGTTCCGATGAGACCGCGGTCAAGTGGGAATCCAGCCTTAGACCCGAATTCATAGTCCAGCCTAAATACTATTTCTAACCTTAAAATATCTTGATTTTAATTCAGAGTCGGGCCTCATACGGATCAAACATTAAAGTGAGATAATGCAAACACGTGAACCCTTGTTGAAGGAAGATATAGCAAGTTTGTACGAAATTTAAATTTAAATACTACTTCTTTAGCAAAAAATAATGATTTAGTATTTAGTGTTATGGTCAGATAATGAATTCGGGCCTTAGTGTTTAAAATTTTTAAAGATCTGATACAACTATAATATCCAAACAACATACAAAACAAGTTATACCAATCTTTACTTTTGCAATACCTCTCTTGAACACAACCAAACATAAGCCGCACATCGACCTTACTTGAATATGTCGTAGATAGTACACGACTAGTCGAGGACCTTTACAAAATAATGTATAATCTTTATGCATGTACGATAATGTAAATAAAATATATTTGCCATGAATTATTATAATAATACAATGTGTTAAGTATGTTTGAAGAAGAGCTTGTAATGAGGCTAGAAACACGTGTATTGCGTAACAGTTTATCAATAAAAAGTGCACAATTCGTGTCCATTAAGAGAATTTGTATGTTACATACAAAATCTCATCACAAAGAGTAAACATATAAAACACACTAATCTTTTGTATCCTCTAAATCCACATGACCTCCGTGGCCTAATTGGTATGACACGCCCGGGGATTTCGGATTTGATTTCTATAGGTAGCCATCAATCCAGTAAAATGTATATTGGGTGATTATATGTGCATATATCAATCCAGTAAACTATATTGGGTGATTAAATTGTAATTAAAAAAATATATGTGCATATATCAATCCAGTTACTGTATATTGGGTGATTAAATTGTAATTTAAAAAATATATATCTGCATATATCAATCCCTAGAGTATATTGGAAAAAACCCTAGAGTATAATGTCGATACACACCACCTCTTTATCGATTTCAAAGCTTCATATGACAGCATTAACCGCTCTCAACTCTATGCGGCCATGAAGGACTTGGGTATTCCTAACAAGCTAATAAGGATGGTTAGACTCACTATGAACCAATCACAATGTAGAGTCCGAATTCAGAATGATATCTCAGAACCATTTTACACAATGAATGGACTGCGTCAAGGAGACGCACTAGCTTGTCTACTTTTTAATATGGCTCTAGAGAAGTGTGTAAGAGAATCCGGAGTACAGACAAATGGGTCAATTTTCTACAAATCAAGCCAAATACTGGGCTACGCGGATGATATTAACATTATTGGTAGATCCCCACAAGCAATGATGGAGACATTTGTTCAGTTGGAGAGGGCCGCAAACAGAACAGAATGGGACTTCGCATCAACTCCGATAAGACCAAATATATGATAGCCACTAAAGCACCCCGTAATAACCAGACACCTACCACGATTAATATAAGTTCTCATACAATAGAACGTGTAAACACCTTCACCTACCTGGGATCCATAGTGACAAGTGTTAATGATGCATCTATCGAGATTAAACGTCGAATATTCATGGCAAATAGATGCTTCTTTGGTCTGAGAAAACACCTTATATCTCGGTTGTTGTCCAGAAGGACAAAACTTACCATTTATAAGACACTGCTACGACCTGTCCTCACATATGGGTCTGAATGCTGGGTATTGAGTAAGAAGAACGAATCTTCCCTTCTAATATTTGAAAGAAAAATACTCAGAAAAATATTCGGACCCATACAGGAAAATGGATCTTGGAGAGTGAGATATAATGAGGAGTTATACAGCATATACAAAGAGCCCAACATTATAAAATACATCAAAATTGGGAGGCTACGTTGGGCGGGGCATGTAGCAAGAATGGGAGAAGAGGAAATGCCTAACAAAGTACTCTTTTCCAAGCCCCAAGGAAGACGTAGCGTGGGCAGACCAAAGCTTAGGTGGATGGATGGGGTGCAGAATGATGCAAACGTGATTGGCATCAGGGGCTGGAGGAGTGCATCCCAGGATAGGGGGGAATGGCAACGACTGCTGGAGGAGGCCGGGGCCCACAATGGGCTGTAGTGCCATTGATGATGATGATGATATATCAATCCAGTAAAATTTATATTGGGTGACTATATGTGCATATATCAATCCAGTAAACTGTATATTGGGTGATTAAATTGTAATTTAAAAAATATATATGTGCATATATCAATCCAGTCAAGTGTGTATATTGGGTGATTAAATTGTACAATAATTTCAAAAAAATTATGTGCATATATCAATCCAATTTATTGGGTGATTAAATTGTAATTAAAAAAAATATTCCATTAAATCTCTTGCCAATTATTATTATTTATTATCTAGATAATAAATATATATCCCAAAAGGTAAAATTTATGATTACATATTATTTTCCACACATTTTACCTTTTTTGTGGTAATTTTTTTTTACAAATACTCGTTACCATTTACAGTATTTATTGAGATATAGCGTGCGCCAGGGGTTCGCAAACTTCGTTTGAATTGTACCACCTAATGAAAATTACAAAGAGTGGCGTACCATCAGTACCTGTCTCACCCCCCTCCTCCGTCCCCTGCCACTACATTAACAATTTTACATAATATAAGTACCTATAACTACCTTCTTTACTCATTGTATAATTGATAAACCTTAAAAATTGAGTTAAGAAAGTTTATTTATACAATAAAAATGAACGAACACATATGGGAAATAATACCTCTTATAAGTTCTAAATACATTACTTGCATAATTTAAGGATGAAACCTGAGGAAACTTTGTATAGGTATTTACCAAACGCAATGCATTTTATTATTTTAACTGGAAAATCCTGGGTTACCTCGATACATATCGTTGGTGCAATCCGGCATTAAAATGTTATTGTAAATTATGTTGAATTTTCATGGAACTTCCGTATTTTGACGCTTTGTTGCTCGCGTGCCACTAGTGGTACGCTTACCATAGTTTGCGGACCCAACGCGCACGCAAACCCTCTTAAGTTCTTATCTACAGACACATTTTTTATCTAATCTGTTAAGTCATTAATTAATCGTGGAAAATGGGTACCTCTTTTACAATTTACGTATTATTATAGATAAGATACGAGTAGATCAACAAATACGTAAAACACTAACATACAGTAACCCCTCGGTTTACGCGGGTAATTGGTTTCAGGAAAAAGCGCGTATATAGAGCTATTGAATAATATGTAAAATATTATTTTATGCATTACCATACATTCTATTCTTAAAAGTTTTAGATATTATTATTTTTTATTTTATAATATTATAACGATACAATTAAAACAGAGATCTCGCTAACCTTGGAATTAATGCACGTGTATTTTTAATTATATTTTTAACATCCTAGATACTCCACAAATATTGTACAAAAAACCAAATACGAGTATAATTAAAGACGATATTATTCAAAAAACATTTTTTAAGAATAAGTTTTACACCTGAACGTGTCAGAAAAAACGTGGGCATCTCATTGAAAAATTTTAGGATTGTTACTTGCAACGTATTTTCTCCGTAATGAGTATTTATTTTCTTTGGAATTTTATATCTTTTGGTAACTTGCTTGATGTAAAAGCTTCTCGCTGCAGGGATTTCAAAGGCATCACAATATATTGAACAAATACTCGTATATATAAGCAGTTACTGATAAGTAGAAAACAAATTTGAATGAGAGCTATGCAATTTTTTTATGCGAAGAAAAAACTGAACATATAATTTGCTGTACCTATTCAAAAGTCACTTTCACTGGATGAATCTTCCATTGTTACTAATGTTGATATTGAAGGCATAAAGAATTTATCTAGAGCCTGCTTAGCCATTATTTTTCACCCATCTAATTTCAAACAGAATAAAACGTGTTAAAGGGAATTCGCGTAAATGGAGACCATGTCAATGGAGGGATCAAATGTCTGTTTTTCTTCCTTAAGCACCAAGCAAACTTATTTCATGACATCTGAAGTAATATTTAATTTCAATGCTAATCGAAATACCACATTCTTATTGTACCATTTTTGAGTTATGATATTAAATATTGATGTTTGGATTTAAATTTAAGTTCGGAATATATTTTTTTATGCACTGATTAGTTTCACTTCATTGCCACTCTCGAAAATAAATGTATTGTAAATTTAAATTGCCAATTAAAAAAAAACATTTTCATATTTTTAATCGATTTGCTCTGTAAGGCCGTGCCGCCACTACAGGCCCGATTTTGACCTTAATGTAAATGTATGGCCTTCAGTCTTTTGTGCCTCAGAAGAGTTATTGAATTTTGTTGCATCATATGATACAATAAATCTTAGACCTCAGTGGCATAATCGCTAAAACGCCTGTCTTCCTACTCATGGGTTACGGGTTTCGATTTTATGTTCCATTTTGAAAAAAAAACATTTCTTGTGGGTACCCTAATATTTACCTATTGGCATGCTTAAATATTGATATTAATTAATCGGCTGATATTAAATTTGTTTTAAACCACCCGAATCGATCAAAGGTGTTACTATACAAGATAAAAGTTCGCAAATAAAGATAAACAATGTGTATTCTTATTTGATAAATGTGGTTTTATTTAAAATTTTGATAACGAGAGCTTTTTATGATTCTAGTATATATTCTGTATTCTCAATTAATGTTATCAAGTCGTAGCTTACTGACTGATTAGCCAAAAAAAGCAAGTTTAACGAAATCTTTGGGTGATTGGCCATAAAGCTATTATAGTAACACCCAATTTAGGGTGATCACAGTGTTAGAAAACAAAGACACTGGGGCACTATACTATATACTCGTATATGAGTATACTCGAACGGGGCATTATCAACATCTTCTAAGATGATGGCCTACTACAGTATTTTTAATAATACCAACTTTGATGTATAAGAATCGAACGTGGACGTGTAAAAAAACTGAAAAGAGTTGAAATAAATACTGTAGAAATTCGTGCACTTAGAAGAATACGTGAGGTGACAATGTATGATAAAAAGCAAAATTATGGATTAGGGATGAAAGTGAACTTGCGTATTGAGCAAGATGAAGATTACTCAGAAATGGTTTGGACATGTGCAACGAATGAATAAAGACTAACAAAACAAATATACGGTGTAAATATGAGTGGTAGACGTGGTAGATGAAGACCAAGGAAAGTATGGTTGGATCAAGTGAATGATATTTAAAGAAAAATAAATGTAAGAAGTAAGAGAATTCGTAGGAGCCGTATGACAAGGTGTATGGATATATGTAAGAGGCGAAATATGTTGATATAGTTTAGTATGATACTCTCTCCTCTCTGCTTACTCCAACAGGGAAACGGTGTGTTTGTTTTCTAAACATATTTAGTAGAACATCAATATGTGTTTTTTTTATATAATTTTAAAATCTTAATTAAACATTGAGTGAACAGTTTTAATGCCTCGGATAATAAATTCTCAAAAAAATATTCAGGTACTTCTAAGAATAGTTGTGTCTCGGGACCTATTAGAATCCAAACTTAAAAGATTAAAATACTTAAATTGCATCATCACGCATGCAGATGAGCAATGGTGACAATAGGTCCATTAACACCATATATTATTATAATTGTGTCTTGGGGCATCTTAGAACTCATTGTTATGAAATACACGATTCATATTGAAATAATGCGGTCCCCTATAGAGGATTCCTGAAAAGTATGTTGGCTATACGATACTTGAATTAAAATTAAAAATCAAAGGAAGCGCCGAGGAGGTTGATTGACTGGCGAATGTACAGCATGAAGAACTACCACTGAGTAAGGGAGCCATAATAAGGCGCTTCGGAATGTGACGTCTCGGAAACAAACATCACTTCGAGAGATGGAGTAAGGATTTACATTTGTTATGTCAGAAGTCGAGAGTAGATGCTGAAGGTGAAAATGTACACTTTCTTTTACATTTTATTTAGGTGGCTTCTTAGAATGAGTTTCATGGAGTTTATCACGGAGATCATTTACAATATAATAATAATAAAAGGACAATTTATATAGCACCGTTTAGAGAGTGGACTATATTCAAGGACGTTCTATCTCGGGATTCGAACCTACTATTTATTATTGACAGATTAAAAATGCTACAAAGTAAGTTGAATATAAGGAGAGTACGTTGATGGATGTGGCTATTAGATCAGGCACTTCCCCGCATCTGCATAAGTTTAGAAAAACATATTTGGTAAGAAAACCGCAGAAAACTTATCCAGTGATGACAAACTACAAAGAAAACTTTTTAGACCTTCCGATATGTGTAGTAATACATCCGGCTTAAGTTGGAGTGGAGTGTATGTGTTTAGTGATGATATATGATATAATTATAAATTTTTGATAACATTTCCCAAAAAGGGTTATCTTCAAGCGCATTCTAAAGCTACACATATCTCGAACATTTACAGGCAGAATCAGCAACGGCAAAAGCCTTCTCATAATACCCCGCCCCATTGGATCGATTCGGTTTAGCCAATTTACATATTCGATGAAGACAAAATCGAATTCAAAGTTCTATTCCTGTCTCTTAGAAACATGTTCGAAAAATACAATACAGATATCCCATTAAGGATCTTACAAAGATGAAACGTCATAATGACCTCGTTCCTCCCTTGTAAAAATGTATCTAAGGAATTAGAGTCTTATGGATCCTGAATACATAACATATATATCTTGTCTCTTGTCAATTGAGAGTGCTATGTTACATGTCTTGCTAGATGTCAATCAACATATAATCTTGTTATTTCAAGAGAATACTGTATTTTAAAAGAATACGATATTGTCATGTTACACTGTTCTCGAAAAGTTATTTTCAGAAATACATATATAAAGATAGCTATGAAATATTTTGTTTTAGCAATCTCAAGTGGCTGACATGTACAATGCTATATTTGTAAACTTATTACGAGTATGTTATGAATTCTGTTGATACGAGAGTTAACCCTGGTGTTCGTTTTATGAACAATAACACGATATCACGTACCCACCATGTTAAAGCTAACCAATTGATACGTTTAGAACACGATACAACAATGTTACGAAGATTTATGTTGATAATAAATTAAACATTTTAAAGACTTAAATCCCACCATAAACCATGCAGATGACCAGTGTTGACAAAAGGCTCATCAACATGTGTAATTATAAATTACAATATTAATGCTTTCATCAACCAGAGATTATGACTTTTTCAAGAGTTTTCCGCAAAACTACAAGTATTTTCTCTGAAAAATTCATAAAGCTGTTAATTTTCCACATGAAGGGCTAGAACATTATTTATCTGCAATTAATTTATATAAACATAGTTAATATAAGATAATATACAAATAAACATCCATCATACTGTAAGTAATTTAATGACTTGCTTCATATAGCACGTCTATGAGAGATAATACGAGGAATTAATCACGTTTTTTGCTTTCATAAAACGATAATATTTTATTGATTAGATATTTATTTAAGTGTGATCAAAACATCTTAAGATAGTAAATATTGAAATCTTAACACTTTGCATGCTGGAGACTTGAATTACAGCTATGAGTGTCCCCCCTCTCATAAAAGCGGGAGACTAATCTTAATTTAGCGACAGCTGTACGACAACAGCGGGAAACAGAGGTTACAGTCACGATTAATTTGTACAGTCCAGCTCAAATGTTATAATGTCATACTCGTATGTTTACAATTTAGTGCATGAATATATTATACACGATACTAGGCCCCAACTCGCAAGCAGAACTGAGCTGTAGTGTCATAAAACATAAGAATATATTTTTTATTTACTAAAATAAATTGATGATATTTGGCAACTATTGTATGTACATAGACTAGGGCATAGACTAGGTATAGTACATAGACTAGGCCCAACCTTTTCGTACACGTGAGCTACTTTTTTTTTTAAAGGCGACGTCGCGATCTACCAGTGTACAGAAAAAAATGCAAAATTGTAATCAGATATTATAATTTAATATTCATTATGAACATAAAATTATACAATATTAAATTTAAAAATAATTCATATTATGAAGAAAAAATTACTTTAACACAATTCCATTAAGATATATGGCGCTTAAATGAGCAACTTTCGTATTTATGATGCATCTAAATTAAAAACTAAAATATATCAGTCAACAAGATAGATATCCTTATAAAGGGTCTTTCAATTCGAGCGGTTTTTTTAATTCATTTTTTTTTAATTCTTGAATAAAACACACAATTTGCTTCGATTTCAAAAAAACTTTTTATTGGTCATTGAAGTATAATGTATGACATTTAAACACAAAAAACAATATCCGCCAAATGTCCACCTCTTGCAGCTCCACAGATGTCCACTCTTTTGTCAAAATTTTCGACGACATTTTGTCTTAATTGCGGTTCTAACTCACCAATAACGCGAATAATTTCGTTTTTAAGCTCATGAATTGATTAGGGGTCATTCTTGCAGACCTGGCTTTTCACGTAACCCCATTGAATAGTCCCAACGGTGTCAGATCACATGATCTTGGTGGTCAATAAACATCATCGTTTCCGGATATTACGATACATAAAATAATTCTCAATTTGAATGCGTTGTTGTATTGTGTACGACTCCATTTTTATAAATGTCATACATTACACTTCTCAAATATCACAAGACCCAGGAAAGTTCGCGACGCCACCTGTGTTTTATCCAAGAATTAAAAAACCGCTCAATTTGAAAGACCCTGTATATCACGTTTAAAAGACAACCAATTTTACAATTTCAGATCGTCGTATTTTTTATTAGAATTAACTACAATTATGTTTTTTTTAGTGTATGTAATGGAACGAAAAGTGAAGATCTACTTAAAACTATAACACGGTCGATTGGTAGATCGCGATCGACTGGTTGGGCATCCCTGATATAGACAAAGATGCACTCTTTATTTTAGGTATATTGGAGGAAGAAGGATATATTACATGTTCCTTTTTATGTTAAAATCCATTTTTTTTTTAATGTTATTATATTTTTTTTATTTTCTTATAAATAAAAATACTGTTATTTTATTTTTATAAATCTATCTATTGTTTTATAAACTTTTTTTATATTTCATAATTTTTAGACGTATTTTTCTATAATTTTTTGTTAGTAGCTACGCATGGCCGTGATAGGCCCGCTACGTGAATAATCAGCAATTAGTCTCGGCCCGTGTATAAAGTGTTAAAGTAATTTAGTATTTATAAATATTTGCAAATATGTGAAGTATGTATTTGTATTTCAAGTATGTGATAATATGAATTTACAACAATAAGCTTATCATATTAATTGACTAGGTATTTACATTATTGAACTCCATTTTACACTTGATTCCATTTTTTACTTAGATGGAAAGTCTACAATAAAATGTATATTTTTTGTTACATACCTTTTTCACTTCACAAAAGCATTATCATACTGGCATTCAAATATAAGCTTTATTGTGCAGGACTTTCGTAACATTTAAGTGGAAAATCATTCAATTAAAAATAATATTATCAATAATATATACATATCATCACGCTAATTCTCTGTTGGGATAGGCAGATAGGACAGAGCGCCAAACTTTCCTAACATAACACACATCCTTCAACTCCTACACAGTTCCTTCTATTTTTGTTACTGCTCACCTTTTCTTCTTTCAACATTTCAATCACTGAGTCCAACGTATTTTTCTCGTCCTTTCAGCCAACTGAACACATCGACATACCGCATAGTCTTCTCAGGGCACGAATTATTTCGGATTCTTTCGTTATTTTTTCCCCGTCCACATTTTCCTTCAATACGTCGTTCTGAACAATCATTTCGGCATATCTTGATATCGCTCGGTTTGAGTGTATGTCTTTTAGTGCCCCGTTGACTTTGATTCTTAACGCAACTCGCCTTTCAATATCCCTTTTCACCTTTCCGTTGCCTGGGAGCAAACTAATATTTCTCAAGAATCCAAATAATGGTATACCCTTTTGTTCTGAGACGAGCATGTTTTCTAACATATGTATTTCGAATCTAATAATTCCAATGTAAATTATCGTTTCTTTTTTTATTTTATAAATACGAAACTTTTCGACTTATTTGCAAATAAATTTTATCCTTTTCTTCAGTTTTCTTCATTTTTAGTCATTCACCCATTAAGAGAGTTCTTCAGCATTATACAGTTATAAATAAATATAACATTTAAAAAAAAAACATTTGATATTTTAACACTTATAAATAAACATTAATTAATTATTTTCACACATTACATGAAATAATGAAAATTTGACAATCAACATTAAGGAATCAAATTAAAATATCAGTACAGTACCCGGCGGTAAGTAAAACACACCGTTTGTAGAGCGTCGTCTCTATCGCACGATGCGCTAACAGTCCGGTATCGTAGTCACGATGCGGTTAGCGCATCGTGCGACAGAGACGACGCTTTACAAACTATGTGTATTTCTTACCGCCGGGTACTGGATAACTCAAATTCGTGTAAAAAGAAATTTAAATCGAATGTATTTTCTCACACCAAAAAAACATTGATCCACACATATTGTAATATGTATAGATTGAAATATTTAAAGGACTAAAAGAATCGAAAATTTAAACGACTAAATTAATCAAAAAATGTTAATTTACAGATTGAATTATTTAAACGACTAAAACAATCGAAATATAAATTGACAGTGGAGTATTAAAATTTTAAATAGAAAAATAAAAAATAGACAGTGTCACGGGAACTGCTGTTAATTTTATTTATTCAAGACCAATAATTTTATTTAATCAAGACCTCTTCCAGACAACATTCGCATGAACAAGAATTCAAAATATGGATTTTGGATAAGTGAGATTTAGTACACTAGTGGCCAAGACGCACGACACAATGAAGTTAGTGGCCAAGACGCACGACACAATGAAGTTATCAAAAAATTGTCCAGATTAAAATTATAAAACTAAGGATCTATTTCTGTCAATGATTGAATAGTATAAAACTAAGGATCTATTTCTGTCAATGATTGAATAGTATAAAACTAAGGATCTATTTCTGTCAATGATTGAATAGTATAAAACTAAGGATCTATTTCTGTCAATGATTGAATAGTATAAAACTAAGGATCTATTTCTGTCAATGATTGAAGAGTATAAAACTATGGATCTATTTCTGTCAATGATTGAATAGTATAAAAAAAATCCTTTGAATTTTAAACTCGTCTCCCATTCATTGAACTACCTATAGTTGTAAAACATGCCTTGCGAAAGCAATAAATATCAGATAAAGGAATTAAATTCAGTTAACCCATCAACTTTTTAATTTCTTGGAATTTCACAATGACTGGGATTTCAAGCCAAACTAACCTTCTTCTAACTATGTGGAGAGTGAATAATACAATAATATAATTGACGAATTAAGCCATAAATCATCATCTGGGTCGATAAAAAGTGAATTAGCATTTTTTTGCTAGACTCTAAAAAGGACTGAGGAATTAGGAAGGAAAAAAAAGATGGATAAGTTTCAGATAATTAAGAATCGCAATGGATTCCGCACTGGAAATTGAATACTCTTTGAAAAAAAAAAAAGAAATGAAAATTTCAGAAGATCTATGAAAAACAGCTGCATGGTGAATATGGTTGAAGAGGACTTAGAATCATGTGTGTAATAAATTGCCACCTTTTATTAATTGTATACCTAATTCTTTAATAATAAAATAGGACCTATCTCTGCCAAAACAGCTGCATCAGTGAATATAGTAGGAGAGGACTTAGAACCATGCGTGTAATAAATTGCAACCTTTTATTAATTTTATACCTAATTCTTTAATAATAAGATAGAACCTATCTCTGCCAAAACAGCTGCATCCGTGAATATGGTAGAAGAGGACTTAGAACCATGCGTGTAATAAATTGCCACCTTTTATTAATTTTATACCTAATTCTCTTTAATAATAAACTATGACTTATCTCTGCTAAAAAATAAATTAATGTTAGGATGAAAAAAATAAGATTCCACGATTAGTCAAGACAAAGAATATCAAAATGTTTATTTATTTTGGAAACTAGTATATCAAATGAAATTAAACTTGATACTTAATGATGTACTTAAATAGGTTTGTTTCTCTAAAATTGAGTGTTTCCTTCAAAAGTCTTTGAGTGTGTGATTTCGACTTGTGACATTTAAGGATAATTAAAAAACCAGATACAGGTACCGATGTGAAACAAACATTTTATGTTAGTAATGCATGCAACAAGGTATTTAAATTTCAGGTATTATAATGTGGTTAACAGGAGAAGGAGAATGTTAATAAATAGTTACAATGAATGCTTAAAAAAATCGGGAATGATTGGTTTTTAATAATTATAGCTTAATAATTAGAAATTCATATGCAAAAACATCAATTCAAAAATACATTTTTTGGTTTACTCGAAATATCGAATAAGCATATAATCCTATACGCAAAAGGATATAACTCATATTTTCAACTGAACCATCAAAAGGGCCTACATTCTACCATATTTAGATTTTTTTCCATCCTCTGACCGACTTTGAAAATTATTGATTTCAGTTGGACCAAGTTTAAAGATTATTGCATAAAATACCCAACCCACATTTTACACGTTCTGAAATAATTGAGGAAATATAAACGGCCTACATTCAACCATATTTAGTTTTTTTTCCATCATCTGACCGAGTTTGAAAATTATTGATTTAAGTTGGACCAAGTTTAAAGATTATTGCATAAAATACCCAACCCACATTTTACACGTTCTGAAATAATTGAGGAAACATAAAGGGCCTACATTCAACCATATTTAGTTTTTTTTTCCATCATCTGACCGAGTTTGGAAATTATTGATTTAAGTTGGACCAAGTTTAAAGATTATTGCATAAAATACCCAACCCACATTTTACACGTTCTGAAATAATTGAGGAAATATAAAGGGCCTACATTCAACCATATTTAGTTTTTTTTTCCATCATCTGACCGAGTTTGAAAATTATTGATTTAAGTTGGACCAAGTTTAAAGATTATTGCATAAAATACCCAACCCACATTTTACACGTTCTGAGATAATTGAGGAAATATAAAGGGCCTACATTCAACCATATTTAGATTTTTTTCCATCACCTGACCGAGTTTGAAAATTATTGATTTAAGTTGGACCAAGTTTAAAGATTATTGCATAAAATACCCAACCCACATTTTACACGTTCTGAGATAATTGAGGAAATATAAAGGGCCTACATTCAACCATATTTAGTTTTTTTTCCATCATCTGACCGAGTTTGAAAATTATTGATTTAAGTTGAACCAAGTTTAAAGATTATTGCATAAAATACCCAACCCACATTTTACATGTTCTGAGATAAATGAGGAAATATCTCCCCGCTTTGGGCATGTACGAAATAAATCTTCAAGGTGTAATTGAACAAAAAAAATACATTTAACGAACTTGATTTTTTTGCACGCATACAAAGTGACGTGATTTTTTTTATTTTAAAATTTCCTCAATTGTCTAAATTAAAATTTGGGTTGTGTCCTTTAGAAATATACATTTCCAAATATTAAAATTGAAACAAATGTATAAAACACTCACTTTCTATAAATAATTGTTTTGGAAAATAACACGTTGAAATTATCGGAATTTTCTTTTATTGCCGCTTTTCAAATACAACAAATCATATCCGAAAAATCTTAATCGATTTTCAAGGTATTATCTACAGCGTTGAAAATTTATTTTGTATAAAATTTGATTCAACATTTTTTGTTTTGCAAATAAAAATTCATTATGAATTTATCATTAATAAAATACGAGTAATATCAACACAATGCAATTTAAATCAGGAAGTATTAGAGGTGAATATTATATTTAATAAAATTAATCGCTAAGTGTGTTTGAAATTTTCGTCATTAACAGACAGGCGGCAGAACCCCCCTATAATAGTGTTGGTCCAGCAGAAAATGGACACCTGCAGGATTTTTGTCTACTACTTTTCCGGACTTCTCAAAAACGTTTATTATGAGACATATGAAAGGCTTGTCAAATATTTAAAGGCAAATTAGAATAGAAACATTTGAAGTTTAGCCTGTAATATTAAGGTTGGTCTAAAAAACAAAAATCTGAAGATTTTTTTTTTACCAAAGTAGCGAGTTCCTTGCAGCCGTAAATCCAATAAAGGCCGAGGCAGCCACGAGAAGCACACTGTAAATCGCAGTTTCCCATGATGATTTTGTTTTCTTGTCATCTAAGTGAATCGAGCTGAATTTGTTTTCGGCTGAAAACATAAACACCACAATAATTGATAAAGATATTTTAACACAACACTAACAACTTTAGTTAACTAGCATATAACTAATACAGATCACGCACGCGATTTTGTTTAGCTATCTAAAAATAAATATCCATGCAGAGCTCAGAAGCAAACACTGTACTGAACTGAACTAAATTCTACGTCGTAAAAAATGTTATAACGCAACAAATAATGATTATAAGTCGAGGACGGTTTTAATGGACAATTTGTGCGTGTTTGAGCTGTGCCAGTGAGCAACGCACGGACGGGTATATTACGATATACCGAGTATATGGAGACAATGAGACCAATTAAAGTGCTAAGTACATTAACAACTTCATGAAAAATATTAATGATATAATGGTCTTACGTGATGATTTTCGTGTTTTCTTTTTACGAGGACTATCGGCTGACATTTTGCAAACTTTATTTCTTTCTATGCGATTTCCGGATTAATTTAAATTATTCGTGTGTTAGTAAACAAAATATCGCGAATGCGGACTGAATGCGAACGACGCGCGAAACGATCGAACTTCACAAGGCCGCTTTTCTAACTGACGCTCCCATGCTCTGTCGTTATACTTATAAACGTGCAGTACTATAGTGTGCAGATTGATATCTTTTGTTCGACCTTAACTACTGTTGATAGTGGATTGATTGAATATTTTGCATTGTCATTGTAGATATTTTTCAAATAGAATTTTCTGAGATATTGCAATTGCGTGGAAACCGATTTAAATCGTTTTCGATCAGTCTTTATTATTGCTTCACATGTTGTTGGAAAACACTTAAATCAGACGTTATTTTAAGTTCTTAGAAAAATACGATCACTAAGAACTTTTCTTGATAAATCATTTTTATGTAATGATATTTTGATAAATATCAGAGAAATTAAAGGCGTTGTGTTTGTTGAGTAAGATGAAGAGGAACACTCTGAGAAGGGTTGGGCACGTGGAACGAAAGAATAAAGAAAGACTAACGAAACATATGAGAAAGACCAAGAAATGTATAGTTAGATCAAGTGAATGATATTTTGAAAAAAGGCAACATGAAAATGTTAGAGAAATCGTAAGAGTTGTGTGAACAGGTATGACTTTAGAAGAGGCGAAGGATATGTGTCGAGATAGTCTGCCGTTCAGTCTTCTCAACCTACAGGGAAAGGGCGTTGTGTATGTATTTCACATTTTTGACTACTAGTTCCTGCTCCCACGACACTATCCTCGTTGAGTAGATGGATCTGATAAATTGTATTTTTTAATTATTATCTCCTCAAAACTTCTCGAAAACGAATACCTGTTTACTACATGCCCCCTTGTCGGGTCTTATTCATACGGACAATAAAAGGGATTCGTCGAATGGGAAAACCCGACCGATAGATAATGTGTATTAAAAACTACCTCTTAAACTTTTTAGTGAGCAATGTAACATAGTATCATTGCCAATGAAAAACCTGCTATTTCTACTGTAGGGTCAGAGACCCTGTAATACTCTTCTCTGAAGTTACATATCTCAGACACAGATCCTTAAAAAACAATGAAGACATCTCAGTAAGAGACTTGAATACAAATATACCAAGTTTGAAATCAATCCGTTCACGACACTTGAGTTAATGTAATATTTTTTTGTTGGCATTTACCGTGCAAGAGAAATTAAATACAAAACAAAGAAAATCAATAGCTGATACAAGTTTTTTTGTTTTTTTATTTTTTTATTAAACAAAGTAAAATATTGTACAAACATTTGTCAAGGTTATACCTACGAGTATATACAAATTTACTACTTAACTAATCTTAATTATATGTTATAATTTATGAACTTACTTAATCTTATTTTCCTACATGTCATTTTATTTTATTTTTCACAATCTTAATATATGATTTCTTAGAAATAATTAACACCTACATACTACTTATAACTAGATAACAATTCTTACATTAATTATTTAGCAAAGACAAGCCCACTCGTGCAGGCTACTTGTATTCCATCACATTCACTCAGACCTTGGTCGTCCCATCTAATACTGTAGGTGGACTAGTCAGGCAACAGATAATGCTTCGGGAGCTTGTGCTTATAACGGAAGGGTAGGTCGGATTTACTCTCGTAAGCCCCCAGGGCAACGACTAAGGGATTGCTGTGATTTTGTTGACTTTTATAGAACTTCACGGTCCAAGCGAGGATGTGGTGTTGTAGGGTTTCTTCTCGCTGTTCGGCGTGAAGTCGGGTAAGGTTTGTTCTGGGATGGGTGTTAAAATGTATCTTGAATGCCTTGTTCTGCACTCTTTGGAGTTTCAGGTGATCCGTGTTGCTCATACTACCCCAAACGGGTGCAGCATAG
Organism: Odontocerum albicorne; assembly: GCA_949825065.1. Lineage (NCBI taxonomy): Eukaryota > Metazoa > Arthropoda > Insecta > Trichoptera > Odontoceridae > Odontocerum > Odontocerum albicorne. The sequence goes on from OX463842.1 coordinate 36,563,890, forward strand.
GTCAAGATAGGACGAATAAGGGTTTTATAGAGGAGGAGCTTATTTTTGGGTGAAAGGAAGCTGCGTCGATGAAATATCGAACTGATAGCCCCTATGCCCTTGTGACCCTTCTATCTGATGGTATTCAGATGGGTTTTCTACGCCAGTCACCGGTCGAGGTGCAGACCGAGGTATTTAACCCCGTTCTGCCACTCAACCAGGCAACCACCGATGCTGATACAAGCAATACCTTACGCTTTTTTTATTTTGGATCAGTTCACTTGACAATATATAAGATGGCTGATGTAATAAATATAGGCAACTATTTATTTCACAAATCAACCAGAATCAACTACAGGAGTATGATTAATGTTTTTTGAATTTTGATATTTGTGAAATTTGGCATTGAATTGAGAAATTAAAAAATAAAAACGATGACACTAATACTACGAGTATATTTTTCTGCTATGAGTTAATGAAGACGACCTCAGTGGCCTAATTATTAAGACGAATGTCTCCCAAACCCATTTCATTAAAAGGATTTCAGTTCGGTTTTCATTTTAGGTCTCGTTAACATCTCTTTGGTTAGTTTGAAGAGAATACCATATGGCAATAAACTTACTAGGTTGTACTGTATACAACGAAATATGTTTGGAGGATTTAGTTATTATAGTAAAATCCCAGATTATGCACTTAACTAGTAACAAATCCCAATTTATCTAAAATATTTACGAACATTGCTTAGTCTCTGAACGCGGTTATCTTTCAATGAACTATGATAAAAGAATTGGTTTAATTCTGTCACGTATTTGATAATACTTGTTTTTTTTATTTTTATCGTAAAATTAAACGAATCATAGGTCAAAATTAGGCCTTGTTAAAATCATTTCAACATTTTTCACAATTATATACCATCACGCTATATCTCTTTTGAGGTAAGCAGAGAATACAAATTTCCACCCCTTTCTGTCCATATATACTCGTATGTATCATACCTCGCCCACACCCATACATAATAATAATGATAATAAAATGACAACTTATATAGCGCCGTTTAGAGAGCAAACTCTCATTAACGGCGCTCTAACTTAGGATTCAAACCCACTCATACATTTTGACAAAACCTCCCAAAAAAGGTTGTCTTTAAGTGCTTCCTAAAGCTGCACACGATACCTATATCTCTGACACTAGGAGGCAGATCATTTCATGCCACAGTTACAGCAACGGCAAGAACCCTATCACAATACCCCGCCCCATTGGATTGATTTGGATCAACCAATTTTTAAGATGAAAAAAAAATCGATATTAAAGTTCTACTTCTCTCTAAAGAAACACCCCTCAGACATCGATTCGAAAGATACAATTGAGATATCCTATTGAGGGGTTTGAATACAAAGAGAAAAGTTTGGAACCAATCCGTTCGCGACAGTTAATCCAGTGTAGACTTTTTAGAAACCGACCAATATGCTAATATTTATGACTACCATATATCAACGTAGCAGCTGCATCGAAAACAGACTGGTGTCTAGAAATTTGTGAATCATTCAAACCAGATAAAAAGGAGTTACAATAATCCAGACGCGACACAACAAATTAATTAATAACAGTTTTCCTTACTGGAAGACATCGACGTACAATTTTTTACTCTCTGAGACCATAGAAACCTGAAGGGGCCGTATAACCAATTTGCCTATCGAAGGAGAATTTACTATCAAGACAGACACCAAGAAATTTGATACTATCTTTTGGAAAGATACTAATACCCATAACTGATAAGCATACCCATCAAGAAGGTGTTGTCTACGTGGTGAAGTCATCCCAAAAAGTCCGTTTTACTATGATTTAATTTTATTTTATTCCTTGATATCCAATTTGATACTTTGGGAATGTAGTTAGAAGTATCCTGTTTCAGAATATTTTTTCTACTTGTCCGCATAAGCCTGAGACTCAAAAACCTCCGTAGTATTTAGATCACTGATATTAGTATAAAGAACGAAAACAGCGGTCCCAGTGCCGACCCTTATGGTACACCATACTTAACAATACCGTGGTGGAAGATCTGTGACTTACCTACTGAGGGGATATTTTGTATTATCACCCTATACATTGCATCAGAAACACCGTACATACTTACACAAATACCATGATGCCATTTATGTGTCGAGAGTTGGCAGAAAGTTTTTCTCTCGCTTCATATATTTTACTTCTTCAACATTTATACACCTCACACTGTTCCTACGATTTATCTGACTTTTTTAATTCCCTTCTTTCAAAATAAAACCCATAGTTTATTTGGTCGTTTCGCAACATGCTCATCGAGTACGTCGGTGAGAATAGTAATGATTAATTTACATAATACCATCACATCGTCTCTCCGTCGGGGTAAGCAGAGAGTAAAGAGCGCCATACTTTCTATCCCGACACACATATTTAGCCTATTTTACAATCATACGACTCATACAACTCCTACGATTTCTCTGACATATTACATTTTTTTCTTTCAAAGTATCATACACTTAAATTCAGCCATAAAGTTTGTTTTGTAAGTCTAACTTCATTCATTCCACGTGCCCAAACCATTTCGTTGTGCTTTTCTTCATCTTACTTATCTCTTCAGTCTTAAGTTCACATTCATTATATTACTTTATTCCGTATTCTGTCATACATTATCACCCCATGTATTTGTCTAAGTGCACGCATTTTACAGCATTTATTCGGCTCTTTTCAGTCTTTTCCACGTTCACGTTTCACTCCCATACAACAAAGCTGGTATTAAAATACTGTTGTAGACTATCATATTGACAGATTTCGATACTGTTATTTTACACCCCTCGTAACTCTTCCATCATCAGAGAAAATACTACCTTAATAACAGAATTCTTCTACTTTATCTAGTCTTTCATTACTTGCCCATATATCGCATTACTTTTCTTTTCACACTATTTTATAGACAACACAGCAATCATCTCCACTATCCGCTAAAACTACCATGCCATCGCACACATTCCTATTCTAAATTTTATAGACATCACAGCAATCATCTCCGCTAAAACTACCATGCCATCGCATACATTCCTATTCTACATTTTATAGACATCACAGCTATCATCTCCACTCTCCGCTAAAACTACCATGCCATCGCATACATTCCTATTCTACATTTTATAGACATCACAGCAATCATCTCCACTCTCCGCTAAAACTACCATGCCATCGCATACATTCCTATTCTACATTTTATAGACATCACAGCAATCATCTCCACTCTCCGCTAAAACTACCATGCCATCGCATACATTCCTATTCTACATTTTATAGACATCACAGCAATCGTCTCCGCTAAAACTACCATGCCATCGCATACATTCTTATTCTACATTTTATAGACATCACAGCAATCATCTCCACTCTCCGCTAAAACTACCATGCCATCGCATACATTCCTATTCTACATTTTATAGACATCACAGCAATCATCTCCACTCTCCGCTAAAACTACCATGCCATCGCATACATTCCTATTCTACATTTTATAGACATCACAGCAATCGTCTCCGCTAAAACTACCATGCCATCGCATACATTCTTATTCTACATTTTATAGACATCACAGCAATCATCTCCACTCTCCGCTAAAACTACCATGCCATCGCATACATTCTTATTCTACATTTTATAGACATCACAGCAATCATCTCCACTCTCCGCTAAAACTACCATGCCATCGCATACATTCCTATTCTACATTTTATAGACATCACAGCAATCATCTCCACTCTCCGCTAAAACTACCATGCCATCGCATACATTCCTATTCTACATTTTATAGACATCACAGCAATCGTCTCCGCTAAAACTACCATGCCATCGCATACATTCCTATTCTACATTTTATAGACATCACAGCAATCATCTCCACTCTCCGCTAAAACTACCATGCCATCGCATACATTCCTATTCTACATTTTATAGACATCACAGCAATCGTCTCCGCTAAAACTACAATGCCATCGCATACATTCTTATTCTACATTTTATAGACATCACAGCAATCATCTCCACTCTCCGCTAAAACTACCATGCCATCGCATACATTCCTATTCTACATTTTATAGACATCACAGCAATCATCTCCACTCTCCGCTAAAACTACCATGCCATCGCATACATTCCTATTCTACATTTTATAGACATCACAGCAATCATCTCCACTCTCCGCTAAAACTACCATGCCATCCATCCTATTCTACATTTTATAGACATCACAGCAATCATCTCCACTCTCCGCTAAAACTACCATGCCATCGCATACATTCCTATTCTACATTTTATAGACATCACAGCAATCGTCTCCGCTAAAACTACCATGCCATCGCATACATTCTTATTCTACATTTTATAGACATCACAGCAATCATCTCCACTCTCCGCTAAAACTACCATGCCATCGCATACATTCCTATTCTACATTTTATAGACATCACAGCAATCATCTCCACTCTCCGCTAAAACTACCATGCCATCGCACACATTCCTATTCTACATTTTATAGACATCACAGCAATCATCTCCACTCTCCGCTAAAACTACCATGCCATCGCATACATTCCTATTCTACATTTTATAGACATCACAGCAATCGTCTCCGCTAAAACTACCATGCCATCGCATACATTCTTATTCTACATTTTATAGACATCACAGCAATCATCTCCACTCTCCGCTAAAACTACCATGCCATCGCATACATTCCTATTCTACATTTTATAGACATCACAGCAATCATCTCCACTCTCCGCTAAAACTACCATGCCATCGCACACATTCCTATTCTACATTTTATAGACATCACAGCAATCATCTCCACTCTCCGCTAAAACTACCATGCCATCGCACACATTCCTACTCTACATTTGAGTGCCATCCATTGACTTCTGTAATCTCTTCACTTAATTTTTTCCAATATTTTTTTATCATTGTTTTTTTTTTACATGGCGATATGTGAATGCACACTAAGATAAAATAAGACTGTAAAATAAATTTTAGCGTTTCAACAAAAACCACTCAAGTATTTTCAATAAACCTTTGGATTTATTTGAACTGTTGAAGTTAAATAACTTCGGTTTAATTAACGGGATTTCTTAAATATTCGTATTTTCCTGTTGAAATCACTGCTGGAATTTGTTTTATCTAATTAATCATGCCGAAATTTTCATGAACGTTCAAATTTGATCATAAACAAACAATATAAAATAATATTCCTAGAATACTTAAAGTGATGGTTCCCAACAGCGTCAATATTGATTTATGGGAGGAAAACGTGACCTTGGAAAATTAATGAAAGTAGTCGTGTAATTAATTGCTGTGAATTTCGTGCACTAAAAAGAACATATGGTATGTCGATGTATCATATAACTATTGTAGAAAGGAGAAATTAGTTGAAAACATTCCTCGAGTACTAGATACATATGTGTCCCTAGCGGGTTAGGCACAAAGAAGTGATCTCCAATTTTTCTAATCAAGCACAAAATTTTCACCTCCTCCACATTCGTATATATCATCATGCGCAATCTTGTATTATTTATACTTCTAACTTTATTTTATCTCAAAATGTGGTTCATTTGGTCGAGCCATGTTTTTCTCGGTCTACCTCGTACTCGCACACCTTGCACTTCTGACTTGTAATATACTGGATGGATGTCGTTAATGTCGTGTGCCTTAGCGACCTGAAAATAAATCGAGCACCTTAATAACATCTGTAACTTCAAGAGGGCTCCAAGAATTTATACCACACAAATAAGCGCCAGTACATCAGTAAATTTTATTTCCTTGGTTGTGCTGATGAAAAGCCTTTGTTCACATAAATCATTTTTCAAATATTTATATTTAGTTGGAAAATATGGCCATATAACAATTGACCCACCAAATATTACTATATACAACGAAAGTGTAATTAAAAGCAATAAATTTAGATGAAAAAGCCCTGAATACAGAACTCGAAACCCATCATGAACTGATCCTGGAACGCCTGTTTACTAAGCAACCATGTTCACCACTAGGTCACACAAGAGCGCTTCGAGAATTTATATTAAACTCTACCAAGCACCAGTACATAAGTAAATTTAGACTAAAAACGACCCGAATGTAAAATTATCCGTCGCAAGGAATCGGGGTGCTATGCTGATATGTGGATGGGAGCTAACCACTAAGCCACTGTTTCTAGAACCTTTGTGCTTTAAAAAATATGCAACCTACATTTTACATGTTCTAAGATACATGACAAAAAATGCGAATGTTGTTGAATAAAAAAATAATAAAACGAATTTAACAGATTGATATACTCGTACATACCACATATGACTGGTTTGATATGTACCTCATTTAAAGGATTGAGGTATCCTGATTCGACATTTTAAATAACCCAAAAAAAATTGAGTTGGATATTTTTCGTAGGGTGAGTCGGGGTAAGTGCGTCATATAAAATGAATATATGAAATTCAAAGGTATCCAACCATTCTCAGGATCATCACATTGTTTTCAAAATTTTATACAAAGGACTTCAACTATTTCATATTTTAATTAGTTTATCGCCAGAGGACCATCTGCTCTTTTTATTTGATTTTTAAGCATTTTCTCGAAGGAAGTCCTGACAGATGCACTTACCCCGTCTTCGGGGTAAGTGCATCTGTATCTTTTGGTTTTATTAATTGCTAACATAATGAAAAAGTTTGACATCCAATCCAATAAAACACAATAAACACGTAATTCAGATATTTTAAATCAGAAAATATAGTCGTATTAATATATAATATCAAATGAAATTATGCAGGATGGGGTAAGTGCACCTATTTATTGCTAGTGATGGGACAAAAAAAAATATTGTTTGTTTATAATATTATTATTTGAAAATTCAAAATGATAACACTAATATTGAATAAGCAAAATGGAAAATGAAGCTGTAGAAATAATAACTCGCAAACTCACATTTTGTCTATAAATTAGACGAAAAATAAATACATAAGAAACAATACTTAAGTAAAAGACATATTTTTTTATTTAAATTGGATTATTTAAGTGACTTATTTAAGAATATGAAATTACTTATTGAATATTAAAACCATCAAAGGAGATTTTAAACACCAATTCTCCTCTTCTTCCAGTAAAGGGTTTTGGCAAAATAGTCATAATATCTGCGTTATATATTTCAGATATGTCATCAACTTTCGGGTATGAAAATACATTATGATTTTCTTTACTTAAATGTGAAACTTTTCTTACAAATTTGACAGTTATTTTCTTATTTTCATCAATATTTAAAATGTTTCCTATGTAATGTTTGAGGCTCTTCTTCGCTACAAATTTGGCAAGTATCCAATCACCAACATTTTTTTTTTCAAAACTTAAATTTTGTTGTATATCTATTTCCGATTTTTCGTTATCATCATTATTTACCAACAGAATCTCATTCAAATCTGCGTTTATTTTATCTTCCATTAAAATATTTTGCAAATAATCACTTTCATCTTCAGAGCTTGATTTCCATTCCCATTCACTGATTTCTGATTCTGATGATGACTCCAGGTTTTGCAAATATTTTTTATGATTCAAGTTTTGTGTCCTCTTTTTGTTAATAACTTTGGTATTTTTGTTGTTCTTCCGGAGGTTTATTTTAGTAGTTATTTTCTTTTTAGAATCCTTCAGTTTGTTTTTTAAACGTTCTACAACATCATCATAAGTTATTACTTCAGCTCCGTGTGCAATTTTTGTCTTTTTTACCTTAGGAGGGTCATTTTTCTTTATACATCTTAGCACAAGTTCTTCAAATGAGTGTTTGACTGGTATATTTTCTGGAGAAAAATCACCACTTCTCAAGAAATCTGAATTAGGTGGATTAATTATTATGTCTTCTAAAACTGTAACCTTCTTCAATGGGTTAAGATAGTGATTTTTTGCAGTATAAGTAGAATGCTCGGAATATTGAACATGTGAATCGAATTGTGCTCCAAAAGGTACAATTTGTTTTGAGGTGGAAGGTTCAGCATAGTTTGCGTCCAAATTTTCTATTGATGATAACGGCTCTGTATTACTTTTCGTGTTCACTGATCCCTCATCCCGGTCGTGACTAGATTTATTTAATATATTTTCGATCGCTTGGGATTGATCTATACATTGTTCAAAATCTGTCATTAATATTGCTTCACTAATATCCGATGCATTTTTCAAATTATTTCTAGACTTTTCGAAACGTGATAAAACAAAAGGATCAAAATTTTGCATATTTATAACATTTCTTTCTAGTGGATGAATCCCACCTTTTTTGAACCCATTTTTTATTATCTGATGATCAAGTTTATTCCAAATTTCTGTTAGAATTCTCGAAAAATGTTTTTTTGGAAGTTTTGAACCTACATGCAACCGTTGCCATTTAACGAGGCTCTCATCCCAAGCATCTTTCATCGATTTCATTACACTAAGGTCTAGTGGCTGAAGTATATGGCTGGAATGAGGCGGTAATTTCAATATCGTCACATTCTCTTTTCTGGCCTCCTCAATTATGCCTAAACTTATATGTGTACTATGACCATCATAAATAAGTAATATTGGACGAATTGGCCCTACCGTTGGAAGGAAACAATCCTTAAAATAGTTTTCAAATATTTTGGTTTCCATCCATCCATTTTTTGTAGCAGCATACCGCACCGCACCGCACCGCGTAGCTGAAGATTTTTCTGGATTAGTCCATTCATCCCACACATACTTTCCTTTAAATATAATCAGAGGGGGACATTTGTCTCCGCCTGCACTACACCCCAACAAAACAGTGGTGTTGTCTCTTCCTGGTGAACTAATTGTTCTGGTGGAAGGATATCCAATAAGCCCGACTACTTTAGTTTTGCTGGGGTCTTTCGAGAAACTTGTTTCATCCAAGTTCCATATTTGATGAGGGCGATTTTTAAGGTCTAGTTTTTCTATAGTATTTGTCAAAATATCAAAATATTCATTTATTATAAATGGATCTAACATTTTTTTTCTGGCATATTCAACAGGCTGGGGTTTTTTTATTGACAAATCGTTCCGTTTTGAGAACCCCATAAACCAATCATGACCCGGAATTCCATTTTTAAAGGGAGTTTTTAAATTATTATCAATGATGTATTTGGCGACTAGCTCAATCACTTCCTTTTTAGAAAGTCCGAATCCATGTTTCTCCATCACATGTAGATTTTCCGCTAGTTTTTTTTCAACTTCAGTTGGAAGTGCCGTACTTCGCCCCATCGTGGTGGATTTTTTCCCACGTCTCCCAGAAACATGGCACATAATAGTCAATCTGGGTATTTCAAATTTTTTCTCTGCCTGGTACCCACTCAATCGACCGCTTTTTACTTCTTCTACTGCTTCTAAAAGTTTTTCTTTTGTATAAGAAGTAGCCTTAGACGTTTTTCTAACATAGTTTCTCGGCATTTTACTTTCTGTAAAAAAATATAGACAGGTAAGTAACTACTGTTTTTTTATCTTTTACATCGATAACTGGATCATGCCCAGATATTTGAATATGAAAATAAATCAAATTGTTATGTTTTTAATAATATGCTGGACTCCCGGCTGGCTGGAGCCAGGTGAGTTAACCAGCAACAAAAGGCCGGCCTACAGCCTTTACGTTATAGACTCAATTTGAAAAACAAAATACACGCAAGAGGTGCGTGACAAAACAGTAAAAGTTACAATGGGGATCGCCAAAGAGACTGGACTAGTATAATAAATTATAGATACCTTGTAACAGTGGAATCCCACACGATACGAACTTTGATATAACACGATTGAATATAACAAAATACTAAACAGAGCGCACCGCTCTTGATTACAAAAAAATACTGGACAAAGTATCGAGACAATACTTGCAAATATCGAGTCAATATGAACGTATTATGCGTCGTGCCGGCACGGGAGCTGAGCAATAAGACAAATACCTACTAGTGATTGATAGCTTGTTCGGAGTTTCGGTCCGATGGTAGGACACCTTACTCCTTCATCGGATAAGTTCTGACTGTTAAGATATTTATTGGAAATTTTTGGATCTTTTTGGGAATCGGGAAAGGATAGGTTTGTGAGTTTTTATGGTACCCCTACACGAGATCATTTATACCCCATGGTGGCGCGTCAATCGCATCCTAACAAGGAGACCACGTGGTCTGGAACGTCCATTTCGTCAAAAAAATAGCACTTAAGAGATTATTTAGCCGCCACTTATCGGATTTATACAATAAATAGCCTGTGTATTGTTAAAAAAAATATTTTACAACTGGTCTCAAGCCTGAAAGACCATTTGCGTGGGGTCTTTGTATAAGCCGGAATGCTTAGATCTTTGTTCATAAAAGAAAAAAACCGTATTACTGGGAAGTAACAGGCTAACAAAACCTTCCCATAATTTTATTTGTTATAGTTTAAAAAAAATAGTCCTACCAGTAGGTACTTACTATAAATTTGCTTATGTAAACATATTTTAAATCTCGTCTGTAAACTTTTTGCATATTTGAAAATTAATTATAATCTGATTTAATCCTCATTAAATCTCAAATGCGTAAAATATATTTACTTAATTGTTTTTTTTTTTTAATAAATCTGTTATTTTTTTTAAAGTAATGCACATCACTAGTTCCATTTCCGTCCATACAAAAATATCGGGGGTAAGCGCATCCAGTAGGGTAAGTGCATCCAGTTACACTTACCCCAGTACGTAAAATTATGGGGGAAGTGTATCTAGTCTTATAAATCACAATTCTTTTAAATATTTATTAAATAAATATATATAAAACAAACAACAATTCGTATGAAAGCCACTTACCAAATTTGAATCTCCTAGCACAAGTTATTGTAAAGTTACAGAAGAATTACGAAGGACCTCCCGACTCGTACGTTGAGAAAAACCAACCGTCAAAATTTGAACATTAATAATAATGGCCCTGTGTGTGCTACAGCGTTATCTGTCTACTGTAGTGTGAATTTAGTTCATTACAATAGATCTTTGTAGATGGCAGTGCTTAAACATAATATTTATGGAAGTTGGAAGGCTTAGATGCACTTACCCCGTATATGCACTTACCCCGATTCACCTTACATATTTAATAAAAATAATATAAGGATAATTTATTTAGCGCCTTTTAGAGAGCAAATTCTCCTCAAGGGCGCTCTAACTCAGGATTCGAACCCACCCATAAATTTTAATAAGATGTCTCAAAAAGATTGTCTTCAAGTACTTCCTAAAAGTGCACGACGTGTGCTCCCATATCTCCAACACTAGGAAGTAAACTATTCCATACCACACGACCAGCAACGTTAAAAGCTTTATCACGATCCCCCGCCCTATTGGATTGATTTGGAACAGCCAATTTATTAGATGAAAAAGAAATCGGCCTCAAAGTTCTACTTCTCTTCGAAGAAACATCCCTCAGATACAGATTCGAAAGATACAATGGAGACATTCCATTAAGAGACTTGAATACAAAGAGATAAAGTTTAAAATCAATCAATTCGCGACACTTAAGCCAGTGTAGACTTTTTACGAGTAGAAGCGGACCAATATGGCAATATTTATGACAACCACATATCAACGTAGCAGCTGCATTCAAAACAGGCTGGTCAAAACATTTGTCCAAATATATGTATTGACACTCTTGCTGTATACAGTACAACCTGGAGTGTTCATTGTCATATGGGAATCGATCCAAATAATCACCAAGATTGGAAGACAGGTGTCTTACCAATTAGGTGACGGAGGTCGTTCCGTCCAAATATAATATCTGTATAAAATATATCTAAGTTGAAGCTTTACTGAGTCATATATTTTATTGTCAGTCCACCGAATGTGTGAAAAACTAACTATTCTGATGTCTGTCGGCTTCTCGTCTCAGTAGTAACCTCGCTTGAATAGCATCCAGGCTTTCCGGGTTCAATTACCAGCGACTCATAAACTGGTTTTACTACATAGAAGGCCTTTATTATCTGAATTACTGTTGTCCTGGGACTTAGTATCTGTCAAGAAACAATTCTTGGAGAGCTCTTGAGGTAATCGGTGTCTCGAAATATTACAAAGTACGAGTATAATATATTATTGTTTTCCAGCACCATTTAGTGAAGATGGTGGTTTATTTAATTCAAGATATTTTGTAAACATTTGTGAAGGTAATATTTGGTTACAAAGAAACTCCAGTTTCAGGTATTTTCTCGGCAGTCAGTCAGTTAATTACCTTTAGTCTACGTTAATTAAAATAATGTTTTCATTTACGACCTTTATTGACCTTAGCCTTAAAATAGCCATAAAAAGCAAAGCAACCAAAATAATATTTAAAAGAGAACTCGCACTCGATTTAATTTCTTCTTCTGCGTTGTGATCTCAATGCTGAAGAGCGTGACCCATGCTGAAATTGATGTATGTTGTACACATTTTTCTCCAGTTCTCTCACCATTCCGCTGTCTGAAGAACCCGTGACGAATGCAGGCTCGTAACACTCTTCACCTGTTTGCTTTAGCGCATTGGATATCTACGTATTTTCCTGCGACCCTCGACATTGCCTGTGACCATAAAGTGTCTCAATTTAATTAGTTTTCCACAAAAATATATAAAACTGAAAGACATGCGATTATCCACGATTCAATAAAATGGTCCAGAGAGTAGTTAGATAAATTTATAGCTTAATTAATCATATTTTTTTAAGTATTCATTTATTATCTAGGTATGTGCTTCCTAAACAATTTCGGTTCACGGCGACTTCAATATATCAAGATTTTTCCACGGCGCCCAAAGACAGAACATTCGTAACACTTACGAGTATGTTGGTGCGGTTAGGTTAGTTAAGTTAATAAATAAATGATACACGTATTTAAATTTCACAAAAAAGTTTTGTAATGTCGTTTGTAAAATTAATCATATCACAGAATAAATAAATTGTAATAAGTGAGACCAGTGACCCTGTTGTTCTTGGCACATTTTCTCTAATCTTGAAATCAAACTGGATACAGCCACCCTCATTTCCCGTTCCACGTTGAGTTTTGCACGATACTTGCTTTTTATCACAGCGGCAGCCGAAACCCAGCTTCGCACAAATATGATGTCCAAAATGGAATTAAGACCCACTTCCTATCATCATATTAGCGGATGGATAGGCTGATTAAAAAAAATCTCATATCAGTGAAAATATTGGAATATTCCGCAGCGCCCCTGTAAATCAGCCGCGGTGGCATGGGACAACGCCGCGGCGCACATTTTAGGAACCATTGCCCTAGGTTATTTTTTTCTGTAGTATGACGTCTAAACATCTTTTTTCCTGTGAATATATTAAGAAAAACATCAAATTAATTTTTCATTCTACTGATGTAAAAAAAAACTGAAAAGACAGCGGTCGTATATCCACCTTGCCCCGCGATCTCATAGAGGAAAGATACACATACATACCATCACGCCGTTTCCCTGTCGGAGTAGGCAGGAGAGAAGACCAGAATTCCACATCGCTCATACATCCTTCGCCTCTTTTACATCCTCAAACAACTTCCACGATTTATCTATGTTTTTATATTCCTTTGTTCAAATTATTATTCCCTTGATAACCATGCCGTCTTTGATCTATCACGCCTTCTACTCACATGTGCACTTTATATTTTTTTTTTGTTAGTCTTTCCTCATTCACTCGTTTCACATTTCCAAACCATCTCGTTATGTTCTTGATCTTACTTAACACATCAGCCTTTATGTTACTTAAAAAATCATCACATATCACTTCATTCCGTATTCTGTCATACATTGTCCCCCCCATGTATTATTCTTAGTGCACGTATTTGTACAGCATTTATTCGACTCCTTTGGGAGAAAGATACTTTTAGAAAACCGTTAATGTTAATGATGATTTATGTGGGCTGATTGGTAAGACGCCATTCTTCCAACAACTGGTTTGATTGTCGTTGAAATCCAATTTACTCTTATTTTGAAAAGTTTCACTTGAAGTTTTCTGAATAATACATTTCTGGTTGGTTGGAAGAGATGGCCACATGGTGATATACCCGCTAAGTTTATTTATTTATTTATTTAATTAACGACACAACAGTGTCTTTATATACAAATGAACATGTGACAGGTTATAAATTACTTAAAATTATTGACAAATAATACAACTTTATCTTAAACTAACATGAAGATACAAAACAATGACTGTAATAATAAATTACAGTCATCGTTTTAAAATTATTTAATAATCTTTGAGAATTTTGTGGGAATTTTATGGATAGATATTGAGATATAGAAAACACATGGCCTCATTAGTGGGACGAGATGCAAGTTGCTTTGCAGAATTAAAAGCTTAACACGTGCTGATGCAGGGTTACTCAACTCCAGAGGCAAAATATTGTCCTTAATATTTGGTTTGTACTACGTTATTTATATTAATAAAGGAGAGCACAAAGTTAGTAGCTATTTCTAAATATTGTTGTAATATTCTGGCGAATACTATATATACTTATATTAAAAATATCTAAATTGTTGCAAAACTCGTTTCCAAGTCTTTGCATGCGAATTATAGAGGAGTTGATTTTATAGTTAGTATAACAATTTTCGGTATAAAAGGGATTGAGCTGTCTTGTGGATCTAGTGGGGATACGAAATGAAATACTTGCGAGTAAGTGAGGTGCATCAATCACTGAGTGAATGATTTTGTATAGCAGTACTATATCGGCTGTTTTTCTTCTGTCACACAGCTTCAAGAGTTTCACTGCATTTAATAAGTTGGGATAATTTCTTTCTTCATGCGGTATTCCAAGTTTAAAATTTATGAATCTTAGAAATTTGTTTTGTACACGTTCTAAAGTTAGTGCATGGGCGGCGTAATGAGGAGACCATATTGATGAGTTGTAGTCAAGGCGACTACGTACTAAAGAGCAGTATAGCAGTTTTAATGTTCGTAAATCCGAGAAATTTTGGGCAGTTCTTAGTACAAATCCCAAGATTCTTGAACTCTCCCGAGTGATTTTGTTCACATGTTCTATAAATGAAAGTTTTTCATCAAATATAATTCCTAAATCCCTTATAGAAGCTACGCGTTTTAATATATATTGATTTAGCAAATACTCGTGATTAATTGGATTTTTATTTCTATAAAAACTAATGGACTCACATTTACTCAGGTTTAAGTGCAGTTTATTTGTGGTACACCATTGTTGTAATTTATTTAAGTTTTCTTGTAATTTAAGGCAATCAGCAGTATTATTTATGACTTTGAACATTTTTAAATCATCAGCAAAAAGTAAAATCTCTACGTCACCAAGTGTGTCAACTATATCATTAACGAATAGGAGAAATAATATTGGTCCTAGATGCGATCCTTGGGGTACACCGCTTGTAGCTGTGAAGGGATATGAAAGACAACTATCGATTTTGACAGTAAGTATTCGGTTTTTAATGTAGCTTTCGATCCAGTCTAAGAGCGGGCTAACTATTCCTAAAGCTTTTAGTTTACTTAATAGTATATTATGTGATACTTTGTCAAATGCTTTACTGAAATCTGTGTAAATTGAGTCCACTTGTTTTCCATTTGAGAACGAATTGAAAATATAGTTTTCATATTCGAGTAGATTAGTCAGTGTAGATCTACCTGAAATAAATCCATGCTGTTGAGTGATAATAATACTGCGAATCGAATCAACAATTTTGTCTAGGATAAGACTCTCGAATAATTTAGGAATCGTTGATTGTATACAAATCGGTCTATAATTTGAAACATCGCTTTTGTCACCTTTCTTGTATATTGGTGTGAGAAAACTTGTATATTGGTGTGAGAAGTTGTGCTGTATACAAGAAAAGTGTTATAAAATACAATAGAATATTAGAATAATTTTCGTTTTATGTTATAGTGTATTTCTGCAGTGTCTAAGGACCAGCCGCATTTATTTAAAATATAATGTTTGTATATTGCTCGACATTTGCATTATTTTTTTATTTTACTTATTACTATTGACAATATTTATCAATGAAAAAGCAAATTTCTTTCCAATTCCAAAAACACAGAAAGTTAATTAAACAAGCGAGATTTTAAAAATGTTATCGATTATTTCATAAATATAATATTTATTTACTCATAACTAAAAGCAAACACTGGCCAAACAGTACCTATCATAGTCGAAGGGAATACTATCGAGAAAGGTTTGTCCTACGTACTATATATCGTGGACATACTGTAAAGCTTCGGAAGGCGACTCAAGGTGCCGAAATTTAGAGAAGACGCTGTCAAACGTGGGCTTCATTTGGTAAGCTATCCTTCAGTCTCCGAAGTACTGAAGATTCATTAAGAAAAGCCTATTTGATTCATGTGTCTCAATACTGACACATGGGCGTGATATAGCAGCGTTCACAAAACAAACAATGCATAATCTCAGGGTGACACAGAAGGCTGAATAGAACATTACTATTTTGGTCTGATGCCTTATTTATCCATTCATAAGACGAATTTATGGTTAAGGCAGCGGACCAAAATCGTTAATGTCGTCAAGAGGTTTGCCACTGAAGTGGAACTGGGTAGAGTATATTGGCAAATGTATCATCGGTGATAGGTGAACCCACAGAATTCTGGAGTGGAGACCAAGAACAGATTAAACAAGCGCGAGAAGACCTCTAGCAAGGGCAAGGTAGTCAAATTATATTAGAAAAGTAGCTAGGAGTAATTTGTAGCAACGTGTCCATGATAGGAGCGAGTGAATGAGGAAATAAAAAAATATACGACTTTTCAAAAACATTGAAATATTCACATTATCATTGAAAAGGGTCTTGGTTCAAACCCAATGAATGCCCTATGGCGCAATAGCTAAAATAATATTATTGATAAAATATTCACGTTCCATTGAATCACCGAGATACGAGTATGTGATAAGCCAGTGGCTTAACCGTGATGCTAACAACTACGAAATATAATACAATTACGTTTAAATACAAAATGGAATAGTGAAAATCTAATTTTAACTGTAACATCGTCGGTGGGGTGTTATCTGTCTATACACTCTCTAACTGGTTTAGGCCGGAAATTCTCGGACCTTGGTGGTACCATAACATTGTTTAATATAATTTTGGATGTGTGTTGCTGGTATAGTACCGATTTTCTTCTTGTGACGTCAGTGTATATGTTACATTTTCCAAATGGGCCGCCAGTAAAACAGTATTTTCGCTCGCAGAACTCATGCCATTTTATCTGCGCGTAATGTGGCGCCACTAGAATACCGACCAAAAAAAATGTTATTCCGTGTTGAAGGTTACGTCATCTTTCTCCTTGATTAATGATAATATTATACACAGAAGTATACATATGAATACTTCTAAATGTTAGATGCATATTAATGTCGGCTTCATTTTACTTCAGAATAGTGCTGGAAATATAAGGAAAAGATGTATATATTACTCATATAGGTATGTGTGTACTTGTGCATTGTACATATCATTTGAAAATTATACTTTATTTAAATATGTACTATAGGTGTGGACACAATGTTTATTAATTCATTTCCGTGTTTCGACCGTCAATTATGCAACGTTTTTCAGTACGAGGCAACAGAGATTGGCCTGTCATTCACAACAATTAGGTCTTGCCCAGTGTGTAGTTGTAGTCCCGATGTTCGGACAAACTATCAAGTGATGCGAGTCCTGTATATCCCCACAATCATATTCAGTGCTACTTTCGTTCAAGTACCCCACCTTAGCATGTTCATCTTGCATCTAGTCACTTTACTCGGAATCGATTCAGTTTTAAATCTCAAGTACCATACTATTCAAGTATACTTAGTAAAAAGTAATAACAGAGCCACTATTAAGAGTTTTAGCTCATCACTCAACAATCGTCGTTACGTATTAGGTACACAATGGCTTAAGGCATATCCAAGTGATCTTCTTCGTTTCCTTCGCCTTATCCCATCCATTTGTGGTCGGCTGCTTCGACCTTCTTCCTCCATCTCTCTCTTTATCTCAACAATCACTCGGGGATAGTCCGAGTCCCTTTATGTCCCATTCCACTTTCGTAAGGTTTTCTTGGATCTCCCTCTGCGTCTATTTGGGAGTTCCTAATTCGTGGTTAACTTGAGCTTAGGCCCTTTATTTCACCGCTGCAGGTGCCCATACCAGCGTAGTCGTGCTTCCCGGGCTATAGCTTCTATTGCCGCCACTTTGATTGTTCCGCGAATTAGTTCATTTCGGATTTTGTCCAATCTAGTGACGCCATCGTAGTATGTGCATCTCCGCGACATAAAATAGTTGTTCCACTTTTTTTAGACGCCAACACAGCTCCATATAGTATAACGGGTCTAATCACTGTCTTATAGATCTTGCTTTTAAATTTGACTGGTAGCATAGCCTTCTGTCGCACATATAAATGATAAACAGTTAAATGTACTCGTATTATACAAAAATTCAAATAATTTCGTCGAATGTGACTGATGAATGCAGACTGTAAAAATTCACATTTATAAAAGGAATTATGAAGAAGAAAGTGGAACCGCGAATGAACAAAGCGCCGAACCAAGGAAGTAAACCTTGTAAGGTGATCATTGAACTTTCACTATGAACACTCGTCTTTAGAATAAAAGTTCAATGATCATTTTTATTTACTTCTGCAATCGAATCGTATAAACACCAAATGTACGAGTATTTATCGTTCTCAAAGGATAATGTACAATATTTACATAATTTTTTATTACTTATTAGTGAATGGTCTTAACGAAAGTTTCCAAAGATTATTCACAATGTCAACATGCTTTTTTTTCGTAGGATACCCTTCAATATATCCGAATTGATGTTTCAGACATATTGAAGAGCGTAGCCTGGAGGTCATATTTTCTTCGACTTCAGTAATTCTTTGTACACCAACGCATCACACATAATCTACACATCAACTATTGCGGTTCACTCGGCTCGTCTTGGGAAGGATCTTTCTGCCTCAATGTAATGTGCTTCATCCTTATCGAGATTTAAGAATAAATTAAAGAAGCTTTATTTTATATATTATTTATAGTTAAGGCATTAATATTGTGGAGGTTTCAAGGCATTGTAATTTGTTTTATCAAACACCGTTTATTCCATTTTATGTAACGGTATTACCCTACCGGTTTCAAGGTTTTCACCTCATCATTAGGGGAGCAAAACAGTCTTGTTTGTGCTCCCCTGCAGATGAGATTATACCGTTACATAAAGAAACCGGTAGGGTTATACCGTTACATAAAGTGGAACAGTGTTTGATAAAACAAATTACAAGAAGCTTTATTTATCTCAAAATATTCTTCATCCTTAGTTCCCATACAATTTCTATCCAAATCCCTATTTTTTTCAAGGTTTATCTTTTTTTATAATTTTTGTTAGTTCGTCATTGCACGTGTTGGTAACACTACCACACGTGAAGAGACAATACTCGCTCACGCACTCGGCGCATGCGAGTATTGTTACCTAACAAACTCTTTTTGGGTACCACCGAATCTAGTTGGTAAGAAATTCTGTGGTAAAACGCCTGTTTTCCAACCCGGGGGTGGTGGGTCGAATCCCGCTGGACCCAGATTTAAAAATAAATCTAGTCTGATTTTCACTAAAGGCCTCTTTAATATATTCCTGGTTGGTTGGGAGAGCCCGGTTAAGGACAACTTATTTACCACATGACACTATGCCCGGACCAGGACAACTTATTTAAGTAACTCTTGCAAGTAGTCAAATACATAGAAATCCATACAATGTCCACACTGATTGCCCAATTTGCGTAGGTTTATCTTGAAGGCGTTATAAAAATATTAGCTGTAACTACATCGTTGTGGAATAAAATATTTTGCCAGGTAGGCCTACAACGAACGTAAAACCTTACAAGCTAAGTTAGTTCCGGGCTGTTGAAATATGAGTTAACTCTCTTAAATAATGTGAGCTCAAATATTTTTCTTCTGCCTGACAAGGTTGTATGATTCATCACTTTCAACAATAAACCGTAGTGCAACTCAGCTTGGGATTTAAACACTTAAGTTTATAAAACGTAAAAACTTTCGCTTTATACGTTTAATTTTTTTCAACACGGACATCGTAATTGGGTCACCATATTAACCATCCAAAATTGTTCTTATCAAAGTATATAAAAATTTATTGTAAATGATTCTAGCTTATAAAAGTTATTACCAAGTTTCAGTATGAAGTCCGGTCTGGACAGTGATGTAGATGTTTTGTTTATGTGGAATAAAGCAAAAACAGAGTTTTGAACAGAACAGCACTGTCCAGACCGGACTTCATACTGAAACTTGGTAATAACTTTTATAAGCTAGAATCATTTAAATTTTTATATACTAACATACTTCGATAAGAACAATTTTGGATTGCATGTCATCTGATGTCATGGACCTGCGGAAAAGTTCCGAGTTATATTTATCTTAAAGCATAGTTATTATATGTTAATGTTGATTTTCTTCTGCTGATCCTGATAACTTGACACTTATCAACATTAAAAAAAAACAGATTTTTTTTACATAGTTTATAAAAACTTTTTAGTTTCTGTTGAAGAATCTGACACAATTTATGTTAGATGTTCGAAAATTTAATGACATTGACCAATATTTAAATTTCAACATTATTGAAAATATGTGTCGTGTCATTACTTAATAAAAAAAAACATAAACGGACCCAAATGGGAATCCTGTGGGACGCTACTTTTAGAAACAAAAGTATGATTGGTGTAACCAATTCTAACAAAAAGTTAATGATTGTTGAGATAACTTTCTAACTACCATAGCTAACTTTCTAAAAAATCATTGACGCGATTTTTTTTAGTAAAACTACGTGCGATACCTTGTCAAATATCTTGCTGAAGTATTATATGTATACATTCTGGTGTGATTATGATACGCTGGAATTCCCAACATCGTGGGCTACCGACTCATCGGTTAGGTGACTTGTTGATTTATATGAATAATAAAAAATATATATATAATCCTTTAAACGGATAAAGTTTCTTGTGCTGAAGTTCATGGAGCCTCTTTTCCAACAGGCATGTAGACTCGAAACAATTGATTTGGCATTTTGTGGATCGTGGACTAGAATTAATCGTTTTGGGCAAAGGCGTTAATAAGAGCAAAGGCACCTTTGGGCAAAGGCGTTATTTAAATGACTTGAAAGGGAAGTGTACAACCGTTTGGTCAATAAATCAATAAAATCTCCGTCTAATGGCAGTCTAGTGGCATTGTGTAGTGTAGTGTTGCGTACATACCAAGGAGCTCCAACCACCATATGAGTGCCTTGTTTTGTATGATTTTTATTTTGCAAAGATATATTGGCATTGCTGTACCCCAGGTGGGTACAACCTATGTGGTTATGGGTCTTATAGTCGTTTTACTGATAGCATGCTGTTCATTAAAATATACAAGGCCGCAAGAGAATCTACGACGTTTTGGGATGTTGCGAATCTGTTGACTCCAGATAAGTTCCTTATCTAGGGCAACACCAAGATATTTGACATTGGAGCTCTATGGTTTATTTTTACCAAACCGTGAAATCTTTGAAACGTAACGTGTTGAACGTTTATGGAAGTTGACGGCAACATTTTT
This sequence comes from Odontocerum albicorne, assembly GCA_949825065.1. Lineage (NCBI taxonomy): Eukaryota > Metazoa > Arthropoda > Insecta > Trichoptera > Odontoceridae > Odontocerum > Odontocerum albicorne. Next base: position 36,585,454 of record OX463842.1, read on the forward strand.
ATGGGGTTAAGTCGGTTACGCCAGACGGTACACTAGGATTTGAATTAGGCAATGATTTGTATTTGTTTTGCCGCGCGTTTTTGGAAAATAAGAAGCATAAAAATATAGCAGTGTTATCGGCGTATTAAGCGGTAATCATTTTGTTTGTATATAAATTGAAAAGACTTGTTGAGGGTAATGCTCCTTGAGGAACGCCTGCGTGTATTGGACGAAGTAGTGAGATAATGCCATTAACTTGAACGTGAAAATGGCTATTCTTGAAAATGGTTGACTTGATATTATTACTGTAATCAAATTACCCGCGATATTTAACTTATGGAGAAGACCTTCATGCTAAATATTATCAAAAACTTTTGTTACGTTGAAAGACAGAAGATGAGTATTTTTGTGTTATTAAACGAAGTGAAAATTTTCTTAGAGTAATTTGAGAATTGTGGAATTATTTTGGCGAACGTCATGTTGAGAGTTTGGAATTATGCACGATGCTCAGTCATGAACTACACGACACAATAATAATGAACTCAATTTCTAGCAGTCCGTATTCAAGGGTCTCGTTAAATATGGTGAGTGCTTTAAATAGGTCGAGATATAATTCCTCAAAAAACCGATGAAATACCATCAAGACCAGAAGACTTTTTATATTTACGGAGCAGAACTTCACTTTTAGACTATTCTTATGAATACACAGTCCAAGATATCCCTTCGGAAAATATTTGTGATTTTTCAAAAAAGTCACGCTTAATTCTTAATGTTATTTTCTATATTGTTAATTTTTTTTTCATTAGAGATCTTAAAGTATGTTTCTCTCTAACTTACATGCTACTTATTATGAATTCTTTGCTTAAACTTTGCTTAACGAAAAGCTGCAGCAGACAAAACCTGTCAATCGTCATATAAATTAAATATGTCTTTGCTATCGGAACTTTTGGTTAGATCTGTAAAGATTGTATTTCTTCTGAAATAGAACAGATTGTACATTTTAAACCAATACTCGCACAGGCGTATTCCGTCCAAATGTGTTTGTTGAAGTGCAACAGCTTGCACACTATCAACCACGTTACACACGATGAAATGCAAAAATAAAACACTCTGCTGTAAATGCGAAAAATGAAATATTCGTATTTTGAATTTACAGCAGTGTTTTAATATTTAGGAGAAATATATAAAATTTATGATTAAGGAATAAGACCACTTCGTCAAAGGCCTTGCTTGGTGGTTTTCTACTATATATCCACAATATGGAGGATTTTTTGCATTGATGCATCATTGTACTCTGCGGTTTACCTTTCTTATAACACAATGTAAATTATAAATTTTGTATCGTGGATGATAATAAAAAATATATGTATCACTATCTACCTCGATATGCGGGATGGTAAAACCACTGATTTTAAAATGTATACTCCATCTTGAATAAACAAGTTTCTTAGAATTTAGTATATTTCCTTCATCATAAATCGTTATTTATATCAACCTTGGAAAAATATTAAATGCCATTAAATCTCTACAAGATATAAAAGTTAATCGTAATGTTTATCGATGGTAGATTAATACATAATGATAAAATAATATGAACGTTATTTATTTTAACACCACTGATACGGTAAATAATGTCTTTTGATTATTCTGAATTTATGGTATTCTTCTGTATTGACATTAACCGTGAAGTGTAAAAAGTGCAAATTATATTTGTTTAATTAATTTTGATTAATGATAAATATGTATTAGCAATTTGCGATGCGATCATTAATGAAAAATGTATATGTAGATAAACGTAATTCATCTCTACCGATTCTTACATGTGTATTGTATTGTCAACCTAGAAATTATATCGTGATAATTTTATATTGTGTAACCTGGAAACTTAAACGAGAGCTTTACAATTTCGTCGAATATTATATTAGATTTTCTTCGTATATAATATAACCCAGAGGGCTTATTACTATGTAATGATCTCTTCCAACCAACCAGAAATCTGTTTTAAGATAAAATCAGACTAGAACTAACATATGTGTTATAGCATTTATCAACGAGGTGTTGTTCTTTTGGAAAATATGATGTATTTTTGTTAAATTTAGTATCATAATCAATAATTGAAATTGTGTAATTTAGAATTTAAATAAAATATTTTTTTATAGATGAAGCATTTGAACATTTAGAATAGTTAATATTTTAACATTAATTTTTATTATAATAAACGTAAAGGTTCAAATGTGTCCGTCCTCCAGGATCTACAACAAAATTTGTCAATGATACGAATGAGATACTGTCATAATTTGATTGATTTTTCTATCAGTATTTTTGTGTGACAAATTAATGACTTCATGCGTAATATTGTTCTGAATTATCTACTATTTTAAATATTTTGATATTTTATCTTTTGTTTGAAAAATGTTGATATGGTGGGTAAACAACACTCAAGTGTTGTGTAACTTCCCACAAAATAAAAATATCGAACTTGTCGCTACGAGTATAAGAGATTAAGACAATTTGGATAAACTGATACTAACAGGATGTGTTGAGCGGCGGCTAGTAAGAAGGCAGTATAATACATATTGAATAAACCAAATCAATGAGTTAACCAGTCCCTTCTTACTGAGTGCTGCAGTCATCACGGCTCAGGGCCAGGAGAAATGGAGGCGAATTGTCCGCTCAGTTATTAACCATCAGGAAACTACGACACTTGGCCATGAGCAACAATATCAAAATAATAAATTATAACTTTTCAATGTATAACCACAAACTATAAGAAACGATTTATTAGATTCTATCGATTTTTTATCACACTTAGATTCTACAATGTCGATATTCTTTATGTTATTGCTATGTAAAAAAAAATTATATTTAAAAATATTCCATGTCGATTTAGCGGTACTGAAGAGCAGATGTCTATTATATTTTTCAGAGATTTTTGCTGTATAATCTATATTATTTAGATATAATTTTAATTTGTTTACATTTGATACACATTTAGCCTAATTACATAAAATAAAATTATTAGTAAAGGAAAAAAAAATATTAAAGTCTAAAAATAATAACAGGAACACGTGCTTCCGTGACGCTATTAAAAGCTTTCGTGAATTCGGTAAAAAAAAACAATCTAAATTCATGATGGCGTAAATTAAAAGTTAGACAAGACAATTAACAAGGGGTTCACTATTTTTTATGTTTGCAATTTGTTTATATATATAATAATAAGGTTCGTAGATATATTCTAATACTTAAAGAGTAATGTAAAAATATATCCATTAAAAATGTGGCACATAACCATTAGTAAAAATCATATTTTGCAATTAAGACGTCGTTGAAATCCCTTTTGAACTCGCTCAACTATCAAGGAGTTCTAAATTCCTCTCGGTTTTTACATATTTCAGCCAGTTTTACATAATTCAGTGAACTGTAAAGAAATATCATAACAGCGCCTCCGCCAAATTTCCCAGAAACTTTTATTACAAATCTCAAAACATGATTCGCAGAAAACACACGCTCTCGATATGAGAACCAAAGGAATGTGTATTGTTAAGCATAATGTCAAGGTATTTGACATCGTCGACACGTAAGTATTGCTGGGTAGCTCTTGAAATAGTCATGAGCTTACATTTAGAAATATTGAAGGCCAACTTATTGATTTCCCTCCGATTTCAGATACCATTCGAATCGATCTGGAGCTCCGTGCAGTCATGGAGAAAAATGCATTATTGTATACAGTTGTAAATCGTCGGCAAACAGTAAGTATATTGAATGCTTGATGACTCGAACACTATCATTGATGAGAATTAAAAATAATTTGAACCGTACGAAACACCTGATTTTGTAGCAAAAAGTTCAGATTCCAATATACCACAAGAAACAAATTGGTGCATATTATATAATACAAATAGTTTATAACTAGTCGTAAAAGTCAAGCCAATCCATTTTTTAGGAAAATAAGATGATTTACTCTATCTAATGCAAAAGCAAACCGTGATAAGCGGAATCAACCTTCTAGCACGCCAAAGTGGAAACTAAATACCATTATATTAGACTCAATCGATTTGCCACGTTGAAAGCTGTGTGCTGCTCATCAATAATTTGGAAATCTATGTATACTCGTATGTGATCTCAACAGACGATCAACAAGGGTCTCAAGCAGTTTGGCTACAGAAGATTGTTTGGAAATGTTCCTGTAATTCTCAATATAGTTTTTAGATCCACTTTTATGAAAGGGTACGAGTATTACTAGAATAATTTCCATTTTCTCGGGAAAATACCAACTTGAAAAAATAAGTTGAAAATATAGATAAGGGGTTCAGTCAAGGTCTTAGCACATCATTTTACGAAGAATGTGGGTGTGCTATCGGATCCAACTACCTCAGTATTAATGACAATTTTGATATATTTTTTATTTACAATATTAGAGAAGTTGTTGTAAGCGTTTTCACATACATAACTATCCATATTTAGATATACTTTTTCGCCTTTTCCTCAATAACCCTATTGTTTTAAGCGTTTTATGATGATTTTTTATGAATAATTTTATAATGTATGACTTCCTTCTTTACATGCCGTCTCTGGTTCTGAAATATGTCTATTCGCGAATGTTACGTAACCAAAACATCCACCTTCTACCGATTCCGCGTCAGCCTTCCATTTCCTTCCAACACACGACCTCCTATCAAAAATAATTTAATTAATTAAATGCGAGGAATAGATGTAAATGTTGCATGTTATAACATTCTTAACTGTCTGAACGTTTCCCTTCCCCGAAAATGTTCAGCGTATGTTCCATGACGTACTGAGGCAGATCACGCACAATGCTCAAACAGAGATTGTATTTTGGTTTTTCTAGTTACCCGCGCTTCATTTTTTTACATCGTCTTTTATTGTGTATCCTGTTTTCTGCTCTGAAACGAGTTACCAAATAAGGTGAGACAGGTGTTCTCGTTGGCGTGCTTCATACCGCGGCTCAAAACATAATATTATATCATTCCTGAAGCTGAAGCCTTTTCTTGATTTCCAGAACTGCTTTTATTTATTTTTTAAATTATAAAATATTTTCCAACTATTTACTTAAATACTACTAAATTTCGACAACCCAATGGGTCATCCCATCCAAAAGTGATGCAACTCGAGCATTTCGAATGGGTTAGCGTGTAATTCAATGCAGTTTATAACCCTAAAAGAGCTATTTATTCAGCAGGATGACTGGTCCTTTCACTTACTAAAGAACATAACTTATTTTTAAATAGGCTATCCACCCAAACTAGGATAATTTGGACCACCATATTTATAATGAATATGCTTACTCTCATTAGTACTTACAGTATTATAAAGTTCTAAATGAAACAATTTTTTAGCATCGAAAGAGTTTAAATAAATTGCACTATTATTTATAGTTAAGGCATTAACATTGTGGAGGTTTGAAGACATTGTAATTTGTTTCTATCAAATACTGTTTATTGCACTTTATGTAACGGTATAACCCTACCGATTTCAAGGTTTTCACCTCATCATCAGGGGAGCACAGACAAGACTCTTGACTCAGAAATGGTACTTTTTTTAAATATTTATTTTTTACAAATTTGAAAAATATTCCAATTGACGTGTACATACAAATAAAAAGATCCAATGTACGAGAGTCATCTAATATAGAAAGTAAGGTTACAACATTTATGTAGGATCGAAAAATGCTTGTATTTAATTGAAATCCACAGAATACTTCACAAATATATTCAACTATTTTTCAACGTAATCATCGTCGAGATCGAGACATTTCTGTAGTCGGGGCACTAGCTTTTGTAAGCCAGTGTCATAGACCTCCGCCGCCAGCTCTTTCAGCCACTTCTTCACAGCTTCCTCGACCTCCTGATCGTTGGAAAATTGTTGGGGTGTAGTGACACACCCACGTCTCATCCCCTGTCACGATAGAGTCCAGAAAAGCTTTTCCCTCCTGTGCAAAACGATCCAAAAGTTCACGCGCGGCGGTCACACGATTTTGACGGTGCTCCGGTGTGAGCATTCTGGGCACCCATCTCGCACACAACTTCTTGTAACCAAGTTTTTCCGACACATTATCACCAAGGAGACTTCGAGAAATGTCAGGAAATTTTTCGTGAAGGTCGTCAAGCGTCACATGGCGGTCATTTTCCACTTGTTCTTCAATTTTTTGTACAAGTTCGTCAGAAATCACTGCATTGCCTCGTCGTGAGTATCAGTACTGCCTTCTCTGAACAACCTAACCCACTTCGTGACATGTTGTCGACTCATCACATCACTACCATAAACTTCCACAAGCTTCCGATGGATATTCGCGGCGGCATTGTTCTGCAAAGTCAAAAAACGGATGACCGCGCGTATCTCCCACGGACGGGAGGTGGCGGGAGCGCGCGACGACCTCTCCATCGGAAGAATTTACTGTGACTGAAAAAAATGGCCGACAACTACGCGGGACCAAACAAACTGACCGTTAGGGTCCCCCCTACACGCTAGGTGCGCCAACTTCGAAACAAAAAAATTCCCCCGGCCTCAGGAGCCCTTGAAACCTTACTTTCTAGATGACCCTCGTATGTTACATTATTCCAATTTTAAGACATCTGAGGAAAATCAATGTCGCTTTGTATAATCGATTAACACATTAAAACTGAATTCAACCAAGAAATATGCTTATTACATACTGGTTTGATATTTTTGCCTATAAATTATTATGTATACTAATTTGATATCTCAGCTCTGTTTGCAAAAAGTTGCTACTGTCGGTAAATATATGTTATTTTAGCTTTATCCCCTTACTTAAGTCTCACCAACTTTCCATGAATATAAAAACTCAACTTTATACGACACTACTACGACCTGCGCTAAACTTAGGCTTCGAAGACTTGTTTACTTAACGAAACGGGACGAAAAAGTTCTCGACACTTTTAAAGAGAAAGATTCTCTGCAGAGTACTATATATCGTCCAATTTATGACAATGGCGCGTGGAGACAGAGGTACAACGAAAAACTCTACACACTGTATAACGAAGCAAGCTTAGCAAAAGTTATAAAAATGGCTAGACTACGCTAGCTTGACGACTTGTATCGCATGCAGGACACTGACCTTGCAAGGAAGACTTCAGTGATCCGATAGAGCGTAGAAGAGCGGGAAGGACAAAGCTGAAACTGCTTCAAATTGGGTATAACCGATTGGAGAAAGAGAGCTGCTGAAAGAGAAGTGCTAGGTGGCAGAAAATCCTGCATGCAGCCAAAACTTATCCTGGGTTGTAGGGCTGATGATGATGCTTATTTAATATTTCAAATAAGTGATTTATTTTATTGTTTATTTTATTCAGGAACTTAAAACAGTAGCACAAGATTTATAATTATAATATTTAACAGGTAAAAAAATTACCAAAAAAATATTTTTAGTCGTTTAGATCTTTTTTAATATAAACGTCTAATTAATGTCAATATTTATGGCCGGATTTTCAAATTGTTTTATATACAGCTTGTTTGTTATGCAAAATTATAAGTCATGTATGAAATAATAAATTGATCCATATAAGAATTTATAATAGAATATATACATTTTTATCAAACAAAAGGAAAAATATATATAAAGCACTTCTTTCAAGTTCCTCACCTCTTCAGAGACTGGCGATCATTATGGCTGTGAAATGGTACCAAAATGAAACTACAATTACCCCCCCCCCCCCGGAAAATTTTTCTATCAATGTCTCTTTTTCTGCACTAAATTTTACTCTGCAATATCAAACTGACGAAACTCATATTTTTTATATATATTATGCATTATAACATACGTCCAAATAACAAACTTTTTCCTTTTGATGTTGGATAATACTCCTTTACGTATTTTTATACGTTTGAAAATGTCATAATTATTTACTTTTTGGTTCCTATGGGTGTACTCAAGCTATATTGGACTACCCGATTTCTCTATAGCAATGGCAGTTTTAATGGCAAACTTTTTAGCTTAAAAATTGTCCCTTCGCTTTGTTGTAATTTTGCGGCGGTCTGAATAAATCCGCAGATCACATTTTGTGAAACTGCGATGTTATCATCGTTTAAATTGAGTCAATAATTTCCAAAGTAATCACCGTTCAGTCTTACATCGGTACATCTTCGGATCGATTGGCTACTCTGATCTAGTGACGTCAAACGATCATTTTATTGCATTCCTAATTTTCTGCGAAAACACTGGTAATTTACTGAACTATCTCTAAGCCGCTTTATAAGTATGTATACATATTTACTGCGCTGCGAGTCATTTCCTCCCGTGACATCAGACCTTAAGTCCTTCGTCACCAAGTGACGTCGCGTTCATAATTGATAAAGAAGATGATTTTGATATTCTATAGGAGATCGCGCTGTATGATGATTTATTTTATTCCCCTAAATAGTGGAATTGAATTGAACTGAGTCCACGTTCTGAAAGGAAATTTAATTTTCACCCAGATACGGTCGAAAACGGTATGGAAAACTGCATTTTTTAAGATACTTTAAACCAGGGCTGTGGAGTCGCTTAAAAAAAAACACGACTCCGACTCCGATTCCTATATTTACCAACAATACGACTCCGACTCCACAACTCCGACTCCACGACTCCGACTACACAACTCCGACTCCACAACTCCGACTCTACAACTCCGACTCAAAAAAGCTCAATTTTAGCAGGTTGTTTCCTACCTTTGCATATAGCCATTTTTTTCATGTTATAGGGATAAAAATAAAACAAGATCAAACTTTAATAATTATTTATTAGAATTTATTCTTAAAAACAACATTGCTTCTATTAAATCTGTATTCGTAGAGGCTCTCAAATCAGAATTGAGAATTTTAAGAGCGGAAAATAACCGCTCTACGGATACTTGGGTTGGGGGTAATGCTGTAACGATCAATGCTGAATCTTTTACGATTTCTAGATACCGCTGTATTGCCATTTCAACATTTAACTTATAAGTTCGGTCAATTTTTTCCATTATTTTCAATGCATCATAAAATTCAATTTTAAATTTTGAAATAGAGTCTCCTTCATCTATATTGGGACTGTGATTCAAACGAGGACGTTTTAGTTTATCTTGTTCATTGAGATATTTTTCAAAATCGTCTTCAGATTCAGCGGTGTCGGATGAAGATGATGATACTTCGTGTAGGTACGCTGCCTGCTGTCGTCTCTTTTTCTAGTCGAAGGCCTTTCATACGAACGGTTAATTCAAACAGAGCGTTTTTCGCTCTATTTATTTGTTCTTCCGTCAATATGGATCGAACCATGGGGTTAACATAGATCCCAGCCAACAGAATTTTCTTTCGACGTGAGAAAGAAGGAAACAAACACATTTTCGTAGACTTTATGCATTAAATGGATCTCGGTGATTCGCCATATCGGCGCGACTTGCGCCTGCAAGTTTAATATTCGTGCACAATACACATTCATTATAATAATTTAAAAAAAAATGTATTTTAAATTTTAACGAAAAATTAGTCGGAGTCGCTCGTTTTTTACGACTCCTACTCCGACTCCGACTCCGGCCCAAACACCGCGACTCCGCGACTCCGACTCCAACTCCGACTCCACAGCCCTGCTTTAAACTATTTTCACCAGTCAAGAGTAACCTGTTTCAACTTCCTCGTTCCTGTCTAAAGTAGCATTTGGAATATCCCACACACAACCGTGGCTGGTGGCGGAGTCGAACTAACCATTTGGAATATTCCCCATAAAACCGTGGCTGGTGGCAGAATCGAACTAAGCATTTGGAATATCCTCCATAAAACCGTGGCTGGTGGCGGAATCGAACTAAGCATTACGATCGAGTATGTCAAATCATGAAATTTTCAGCATTCTTCTATAGCACCATATTTCAAATGCTTCTACATAGTTTTTTTGTGTCTGCCTGAGTAAGTGAACATGTTTCAACACCATTTTTAAATATATAAAGGACAAATTTTACATAAATTCTAGCATACGAGTTTTATTTAATGTTTTCCTTTCTTCCTTTTGGTTTAATACAATGCGTTATGGGGGTATTCTGGTCTAGAAATTTGAAAAAAATATTTTTTTTTGCATAATTTTAAAGTTTAGACCTTTAAAAATATGTTCTCAAAAGAAAATTTAAAAATTCTTAATATTTACGAAGTTATAGCTATAAATGAGGCAGGAATTACACCGCACCGGAATGACTCGACAATAATCTCAAAACTTTAAACGCGTTTTTCTCGAAACTACTTTTTTCGACCTGGTCGACATAAAATCTCAAGTTCTATCAAATTTGGTATGAAACTTCGATAAATGTTTTTATATCGTCCCTACCTTGGAAAATTCAAAACTAATTATTACTATGTTTTTTAAATTAAAATATTTGAAAAAAAGGGTGAAAAAATGGAAAAAAATTGCAGACAGCCGCCATTTTATGATTTTTTTTGTCTTTGGTACCTACTATAACAACATTATTTTTTATTAAGAAACTGTGCATGATTTTTGTTTCAAATTTACGAAAGGGCTTCAATCATGTCGATCAGCTCACCTCAAGATATAAGAACTGATAACATCTTGAATAATTTATTTTTTTTCAAAAAAATTTTTGTACATTCTCAAATATAAAAATGCACAGAAAAAATATTTTAGTTTTTTTTTATTAAGTCAAAAAACGCCCGAAATTCACGCCTCTATAGTAGAATACCCCCTTAAAGCACGCAAATTGCATTCACAAACACAAGCTCCGTTGTTCTTAATTTACTTGAATTCATCACAAGGTGTTCTTAAACAAAACGTACGAATCCCCGATTATTTTGTATAGTAGTAAAACAGGTTTATTGTATAAAATTGAACAGTATTAAAATCCTTATTATGTTTTTAAAATTTATTACGCCAAGTATTCTTTATCACCTTGAAAACATAGTGTATATAGAAAAAAAATTGCAAGACATTTATCTTTTTAAACTGTTTCAATTTAAATTGACGTCTATGGATTCGAGTTTCGAGTGATTGTGACCGAAATAAAATTTCACGTTATATTTTTAACAAGCTTCTGGTTCGTTGAGAAAATAATGTCTAATTGTAATCATCCTTGACGAAAGGAGAAGAATAAAAAAAATTGAGAGTGGTGCTACGAGAAAATCTATGATTCACGATATGTACACGATGTGACGATCTCCGTGGCCTAGTAGTAAGCAGCCTGTCTTCCAATCCGAGGGTTACGGGTTCAATTTAGTTTTAAATGGGTTCCAGTTAGTTTTTCAATTAATGCCTCTTTAGTATATTTCTGGTTGCTTGAAAGATATCGCCACATGGAAACATCACCACGTTGTTCTGTATACAACGACAGAAAGATATCGCCACATGGAAACATCACCACGTTGTTCTGTATACAACGACAGAAAGATATCGCCACATGGAAACATCACCACGTTGTTCTGTATACAACGACAGAAAGATATCGCCACATGGAAACATCACCACGTTGTTCTGTATACAACGACAGAAATATATCGCCACATGGAAACATCACCACGTTGTTCTGTATACAACGACAGAAAGATATCGCCACATGGAAACATCACCACGTTGTTCTGTATACAACGACAGAAAGATATCGCCACATGGAAACATCACCACGTTGTTCTGTATACAACGACAGAAAGATATCGCCACATGGAAACATCACCACGTTGTTCTGTAAACAACGACAGAAAGATATCGCCACATGGAAACATCACCACGTTGTTCTGTATACAACGACAGAAAGATATCGCCACATGGAAACATCACCACGTTGTTCTGTATACAACGACAGAAATACAATGTTATGTAGAAGACACGATATTACACCCAACAATTATCTTTCTTGAGTATACGAGTATACCGATTGATTAATATATTCGTCAGACTTGTCAAAGCTGATTTTGTTTAATGTAACGAAACACTTAAAGCAAATGCGACATGTCATAATTGAAAGTCTGATAAAAAAAGGTGATACACACAAGCATAGGTATTAGTAAGAGTATTAGTACGAGCATGATAAATTTGATCTGTAAAATAATATTGTATTAGTTTAATAAATACCTAAGTAAATTTAAGATTTTCATAAAATATTCGGATTCTATAGTAGTCATCTGAATTAAAGCAAAAAATAAACACTCAACTATTACCGTTCATTGACTGCAGGTACGTTACGTAAATTGTCAACCTTTTATCAAATTTAAATGATTATTTAAGTTTTAAATAATTTCAAATAACTGAATTGTTTGAAAACATAATATTTCACATGATTTACTTTACTCTTTAATTAATCCAGAAAAAACTTTTATTTCAACAATTAAGTTATTGGATATTAAAATCAATCCGAGACCACTTTTATTGCTCAAATACCTTATGATAAACACCAAATTCACATACTATCTCTATTGCATAATATCCTTAACTATCCCGCCGACTCCTCTTATGTCGCCGAAAATTTTCAGCGTCTTTCCGATCGTGGACTTGCGCTGCGCTCAGAGAGATTGTTTATTGGCCTTCCCAGATCAGTGCTCTTCTTTTTTTACGTCGTCCTTTACTGCCCATGCAGTGAGACTGCAACCAGTGTTAATTAACCAATGTTGTCCTTGGCATGCTTTAAGGACCGACTGAAAAAACTCTTAATTTCTAGTCAGTAATATAACGTGTTTCATTTCTGATTTTTCTTTCCTCTCCACCATCCTTTCCTTTTCCTTTGATTGGTGATATCTCATTTTTACTTTAATATGTTTGACTAAATTTCATAAATATGAACAAATATCTTTTAAATATTTTTGGCGACCATGTAACTTGCTTTATTAACTTTTGTCTGGTTGGATAGAAAAGATTGTCGCCTGGTAAGAAACCTGTCAGATTATATTTACAGTGTTAAAAAAAGAAACAAAAATATAGTAATATTGGGAGAGAAGTGTTTATTATTTGTTATATCTCAGAACGAGGAAGGTCGTAAGAACAGTTTTTATTCACTTTGGATTTCGATTAGAAATTATCAATTCCAAAAGAGAGTATATTACGAATATTATTTAAAAATTACTTTGTAACGTATTAAAAATTGCTTTGTAAAGTATTAAAAAGGTTTTCAGTACCATATCGTTTTTTTTTTTTAGAATAAAAGGGGCGACGCGCGCGCTCACATATATTTTATTTTATATGACAGATATTATATACTATCTAAAAATAATATATGAAAAAAAAAAGCAAGATATCAATTTAAATATATTAAATTTACAGCCTATCCTACAATTTCATCCATACATTCATCAAAAACATGTGTAAGAAATTGGGAATGTTGATATTTTATCAACATTCCCAATTTCTTGAAGATTGTGTAGATGTGCGAAGAAACTTAAACACAATACCTACTCTATGAATTCCTCAAAACTTTTATCTAACTGAAATGATATTAACTATACAATTATGTTTGTACTAAGTAATCACAACATGCCTAGCGCATCGTTAATTTTTTTTCGTTTGTGGGAACCTGAAAAAAATAGCAAAATATATATTGGTATTATTTCATTTCAGCTCACAGAAACGACTAGATGATTCAAACATTTCAGCTCACAGAAACGACTAGATGATTCAAACATTTCAGCTCACAGAAACGACTAGATGATTCAAACATTTCAGCTCACAGAAACGACTAGATGATTCAAACATTTCAGCTCACAGAAACGACTAGATGATTCAAACATTTCAGCTCACAGAAACGACTAGATGATTCAAACATTTCAGCTCACAGAAACGACTAGATGATTCAAACATTTCAGCTCACAGAAACGACTAGATGATTGAAACATTTCAGCTCACAGAAACGACTAGATGATTGAAACATTTCAGCTCACAGAAACGACTAGATGATTCAAACATTTCAGCTCACAGAAACGACTAGATGATTCAAACATTTCAGCTCACAGAAACGACTAGATGATTCAAACATTTCAGCTCACAGAAACGACTAGATAATTCAAACATTTCAGCTCACAGAAACGACTAGATGATTCAAACATTTCAGCTCACAGAAACGACTAGATGATTCAAACATTTCAGCTCACAGAAACGACTAGATGATTCAAACATTTCAGCTCACAGAAACGACTAGATGATTCAAACATTTCAGCTCACAGAAACGACTAGATGATTCAAACATTTCAGCTCACAGAAACGACTAGATGATTCAAACATTTCAGCTCACAGAAACGACTAGATGATTCAAACATTTCAGCTCACAGAAACGACTAGATGATTCAAACATTTCAGCTCACAGAAACGACTAGATGATTCAAACATTTCAGCTCACAGAAACGACTAGATGATTCAAACATTTCAGCTCACAGAAACGACTAGATGATTCAAACATTTCAGCTCACAGAAACGACTAGATGATTCAAACATTTCAGCTCACAGAAACGACTAGATGATTCAAACATTTCAGCTCACAGAAACGACTAGATGATTCAAACATTTCAGCTCACAGAAACGACTAGATGATTCAAACATTTCAGCTCACAGAAACGACTAGATGATTCAAACATTTCAGCTCACAGAAACGACTAGATGATTCAAACATTTCAGCTCACAGAAACGACTAGATGATTCAAACATTTCAGCTCACAGAAACGACTAGATGATTCAAACATTTCAGCTCACAGAAACGACTAGATGATTCAAACATTTCAGCTCACAGAAACGACTAGATGATTCAAACATTTTTTCAGAATGGCATTAATTGTTAAATATATTACCCAGCAACGAATATATTAAATTTATTTTTGAAACAACATTACTTAGTTTGTAACTTGAATATAAAACTATTTACATGGGTAGGTCAAAAACTCCCGAACACTTGAGATAGCGTATGGAGCTCCAAAAGGCGTTAAACCATTCAGTCACTCGAGTACAGTACCCGGCGGTAAGTAATACACATCGTTTGTAGAGCGTCGTATCTGTTGCACGATACGCTAACAGTCCGGTCCGGTAACGACTGACAAATCGCGACGGAACACGTGTATGAATGACAGACACGACGCTCTACAAATGTGTATTACTTACCGCCGGGTACTGTAGGAGTATATTATGGAGGGAAACATATAAGCTTTTTTCATTCAGTCATATTGTAGTGTGCATTACACTTTCCTTAAAATCAGTGCAATTTGGCGAACTTACTGGCATTTGGTAATCTCTTCCAACCAACCAGATTCGAATTATTTAATAAAAACCTTTGTTCAAACGGGAATTGAACCCACAACTCTAAGGTTGGAAGAGAGGATTCTTATCAATTAGGCCACAGAGGTCGTACAATTATGCCTTTGGTGATCAAAAGTACTGTATTTTTAGGTACGTTTTATAGTCCGGCGCATCTTAATGCGACGGCCTCCGTGGCCTAGTTGGTAAGATGCCTGTCTCCCAACTCGGAGGTTGAGAGACAGGCGTCTGTCTTATTAACTAGGTGTCTTAAAATACCGCTGGAACCCAGATTTTTTTTAAAGTTTTCTAGTCTAGCTTTCACTTAAGGTCTCTTTAACATCTATCTGGTTGGTTGGAAGAGATTGTCACATGGCAATAAACCCGCCAGGTTGTACTTTATGCAACGAAAGTGTAATACAATATAAAATGCACCCAAAAATTCAAAGAATTTAAAACGTTCGATAAAAGACTATAATTGTCTCTTCTTTTACAGCTTACCGTAAAATTTTCACCCATTTGTATTTCTTTTCCACCCTAAATGAACTGTCAAATTAATGTGGAGAGATTCAGCAAGTATAGAAAAAATATGAAACGTAACTACAATGAAGTACACGTGTAAATGGAGTGAATAAAAATATAAAACGTAGGTATTAAAAATAAAATTAATGTATAGGTATTAAAAATACACGTATAATATTTCTTTCAGTAGCTTAAATTATTTTGTGCAGGGATATATGTGTATATTACCACGTATCACCTACTTTCGGACATGAATGCATTTCGGACCAAAATACGTACCCCAATTTTACTAAATAAAAAGCTGTGTCTTATGGTCCGAAAAATACGATAACTTTAGGTGTGATATGAAGTATTGATGTGACATAATACGATATAATAGTATTTATTTAAATGTAATGCTATCCTCAAAAAGCGAAACTCTAAAATCTTATTTTCCAGTGAATAAATTAATGTGTCCAACAAACACTCGTGAGCCATACGTTTTTTAACAATGAACTGTTTTCAGTGGATCCATACTCGTATTTGAGGGTCGGCGGGGCACTTGACAAGTTTTTTTATTTTCAACAAATATTTCGCGCAATCACTTCCTTAAAGGTATCTAGCAAAATTTAAATTAGCATTGATTCTAGAATTGAAAAAAATGTATATTTTATTATTTTCACTTTTGAAATATCACACAATTTTTTTCACTTACACTTTCATGGTCAATTGGTTGTTATGAAAGTTATTTGAACGATTGAAAAAACAACTAGACTATGGTGGTATCGGTTAATCTGTAATTTATTCAAAGTTTTGATTCTTCAGCCAGACATTATTTATTGATTACGTTTTTATAATCACAGTCATCTGCTATACAAGGATAGTCGATGCTATACTCTGTTATACAAGGATAGGCGGTGATAATAGAAATTTTAATAGTCAATTCAGTAGATGATTGATTTAATGATTATTTGTGTTTTTATTTGGCAATTGTTGCTATTTGGGAAGATGTTCCAAAGTCTATACATATGATATATATCTACATACATAGCATCATGACATTTCCCTGCTGGGGTAGACATAGAGAACAAAGCGCCAGATTTTCCTATCTCGACACACATATTTCGCATTTTCCACATCCATACGCTTTTTCATACACTTTCTACGATTTTTCTTACTTCTTACACTTCCTTCTTTCAAAATATCATTCACTAACTCTTTCAAAATATCATTCACCAACCTAACCTAACCTAACCTAACCATGATTTCCTTGGTCTTTCTCTACCACGCCTTCTCTCACATTTGCATTTTATATTTGTTTGGTTAATTCCTCTTCATCCATTCGTTCCACGTATCTAAACCATCTCAGTGTGGTATTTTTCATTTAACTCAGTGCATTAGCCTTAAGTTTAAATTAATCACTAATTGCTTAATTCCGTCAAGACGGAAAATGAATGAAAGGAGCCGAGTTCGAAGAATGTGTAGTATGTAAATATATGTCAGAAATAGAATAATTATTATAAATTACGGTGAAACAGGGGGAAATTTCGAGGTTCATGGTTGCGCGGTAACTCGCTGGACTTCGCCAAGTCTTCGAATCGAGTCCCGACCTGTTTTGTGTCCCTCGAGTGACAGAAAAATGTTTTTTTTTCGTCTAGTTTTCGGAGGTATAAAGATATATATGACTTATATATCAAATACATTATTATTTTTTTAAATAAATAAAAATGTGTTGAGTATTAGAACATATTTAACGGATTAACTAAACAAATCTGAAATTTGAACGTAGGTGGGAGTTATGGTAAACGAATACTGAGAAAACGATGGTTTAACCAAGACAATAAGCAATTGAAAAAGAAGAAAATGTAAGAAGTAATTTATAGAACATATATGTATGTATTATAGATGAAGTGAAGGCGTGTATGTATGTCATGATAAGTTTGGCGCTCTAACTATGTATGTATTATACAGTTTTTTTTACGTTCCTTCGCTCATATGTACGAGTACAAATGAGTTTCATCGACATTGTTTACAAAAATCATTTATGTTTGAAAATTAAAAGGTACTAGAAGAATAAATCATGACTCATTCTTCAAGTAGCTAGCTAGGCTATGCTTTGAGAAAAATATTTTTAAACTGACAATAATTATATTTTTTGCTTCGATTGATATATTATTCTCAAACTTTTTAATACAGAAAATGTTTTAAACGCATGCAGAATTATTTCATTGGATCCTAAATTAAAGGAGCAAAATTTTAACCACAGTGAAACAATTTAGTTAGCTATGGTATTAGTTGAATTTCCTTAGAATTTTAGTTCGATAAGCTTAAAAAAATGGTGAGTGGGAGTCATAAAGAAGAACGGTGGAGAAAAATTTGATTGTTACAAGTGAACGAATTTTGAAATAAAAGAGGCAAGAAGTAATATAAAACGATGACGGGTCTGGAGGAGGTGGATCACGTCGTGATAAGAAAGTTTGACGATCTGTCCTCTCTGCAAACCCAATAGAGAAATGGAAATTTAACACTCCCTTTCCCAAGTCATTGGTGATATTATGAATAATGTTTGGTCTATTTTATACACATCTTCTTATTCTTTATTTTTAATTTTTATTTTTTTGTTTATATGGAATGTAGAAACTTTGTAAGCCATCAACCAGCAATTTGCACAAACTGTGTAACTGTAACTCTTATTTGGCCGGTTGCAAGAGATTGCTGTAAATGCTGATTTTTTATTACTCTTATTATTTTCTTTGTCATACTATTTTTTTTTCTTAGATTCTTTTTTATTTAGGCTTTGAGTAGTAATAAACTCTAATTTACTATTATTTTTATTTAGGCTTTGAGTAGTAATAAACTCTAATTTACTATTATTTTTATTTAGGCTTTGAGTAGTAATAAACTCTAATTTACGATTATTTTTATTTAGGCTTTGGGTAGTAATAAACTCTAATTTACTATTATTTTTATTTAGGCTTTGGGTAGAAATAAACTCTAATTTACGATTATTTTTATTTAGGCTTTGAGTAGTAATAAACCCTAATTTACGATTATTTTCTTATCATGTTTGGTTTTTTCTTCCTGTATACATCCCATGTATTCCTATATTTCACTAATTTATGTATATGTGTATGCGAGTATGTTTTACAGGAGTGCATATGTGTATGCATGAATATATTATCATTTAATTAGTAGATTATCTGTAAAAATATTTATCAAGTATTTTATGTGCCTTAAATGTTAGTTGAACAAATACTTTATTTTTGTCTCTGCGCTTTTTTTGTATAATGTGAAAGTGAGGGCTGAAAAATATCAATGATTCCCCTGATCAGGTTTCTTCTCTTTATAGGAGGGGGGAGGGGTAATATCTGATCGGGGAAGTCGTACAAGATAAGCCCAGACCTTTAAACAGGATCTAACTTACCTTATTTTTCATATGAATCATGCAAAACCTACATCAATCTATATTTTTCTTGTATTTTTAACTCAACATACGAGATTTTTTATTATTATTTCAACAATAAACCCGTGGAATGTATCTGTTCAAGAAGTATTAAAAATAATTAAAATATTTAAAATCATAGTATATCATAGACATAATCTGAAAATTTCGATTTACCTGTATCATGTAATCCACAACAAATGACTCAAAAATATCCAAATATAAACAATATTACGTCAAGATATTCGCATTCAGCAACAACAAAAAAGAATCAACATTAACTATAGTAGCGACAAGGCTAACAAGTTGTTAACTTAAAATATAGATACGAGTATGTTTTAGCGTAGGTGGTGCCAACCTTTTTGGGTCGTGTGCCAAAATCGACATTGAGTTAAGGTTCGCGAGCTGCGTGTATATTTTCACCTGCGACTTGTTTAAAAGTATGCGACTGAGTACATAATATCATATATACTCGTAATATCATACAATGATAGTGTCATATAAACAATATTTTGGATACCTAACATATTGTATGTCAAAAATATTTTATATTTTCTTTATAATTCATATCATTTTGAATCACATTCAAATAAGATTTTCATATTTTACAATATAAATCAGAATATGTCGCCCCAAAAGCGAGCGTATGCAATACCGTAATTGACCGTGAGTAGGACCTCAACATTGCTGCTAACTGAATAGCTGACGCAGGAGTACAGATGCGTTATGATTAGCTCTTTCCACAGTAGCTCAACGGGTATCTGCCAATCCGTCATTGGGCTAAGTTATTCCCAGTTCATTCAACCTTAGTTATAAGACTGTTGAACGTCTTCCAAACTTGGTAACAATGTGCGGCATCAGGTGACAGATATTCCGAAAGCTGAATCTTAATTAGCCTTGAATGTTTTGGGTGAACAATGAAGAACGGTTGGATATTCGTCTGTCTTCAAGTGGTCCATCGATCGGACTGGTGGTGGACATAACAATCATTTTGAATTTCCCCCTACGAAGAGACCGCTCTCAGATGAGCACCGTCGTTGTCGTTACTGGGCCTCGTAGTCGAGGATCCCCTCGCCATTCCAACGTTAATTAAGTTGGAAAGCGAAGCTCGGCCGTGGAGTTTGTTTTAATTGAGTTGCTGTTGCACACCGGCAAATTCACAGCCCACAACGCTGTACTGGATCCGATGGGACACCGGGGTGAGACAACCGGGGTGAGCACACCGGCATGTTTTTTTTTCCTTTTTTTTTGTTTGGAAGAATAGATATGACCGAATTCATAGGTATCCGTATACCTTGAATACTAGGCAGGAAAAAATGCCAATGTCATTCAAGGGGGTTAGCACAGCGCGGGGTGAGATGAAGAGCATAAGGTGGTATCGAATGGCAAGGGGAACGATACTAGTGTAAACCCTGATCTTAGGTATAGATGTGGTCAACTTTCATTGAACGCCGTATCTGGCGTGGGTGGATTTATGTCATAGAGGACATGCATATTCTGCGACTGAATTACAGAGTAATATAGCTGACATCCTCAGAGTAGCGGGGCAAGTCCCCCAGGCGCTTATGAATATCACAATGAAAAATATGTACGAGTATTTGTCATGTCTTTTTTTTATTTTTTCGTGATTTATAAAAAAAAACGCGGGCTACACAAAACATCCTAGCAGACCACACATGGCCCGCGGGTTGGCCGTGCTTGTATTAACCGATCATAAAGAAAGTGTATGTTTACGAATTCTCGATTTCGCATTGGGTTTGCAACCTTGCAAAAAAATATGCATTTTTACACTGACATTACATTTGAAATTATAATTATGTCTATTAAAACTTCATGAATTGAGCCGTTATCCTCCCAATTTGGAAGTTATTTATATGATAATCAGAAGGAATAAGATTAAAACTTTTTTATTTCTAGAAAAAAAAGAGACTTTGATCTGAGAAACTACGGATTGTTTGTTTCATAAAATAATTTTCACTTTGAGTCATAAACCTATTCGGATCTCAAATAAAATTTTCACTTTCAATATGTTTTTCGCTCTCTTCGAGTAAAGTATGCCATTGACGATTAAACCACTACATATGTTTATGGATTAGAGAGCGAGGATCGGGAGACTTTCCTCTCAATAATTGTGTCTAATGTTGTTATTAATTAAAATCCAGTTTGCCACAATGGAATTTATTCCATCCCATCAATTAAATACATGCAATTATTTTCTTCTTCTTATTTTTATGAAATAATCAAGCTGTTATGTTTGCAAAGGAAATAATAACAAAACAATATGAAAGAATGAAATGAAAGAGAGGTTGGAGATTTTTTACTGAGGAAGTGGTAAGAATAATGAAAGATGGAAGAATATAATATGTGACGAGAGCAGGGGTGCTAATAAAACTTAAGACGTTGTGCCGGACACGATTGTTTTATCAAAGTATGACTGAGTCCATTTTTCTCACGAGTGTACGATCGCGAGAGAACTAATTCATTCCTAGAGACAATTTAGGGGAGGAGAGACGACTGCCTGTCTCTGTGAAAAAACTTAAAAAGTATCGCACCGACAGTCCACTGTATTTCAAAACTTAATAGCTTTTATGCAAAATTTAATTCTTAAATGAGGATACCATTTTTTCCGAGTGCTTAAAAATGCAACATAAAAGTGAATAACACTAAATATTTTCTAAACTCGACTTTTTATGATTTTTTCTGTTATTTTGTAAAGAGTGAACAAAATTTCGACCTCCGTGGTAAGACGTTTGTTTCCCAGCCCGAGGGTTTTGTGTTCGATTCCCGTTGCAGCCTAAATGCCTTTAAAAAGAAATTCCAATCTGAATTCCCCCCAAGGCCCCTTTAACATATTTCTGGTTGCTTGGAAGATATTGCCACAGATAGGCGTATTGTCAACTTTCTTTTTTTCTTTATATTTTCAATGAAAATAATATTTTAACGGTATTTTTCTGTTTACAAGGTTCAATGTCATAAACTTGTTCAGTCACGGATTGGGCAAGCAGGCACCCGGGAATTTCCTGGTGGGCCGATGTGCAAATTTTGCTGTCATTAATCAGTAGATATAAGGATCTCTGTAATACACCTGTTCAGCCGCGGACTGGGCAAGCAGGCACCCGGGAATTTCCTGGTGGGTCGATGTGCAAATTTTGCTGTCATTAATCAGTAGATACAAGGATCACTGTAATAAATCTGTTCAGCCGCGGACTGGGCAAGCAGGCAACCGGGAATTTCCTAATAGGCCGATGTGCAAATTTTGCTGTCATTAATCAGTAGATACAAAGTTCAATATAATAAACTTGTTCAGCGACGGACCGGGCCAACGGGCTATCGAGAATTTTCCGGTAGTTCGATATACTAATAGGCCGAAATATTTAGTTCAAAATTTCAAATAAAAAAAATGTAAATACAAACAAAAAACGTATGTTGAGGCAGAAATGAAAAATTTCTAGCTCTACACTTGACGACGAAATTCCCACTAACACTGCGACCAGCTATAATTGAGAGGAAATTAGATTAGAATCATACAAAAACTGGAACAACTCCATGGCAAGTAACTTTTCTGTTCTGCAAAATTTGCATTCGTTTGTTTAAAAGCACAATTTTACTGCTTATAAATATTTGTTAACTGTTTCATCTCCACATGTATCTTAGGAGCGATCTTGATCCAAGTTAAAATATCATATATACTGAATTGATTACAAATATTTAACTCGATCACATCTCGAATCATTCATAATAATATCTTGCGATAACTATCTCTTAAACAAGATTAGTAATTCTGGGATTGTGGGACCAGTTACCGTCTAATGTTAGACTTGCTCCGTCATTGGCATGTTTTAAAAAAATACCGAAAAAATATTTTTATTTTATGTCAGTAATGTTACGTGTTTCATTTCAAATTTTTCATTCTCCTTCGGCACCCCTTCCTTTTTAAAATGATTGATGATATCTCATTTTTATTGCTGTTTCTATTGTTCATGAATTTTGTGCAAATTAATAATTATTTGAATAATTTTTGCGGCCATGTAACATCCTTTAATTAATTTTGTCTGATTGGTTAGAAGATATTGTCACCCGACAATAAACCCGCATGATTGTTATATAATGAAATATCAAAAAAAAATAATAATAACTAATATTGTAGCATCAATTTGAATTCGGGATGGGGGACGACGAAGTATTTGAGATAAAAAAGAAGCCAGATTTCCCGGAACCGATTTAATTTCCAGTCCACCCCTGAATCCCTTAGACAATTCCAGTCATCATAATAGCTACAATATGACGTATAAAAAAGAAGCCAGATTTCCCGGAACCGATTTAATTTCCAGTCCACCCCTGAATCCCTTAGACAATTCCAGTCATCATAATAGCTACAATATGACGTATAAAAAAGAAGCCAGATTTCCCGGAACCGATTTAATTTCCAGTCCACCCCTGAATCCCTTAGACAATTCCAGTCATCATAATAGCTACAATATGACGTGACAATATTGAGATTTACATATTTTGTTCATAATTTATTGTACAACTGGCTTTAATTGGATATGAGAAATATGACAGTATTTTTTTATATTAAAAAAACAACAAAGATTTTCGTAAATATCTCAGACACCAAAAAAACTTAGCTGCAACGTATTATTCCATAAATAACGTGGTGTCAAGCATATTAAATTATTATCACACGTTTATTAAAATAAAATTAGCATATTCGTATACAGTAGACTCCCCGTATCCGCGGTTTCATTTAACTGCGATTCGAAAATATTAAATGGAAAATTTCAACGTATCATCAGAAAGTCAGTAGTACGCCACATAATGCCTATGTCATTCACCTCAATACATCTACCACATCATCGCATGAAGACGAATGAGTACGCGGTCACAAGATATTTTTAGAAAGGGGAAGGGGAGAAAGAGAGAAATCACATTTATATTACTTTTATTAGCGTACTCGGTATAATTGTTCTCTTTTACTTTTGTTAATCTTTTACTATGCCTAATTTGAAAATTAAAATTTATCATAGTATTGGAAAAAAAAACATAGTTAAAAACGAGTACCGAAAAAACGACATTTTCAGTTTAGCGAATTATTTTCGCAGTCCCGACCAAAATTTCTTAACTGCGGTGTTAAAAGAATTTTGTTTTAACGAAATAAAAATTCCATTATAGCGATTTTATTAAATACGCAGTCAATCCGATCTATGGCGGCTCATTGGAGCGCGCGCACTAGGCAGCCAAGAATTCCTGGCTGCGGCAGCCATTAGAACGTGTACGCTTGCACGGCAGCCAACTGGCTGTGTGCAGCCAGAGCGAGACAAGGCAAATGTATGTGGCTGCCTCAAGTCTCCGCGCACTTGTAGCAGCCAGACATATTTTGCGTTCCTAAACGAACTCACGATGACTTTCGCGGTATTATTAAAAGTAAACATAACATTTTTGTTTTGTGTACACGCCTCAAAGTAATTACCAATTTTTCTTCTGGAGTTATACAAGCTCGCATACGACTATTTGTACCCATAATTGATTTTTTTAGATTTTCCAATAGGTTATCAAATAACTAACATTCTTGTAGGTTATAGTTAAAAAATGATCCGAGTAGTTTTGAAGATCCTTAAAATAATTTTGAAATAAACCCTTTGAGTGCCGCCGCTCCATAAGTAAAGGATGAATGCAATGTCTTATTTTTGCTTTGCATTTCTTACGAGACAAAAGGTAAACAATCATAACATCTTCCACGTCCATCTCGCTCGACTCAACGGTCGACTGGCTGCTGTTCAACATTCGGCTGCCGCAGCCTGGCTGCCTAGTGCGCAGGCGCCCTATGTTCTCAGCGAGTCGTCAGTATTTTATTAATCGTCGCGGAAGTATCATATGTTTAGTTTGGACGCATCCTTTCGTGATTATACTATATAAACTTTTGAACTTCTTCGCCCTTAAAATGGATAAAAGTAGCGAAAAACGACGACAACATTGAAAGAAAAAAAGGAAATTTAGTGGAAAGTAAGCACGGGGCTAAAAATAACGGATTTCATTCCACATTTTTTCCCTATTACTTTATATACATACTATTTATGTATGCAGTTGTATACGTAAATATGTTATTATGTATTGCGATTAATTAATAAAATATACAATACAATACATACAGACCTACGAATAAAAATGACTTTTTTTTCCAGTTTCGTTATAACGAATTTTCAGTACTAGGAAACTATTTAATAGGTTCACAGTTCGTTATAACGAGATTTGACTGTATAGACAGGGTTCTGTAATATCCGCGGTTTCTGGCATCCACTGGAGGTCTTGGAACGTATTCTCCATACGGAGGGACAACTGTAGATTTACGAGTACATGAGACACCTCGGCGTATTGTTCGCTGATATTCAGTAAAACAAATATTTTATCTGCATTGAGATTTAACAATCATAAGCTTATTTGACCATTTTTGTTTAATTTTCCTTGAAGTTACCGAGAATAGTGATGAATTTTCACAATGATCCAGGCTGTTCAAATATAAAATGTACGTGTATTTGCTAAACGGGACATCACATATTTTAATTTTTCCTGATTTATTGTAGAAGACGTTAAACTTTGCTCAAAAAGATACAGGAAAATGTCAAGTTTCCGATACGATAGACTATCTCTCGTGATCGATGCTGATTATCAACTTATTAATTATCAAATGAAAATGCCTTTGCATTTATTGTGTATACGCTGTTGCATTTCAGCAGGCACGCAGTCTTGAAACCCAAAGTTTCAAAGGCAAGGAGTTTAATCTGCGACTGACTTTCGTAGGTTGAATTTTACATAGCGATATTTGTGAGTTGCTTAATAGTGTGATAAGAATTTATGATGAACTACCAAAAAAATATAAATATAGATTTAAAATGGTCCAAGAGTAAAACCAGTCCGCAAGTGAATTCACCAGAAATCGAATTTGGGGCAGCCGCTTGCTTTAAGTATATGATAACCGGCAGACCACGGATATCGTATGTCTAGTTGACCACTGCACATGGGCGGAAGGGAGAATCAATGAAACCCCACATTGAAGCTATTCAGAATTGAACATTATTATTAATCAATCTTCAAATAATATAAGATTGGCAGTACTTACGTCCGTGTGTGATAGTAGGTGTTGTCATAGTTACGGTTTAGTAGTTATTTTATTGATTGAGTTAAAACATGTTTACTATTAAAACATTATTTTATGACATACAATAACTTAATACGATTATAAGGTATAAAATAACAATGGCAAATGATGTATTTATTAAGATTCCTTTACTGTTAAACAAAAAAAATATTTACCAAACAAGAAAGCAGTTTATAACCGGTGAGAATACTCGATTCTTCTAACATTTATGATATTACATACATACATACCATCACATTATTTCCCTGTCGGGGTAGGCTGAGATGACAGTGCGCCCGACTTTCCTGTCTCGACATAAATTCTACATCTCCACATCTATATATCTCCTCATACGACTTCCACGATTTCTCTGCCTTTCCACGTTTTATTCTTTCAGAGGATGATTCACTTGATCCAACCATACGTTACTTGGTTTTCCTCTCACATTTTATTCGTATTCTCTCTTCTTCATCTTACTTAACACATCAGCCTTAAATCCACATTCATCCCATATCACTTCATTCCGTATTGTCATACATTGTCACTCATGTACTCTTCTCAATGCACACATTTCTACAGCATTTATTCGACTCCTTATCAGTATTTTTCGACGTCCAAGTTTCACGCCCATACATCAAAATTGGTACCAAATTTATAATATAAACATTCAATTATTATATTCACACATCACTCTCTCACTTTATACCGTTGGTATGTAAATAAATGATTTTGGTTGTTAATTAATAATTCATATGAAGTTTTCTGTCAGTAAGATATATGGTACATTCTGCTCAAAGCTTCGTTTCATTCAAATTTTATATTTTAAAATATTTCCAGTTTCATTCCAGAAACGGGTGTAACTCATATTTTTTGTTAAAATACCCTTTTACTGTAAGTTTCTGCAAGACAAAATTTAAATTTGTATATGTTAGAGCTGCAGATGCTAAAAGTAAGCGATGATCGCATCTGTGATAACGAGCAAACTAGACTTAAGGAGCAACAGTGACAGCATAAAGAGGTATTATTAAAAGTAAACATAAAGACAGCATAAAGAGGCACAAAATTTAAATTTGTATATGTTAGAGCTGCAGATGCTAAAAGTAAGCGATGATCGCATCTGTGATAACGAGCAAACTAGACTTAAGGAGCAACAGTGACAGCATAAAGAGGTATTATTAAAAGTAAACATAAAGACAGCATAAAGAGGCACAAAATTTAAATTTGTATATGTTAGAGCTGCAGATGCTAAAAGTAAGCGATGATCGCATCTGTGATAACGAGCAAACTAGACTTAAGGAGCAACAGTGACAGCATAAAGAGGTATTATTAAAAGTAAACATAAAGACAGCATAAAGAGGCACAAAAGCGTCATATTAAAAAAATTTACTTCCGTCATTATTGACGGGTCATTATTGTTTTTATTATAGGCAATCTTAATATAGGGGATATAAAACATATAAAATGCATTTTCGAATACTACTTAATTAATTCGCAATATGAAAAGTAATTTCTAAGTTATCGTACATCATACATTTAATCGCAGATATGCGCATTCCATGTACGGTTGTGATACGTAACCGTTAACTGTCACCGGCATATTCTTATATAATACGAAAAAAAGAAATTATTTATGGAAAATAAATACATTTTGATATTTTATTTTCAACGGCCTTGTCTAATCCGCATTCGTATCGAAAATAAAATCATTGCTAAAGTAAAATATTGCAATAAGAAGCATTATTTCCTCCTGCGCTTGTGCTAAATTAATAACGACTCGACCCATTAACAAACCAAGGACCACTCATATGTGGACGTATAACACATCAATCAACGATTCCCGGGACTAACAAATCCATACCATTCTCAGTTAGTACCAACCTTTAGAAGTTACCTACGTGTCAAACTTTCACGACATTCCGACATTGTGTCATTGAGTTCCAGTGGTTTTAGTGACGCTACTTTTGCTATTTTCAAAACAATGGAAAAAACGAATTTCGTGTGTTGATAAAACATTGCTTTTTAATGGGAAAAAATACCGTTCAAACTCAGCGATGGCTTGAAAAGTGTTATCCGGGCTCTGCTCCGTCGAAAACAACCATTTGTCGGTGGTATGCTGATTTCAAACGCGGTCGTACAGACACAAATGATGCTGAATGCTCTGGTCGTCCAAATGAGGCTGTTACACCAGAAAACATTAAAAAAAAAACTCAAAATCGTGATGGAAAATCGCAAAGTAAAGTTGCGTGAGATAGCTGACATCCTGAAGATATCATTTGATAGTGTTTAAACTGTTTTGCATGAACATTTGGTCGTGAAAAAGCTTTTTTCGAAATGGGTGCCGCGTTCGCTCACAATGGAACAGAAACAACAACGCATCGATGATTCAGAGCGCTGTTTGGCACTGTTGACGCGTAATAAACAGGAGTTTTTGCGTCGGTATGTGACAATGGATGAAACTTGGATCCACCACTATACTCCGGAATTAAATCGGCAGTCAGCTGAGTGGAGAGCAGCCGGTGAAAGTCGTCCGAAGCGACCAAAAACTCAACAGTCGGCCGGGAAGGTTATGGCCTCCGTATTTTGGGATGCGCATGGTATAATATTCATCGATCACCTTGAAAAGGGAAAAACCATCAATATCGAATATTACATAGCGTTATTGGAGCGTTCGAAGGAAGAAATTGCAAAAAACCGGTCCCATATGAAGAAGAAAAAAGTTCTCTTTCATCAGGACAATGTACTGTGTCACAAGTCGATGGTAACGATGGCCAAATTGCATGAGTTGAACTTCGAATTGCTTCCGCACCCACCGTATTCTCCAGATTTGGTCCCCAACGACTATTGGCTGTTCGCAAACCTCAAAAAGATGCTCCAGGGAAAGAGATTTGGCTCCAATGAAGAAGTGATTGCCGAAACTAACGCCTGTTTTGAAACCAAAGATAAATCGTTCTACACGGCTGGCATAGAAAAATTGGGAAATCGTTGGAATTAATGTATCGCTCTTGAAGGAGACTATGTTGATGAATAAAGAAGAATTTTCGCAAATATTGTTTTAGCAGTTAGTACCAGGACTTATTGATCGATGTGTTAATTATGCAAAAAATACCCAATATGCATTCTACCTGTTTTGAAATAATCGAGAAAACATGGCACCAGTGACGGACTTATAAACAAAATAGGTCTGGGAAATCAGTTGAGATTCGCCGCTTGTTTGTAAAATTATTTACCCCCCCCCCCATTTTACATAAGGCAGCTATTTAATAATAATAAAAGGATAATTTATATATAGCCATTTAGAGAAAAGACTTTCTTCAGGGGCGTTCAACAATGATTTGGTTTTTGATATTAAAATGATGTTTATACTGTAGGATACCTACCTAAATAAAAAAATAATTGTCAAAATAAATAAGTGAATTGTTAAACATAATTAAATTAAATTAATTATTGTTAAAATAGTAAACATACAGGGTCAATGACCGATGAAGTATTCATAGATTGTTACACGCTAAGAACAACAACAATGTTTACTATTTTATAGTATCTGCGATTTGTCTAGCCATCTCCAAATACAAATAAATAAGCTACCGCCAATTCACGCGCTAGAGTAAGACAGAACATGTAGCGCGAACTGGCTCACTCATTTGTATAAATTACCCGCGCGCCGAGAAATAAACATATTAGTATTGTCATTCATTCAGCTGTCAAGACTTGTATTATTTACCCGCTGTCACTTTCGTTTTTTATCCGCATTGCTGAGTATTTATAAATAAACAAATATAAATCAAGATCATCACGACATATCAAGACAAGCAACACGCTATAATACTATCAATTACTAATCTTGTTCAAGAATTATTTCTGCAAGACATCATGAACGATTCCAGATGCGATCGAATTAAGGTATTTTTTAATCCAGTCAGAATATATTTTAACTTGGAAAATACCTGTCACGGGACACTTGTGTTGACAAAAGGGTTTAAAATGATTAATTAAATATGCATAAACACTTGTTAGTATACCAACAAATGCAAGTTCAACTTTTGCAGAACGTAAAAGCCTCATGCCGTGCGGTTTTCCTTTAATTTTGTCGCAATTGTAGTTACTCGTAATGTTAGTATGAATTCCATCGTCAAATATAGTGATAAAACAATAGTTCTCAATCTTCTAGAACAGGGGTCTCCAAACTGTTTAGCTTAAGGGCCACACTGACTCCTCCACTCAGTCCCAAGGGCCAAGACATAGCTAGCTCATCATACTAACATACTGTAGTTTTGAATTACGCGCAAATTTTCGTATTGGGACTAGCCGGCGAGTGAGATATCTATGGCGCAGGGCGCGGGGAGTGGACTCCGCTCCGTTCGCAATTTCGGTTGGTACTTACGGGCAAGTGTCGAGGACATTTCATTGCGGCCGAGATAGCCGATGCGCGAAAAATAGTGCGACTAGTGTATTTTGTGACTATAGTCGCTAAATAAAAACATCTGATTATTATTTTGTATGATTTAGTTACATTGTAAATTTTACAATATAATCAAAACAAAGTATGACGGGCCGGATACCGGGCACATCCGGTAGCGGGCCGCATTGGTGGGGCTCGCGGGCCGGTATTGGCCCGCGGGTCGTAGTTTGGAGATCCCTGTTCTAGAAAATCTAAAAGCACCTCTAAATAACGGACTTGCAGATAGTTTTCAAAATAGCACTAGCGTCTGCGTAATCCTTTCGCTGCCCGTGGAGGACTGATTAAATTAAGTATATTTTGTTTTATATATTTGAAACCATACACTGGATATTTCGTTACACTTGCTCGGCCAATTTCCGCCCAATCCGCCGCTGGACGTTGTAGTAATATTTTTTGATGGCTTAAAATGCTGTTTTTTTTTTTCGTATGCTTAGCCATTCGCATCAATTGTTAAAATCTAGCAATATTTAGTTCTATTTATCAGATAAGACAAGTTTTTTTAGAATAATCCATTTAAAGAATTATCCCCTAGCCCTTTTTGAATAAATGATTTTAAAAAGACCATTGTTAAAAACGTGTATGGGTGCTGTAGATCAAAACCGCATACAAAGTCCTAGTACAGTACCGCAGTGCTAAGAGTCCAGTATCGTAGTCACGATGCGGTTAGCGCATCGTGCGTCAGAAACGACGCTCTACAAACGTTGTGTATTACTTACCGCCGGGTACTATAAAAGTTTCTCATCATTCTATGTGGTTCCCGACCAATGAATGGAGGATGAAATGTAATCCTTCGAGAGGCTCGAGTACTTTCCCGGGGGACTGCTTAAGAGACGGAAGTCTCTCAACTGCCCGAGACTCAGCCTCAAGATATGAGGACTCCTGCTAATCTCCCTGGCATACTAGATGGCTGACATCACCACCTGTACTTGTGAATGGAGCTGACCCTGACTTGAAGTTTTCCAGTCCCTCATACTGCTAAAGCTGAGGGCATATTCGCCGACTGCCCCATTGCATCAGTGGTCCAAGCTCTAGGTTGTATCAACCTTCGAATTGACCCGGCACTAATTAGTGGACCAACTCTACGTAAAACCACTTGCATCTTGTCCTTATTTGTATGTTTCTTCTTCTAATTTTTTTCTTTTTAATGAAATTAATGTAACTTCTTTACAAACGATATTTTATTGCAAACCCAAACAGTTCATTTCTCCATATAAAAATAGTACATAACGGTAAATTTTGATACTCGATACTTTGATACGAATAAATAAATTCAAACCCACGAAATAAACTCAAGTATCAACCCTCAACCGATTAAAATAAATAAATATCATATACATCAAACTAGGACAAGTTGGTTGATAATTGATACCAGAAAACTGCACACCTCTATTTTGAAAATAACTATGGTAAACAGGTAAAATAATTTCCGCAATATATTTTTTTGTAAAAATAATTACGAGTATAATATTATGGTATAAATTCATACTCGTAAATAGTGTTTTCTGAGAATCTAGTTTATTAGTGGTAATTTATCTCATGAATATGTCAGAGTTTATTAAAATACTCGTATATGGATGAAAACCTTCTATTCTATGCCCATAATTCATTATCTAATTCAGAGCTTCCCAAAATGTGTGACACTGACCACTGGGGGGCGCCGGAATTTCCAGAGTGGTAGTAGCCTTGGGCGCAATTGGGAGCGGCGTTGAATAAAAATAAGGGAGCATTAGAAGCATAACGAAAGAGAAGATAAAAAAAAAACATTCGTACATGTTTAATAGGTTATATAACGTAGAGTTCAAGTTGTAGTGATTAGTTCATTTTCCATATAAACACACAAAATGCAAGTTGGTGACCGATCAGTCGTCAAGTCGGCCAACAGGTCTTGACAGGCGAACATGTCGCACATTGTCGGGAAGTCCAGTATGCATCAGCAGGAATGCATATCACGTCTTTCTTGCACCTTAGCACCATAAATATATATTTCGTTAGTCTTTCTTCATTCATTCGTTTTACGTGCATACACCATATCAGCGTGCTCTTTCTTCTTCGTCTTAATTAACACATCACTCTTAAGTTTAGATTCATCCTTTATCACTTCATTCCATATTGTCAGACTTTGTCACTCCAATACAAGATTAAATCAAAGTGTATTCCAAATATTTTACAATATCTATATAAATAAAAATGGAAATGTTCGTATATTAAAAATCTCTAATCTCCGAAAGTTCTTCACCGATTGCTTAGAAATTTTGACAAAAGGTTGCATTCGTATACGAGAATGTTTATATATATATATATATATATATATATATATATATATATATATATATATATATATATATATATATATATATATATATATATATATATATATATATATATATATATATATATATATATATATATATATATATATATAATTTTATATACGGTTGTATATAAAAAAGTTTATAAATCAGACGAAATAACGGGAGCACCTCCTGCAGCGACACACGCAAACTAAACAATTCTCATTGACAGTTATGTCACATTGCATTTTCGACGTTTCGGAATTAATATTAAATATCAAATAATAAATATTAAACATCTATATAAATAAAAATGTAAATGTTCGTTAATTAAAAATCTCCGAAAGTTCTTCACGGATTGCTTTGAAATTTTGACAGTTCCATATTGATTTTGAATATTTAATAATAAATTTTCAAATACGTTTATTGAAAAATATCGCCATCTGCTTGGACGTAAAAATACTATATACTTACTAAATTTTTATCTGCCATTTTGTACTGTAGCGTCGTAATAGCTATGCGCTTTTAATCCGGTGTTTTAAAACTGTTTTTTATTATTTTTCAGTACAATTAGCGGTGAATTTAAACTGTATCGATTGATTTTCATTTGAATTCATGGTATGTATCTGTGTATGTTTTATACATTTGAATTATTAAAAG
This sequence comes from Odontocerum albicorne, assembly GCA_949825065.1. NCBI lineage: Eukaryota > Metazoa > Arthropoda > Insecta > Trichoptera > Odontoceridae > Odontocerum > Odontocerum albicorne. The sequence continues at coordinate 36,619,111 of OX463842.1, forward strand.
TTTCACGTGTTCTTCTTTTTCAGTGCAATCGATCTACTTTAGTTAATCAAAAGTATAGTTCGTTTATTTCACAGCTGCAAATGTGCAACAAATAGCCCTGAACCCACCGGCTACAACGTTAACTGCTTTCTTCACGTTATGTCAAAATGACGTGTTTGCGAAAACACTGCTGTATTCGGAAGTGCCTACGTATTACACGTGGAATGCGAGTAGAAAATCTTTTGAACGACGCAAACGAGGAGAGCGAATCGACGGACAACCTGGAATATTCAAAGAAACTACGATAGGCAGACTGTACACCGTGCATCCCAATCAAGGTGAATGCTTCTTTCTTCGCATGCTGTTGGTAAATGTGCCCGGTCCAACGTCTTTCCAGCAATTGAGAATTGTCAACGGCGTTACACATGTCACTTTACGCAGTGCATGTCAAGCTCTGAATTTATTGGAGAACGACCGACACTGGGATGTATGCATTAATGACGCGTGAAACATGTCACATCCAAATCAAATTCGTGCATTGTTTGTAATGTCTTTCCTTAACATTTAATTAATTCCAATAATCTCTTTTCTTAACATTTAATTAGTTCCAATTATCTCTGTATTTCCTTAAAAATACACCTATTTGACAAATGCGTGTCCAGCTGCAAAACGATCGATCAGCCGAGATATTTTCACATCAATTGCTGGAAATTGGGAACGGAAAGGTGCCGGTTGATATGACCTCAGGACGAATTTCATTGCCTCATAACTTCTGCAATTTAGTGACGTCAAAAGAAGAATTGGTTGAAAAAGTATTTCCCAATATTCAAATCAATTATAAGAATCACGATTAGCTGAGTGAACGAGCTCTTCTTGCCGCCAAGAACAAAGACATCTACGAACTTAACAATATTATTCAGTTCCTTTTTTAATGTTTCGCGGTTTTATATGTTTTTGTTATGACTTTCTTTCTTCTTTTTCAGTGTAATTGATCTGCATTAGTTAATCAAAATGCCGAGGAAGCAGCAGAGCGACGTGCAGCCAGATTTGAGGATGCACGGTTGCGAGCACGGCGATCGCGTTCTGCAGCTTCAGATCTCCTTCGTTCTCAAGAGAATGAACACGACAGGCTGAGAGTGGCTGATACTCACAAGCATTGTGAAATTAAACATATTAGAAACGTGTGCTTTCTCTTTTCTTCCTTTTCCATTTAACAAGACTGAGCCACAGCAACGCGTGGCCGGGTACAGCTAGTAATAAAATAAAATTAAACTTGCAATTTTTGGATTGTGATTAGTAACCATTAAGAGTTAAAATGAGAATTGAGGCTGATTTAATGGATAGTCAATCTTTTGACTTTTTACAACATTCTCACAATGTTTGACCTCCATTGTCTAGTTGGTAAGACAACCATCTTATAACCTGGGGGACATAGTTTAAATTTTTCCTGGTACCTGATTTTTTTTTAAACGCGTTCCAATATTATTTTCATTTTATGTCTCTTTAAAACCTTTCTGGTTACTTGGAAGGGAAAGCCACGTGGCAATAAGCCTCCCAGGCTGTACTGTTTGAAATGAAAGTGTTACAGTTAAATAAATATTTATAAACAAAATAACCAGCAACATTTAGGTTGAATGCTAATTTATTGTAGTTCATCATTGATACAATTTAGGTGTAATATAAAAAAAAATAATGTGAAGTCGTTAAAATTTTAATGCATAATGTGAAAGTAGACACATGCCCCAAAAAAATATGTCAGTAGATAAAAAAACAAAAGTGTATAACCTCTATGAAAATATTATTGTGGTCAAATCAATATAGATTTGTAGATTTCGTTAACTGGGGCACCCCTCGCATCGAAGATCTCGAACCAACAAATAAAATTCAGTAGAGCAGTGGTATGGAGGCAGATTGGGAGAGACGAACTGGAAAAGAGATGATCTGATAATAGTACAGGCAGCTAAGACTCACACAGGGTTGTTAAACGCTGATGATGATAATGTAATCTGGATATTTGACACGTTAAAATTATATGATAAAACAGATTATTAATTAAAAATAAGTATACAATGTTATCTATCAAGCACACAGATTACTTTGTAATTGTTGTTTTTTTAATTAAATCGACTGTTGTCAGTAAAAAACTGCTACTAATAAGGAAAGAAATAAATGTGAATTTTTATGCAAATCTCCTTTAACCTGTAAGCGAGTATGAGCGCACGTGTGCATATGAACCTAACTTATTTCAAGTTAGTACGAACGCACCGGTGCGTTTCACATTAACATCCAAGAAAAGTATAGATGATACCATTAAAGTTAATTGTATTGATATCTATGGATAATTTGTCATAATAAATTCCAATTCGCAATACAGTTTTCGTTTTTACCGATTTATAATAATAAAACGAAATATATTAAAAATAAATATTCTTCAACCTCACAAAACAAAATATTTCAAAAAATATTAAAAGCTCGCTCCCTGGGTACATATTGTTCCTACATACCACACTAGCTTACAGGTTAATAAACAATTTTTTTATTCACTCGATCAAACTATTAAAATGATATCCGTGTTGCCCTGTTCCGAGAAAGACAGCTTCTCAATCATTATTTATACACGACTCAAAGTTTGTAATTTTCATGTATCAACTCATTTAGTTTATATATTATAATTATTCACCTATTTAAACAATACGAATTATACTACCACTAAAGATTTTCAGGCTCCTTTCAGTGCCTTATCCAAAACTCCTTAATCCATTATTTTCATAGAAAATGTCTGGTCAATCCCCACATAATTTCACTAAATTATACGTAACATTAACGCATTTAGTGTTAAAGCGCCTGTAGGCGTTCAAATTAACTTTTCCTATTTGTTGGAAACATCCATTGTCGTTATATTCCATATTTCTTTGGACAAGTGAACCCACAGTGGCCTAACAAAACTGATAAGAGTTTGTCAAGATATATGACAATGAATTATACTTTTTCTCACCTTTTTACTATTTCACAAGAATTTTATATACGAGCATACTTTTTAATAATGCCGCAGAACAAAAAAATATTCACCAGTCAATGTGTTGATTTATTTGTACAGTAGTGGTTTTTGAGAAACGATCAATAAAATTATAAATATTTTACATTTTGATTAAACATTAATCCAAGTATATTATGTTATATTTGTGTACAATTCTTGCTCTTATCACGGAATAAGTTTTTTCCAAACGCTTTTTTAGATAGCAACTGCTGATATCAATAAACTTTAAACTCGTAATTTGCTATGGATTAATATTTACAGTAGATAGTGATTCGCGATTGTTTTGTATTATGCTTTCACTGTATACAGTACAACCTGGTGGATCTATTGCCATGTGGAAATCTCTTCCAACAACCATCAAATGTTTAACCAGTCTTAAATTAAAACTAGACGGGTACCTTTTAAAAAAAAAAACTGGATACCAACGGGAATCGAATACCCAACCCCCATGTTGGAAAATAGATGTTTTACCAGTCAGGCAACGGAATTCATGCAGGACCTTTGTTTATTTACAAAACATTCTTACTGTTTATTTTTTGGCAATTAATACTGTTGGTAAATATATAAGTGTAAGGTTTAACCCCTCATTAGCCACATACACATATTTTTGAAATAAATAAAAAAAATATGTTTTCTTTTCAAATTCTGGTATATTGAAAGTTATATATAAAATTTCTTAACTTGGAATCTTTATATTTCCCTAGCAATTCAATAAATATCGTAAAATTGTCAACTAACCTAAAATGAACAGTTGCATATAACATATCACGATGCTGACAACACAATACTTTTTACCCCTAGATAAATAAATAAATATAAGTTTATTGATAGCAACATAGATTGAGGAAGAAGCTATCAAATGACCTAAGCTCTTCTCATAACATCTTCTCAATAGAGATACGAGTACACCCCCACCAATAGAGGGTATGCTCATTAGCAAGGACATCAGATGTTTTCGGTTCACACCCTTGTACACGTAAATTATATACAAAAAATAAATAAACAGTAAATACATTTACAAACTCAATAAATATGTATGAAAATTGTTTAAAAATAAATGCATACAAAAAATCCCAGATTCACTGTTAGTGTACAGAGAGAAAATAAAATCCAAATTTTGACAAAACAGAGAAATAAACTAGGAGACAATTTTTTGCTGAAGGTCCACAAATCATATAAGCGGTTGCAGCTCGTATCTGTTGAACTATTTAAGCGAGTCCCTTTAGCTTTTATTTTTAAACATTGAAAGATTTCCTTGTGTGGTAAATGTTCGACATACGCTATGTGGCAACAGGTCCTTAAGGAAACGAAGACTCCTTCTAAGTTATACTACTGACCAGTGCTTTTTTATTCATTTTGCTGACCAGTGTCCTACACTGATTGATTCTTAATATTATATTAATTCCATTATGCCGATTAGAAAAATGATCAATAAGTCATTTTCACCAAAAAATTAAATGAATCATCTAGTTTGCACTTAGCAGGATGATATTTTCAAACATTTCTGTTGTAATTTTTAGTCCTTCAGTTTTATATATATTTGCTTTATATAATGGATAAAAAATGCAAATTTATGAATTTCCTGATATGCGAGAGGTAATAAATTGCCAATGACAATTTAGTGATCTCTGAAAAGTGGCCAGAATATACTTAATAAATGTGGCCATTCATTTTTATGAGCTCACCATGACAATATCTATAGTTTCAAGGGTAATTACAATGAATTTGAATGATTGAAAGCTTTTAAATCTATATTTTAATTAAGTTGTATTTATTAGTTGATGGCCTTTAAAAATAGCACTAATGCTAAATAACTGAGAAATATAAACACAACTAATAATGTAGCAATCCTAAATACGATCCAAAAATCATAGCTGTTCTTCAAAATAAGATGTCATTTCATAGCACATTCTAATACAAATATATTAAACACCTCAACATATCATCATTTGAGATGTGGACGTGTTAAAGAACATAGTCAGGAGATAGCATTGCCTTCAGTATCATTAAAATAACCTTCGAGTATAGAACTAATGGAATCGGAACATAGTTCACAGCTCATCTTTATACTGCCGGTATTATTACTGTACACAAAAATGTTACAACAGTGTATGTAGCCTGTCAACATACATATACATTTTTATCAAGTTTGTATTTTATTCTTATTATTGCTTTAAGTTGGACAAATACATATAACATACAAAAAGGACCCGACCCACATTTACCTGTTCTGAGATAATCAGAAAATCCAGCTGATTTGTATGAGATTTTTTTATAAAGGAATTTCACGATGAAAACACCATTTTACTAGCTTAATATTATACTAAACCAATCATCGCAAAACAATTTATTCTATTCCATCTTTAAAATGACGCCAAAACAAACCAAACAATTTGGGTAAACCATGAACAAAAATGCGCTAAACTATTGCCTTTCCAAATTACTTTCCGGACAACTAATAGTGAAAATAGGTAATTAATAAGTACCGCCGCTTTTAAAGTTGCGTACTACTCACAAAGTCACGTAAAACATAATAGCATCTTTATTTTATAGCTACTCTTGCAGCGAAAAAACTCCTTATAGCGCATTTTTTTCATTGACCAAATCGACTTTTTGAGATTCAAAAGCAAATGTTCAAAAATAAGAGTGTCCAACTTGATTTGATTATGGGCTGTATTGAATAGTCGGTTGTATCTTGCGGGCCTATATAAAAATACAATTGCAGTCATCTAACAACAAAACAATGTGTTGCTAAACATACATAATATGGATTTCCCTATTTTAAATTATTGTACATATCTATTTGCTATTAATACGAAGTCAAACATTGTTTTGTAGTGCAGGTGGGCATTTTAAAAAATTTAGATAAAACATATTAAAAAATTTTACACATTAAAATTAATAGGAGATTTAACTCACTTTTTTGTTTGCACAAATAATCGATAGATGTATTAATGTTGCAATTTTAAAAATGCTTGTGAGCAGAGTCGCGTTTGCTAACAGGCAAACTTAGGCATTTACCTAGATGCACTAAGCCAAAGGGCATCCAAAGATTCATAAATAGGTTATAAAAATTAAAAAAAATTAAAAAATATAATCCTTGTACCATCACTGCTAGATGGGTCGACACATGTGATATATGTGCATGAAATTAGTGTGTGGCCACATGATGGCCATCTGCAAACCTGTTTCATATATATTTTACACTATAAGATAGGCGTCACCTGTAGGTAGGCATCATCTGTCTACCAGTTACCCATCATGATGAGATTCACTGTCTCGAAACAAGAAAAACTAACATAAAACTAAATTAATCAATTCATTCGGTATGCCTATAGCAGAATCGGTCACGCCTTTACCACACTCCTTCGAGCCTAATACAGCCGATACCAATTCCAGTCGCAATTGTAATGAAAGCAGGTTATTAAATGAAATGTGCAGACGCTGGACATCCAAAGCGGATCGCTTACGGCATCTTGAAAATATATCATGGTCACTACAAAAAAGGTGGACCCAGATCAGCGATAATTTTCGGGGAGTTGTGGAATGGGGTGAATAACCTGACGATACCACCAGAACCGCTAACATGATAGAATCCCGTTGGAGATATTCGCCACGCACAACTGTGGTTTAAACGCGATATAGACCCATTAACAAATGAAAGTCAGGATAACTACATAAAATACTACTTATAAGTATACACTGATAAACAATACAATCACACACATGACACAACAGTGGAATAGGTACTCATGACATATAAGATGGAAAAAAAGGAAGCGAATATGGAATATTTGCATAAAACGTTTGACTTTTTTGTTATCATTAGTTTAAATCAACAGTCATAATTCAAAAACATGACCTTCTACATAAATTGGCAATGTTGATGCATTAATTAACGTGTACATATTAACAATACTTAGTTTTTAGTTATAATATTTCTCATGTAAAAAAAACTTCAAAGACATTTGAGATCTATTAATATTTAAAGGTGGAAAGCAACCCTTTAAAAAATATATTTTGTAATTATTTTATTACGATGTCTTATTACTTAAGGCGCGTTCTCATGGTTCAAGTTTAGTTGACTGAGTTGATCAACAAATGTTGAATGAAATCTGTAGTGAAGGCGCGTTCTCACGGTTCAAGTTTAATTGACCGATTATAGTTGATCAACAAAAGTTGAATACAGGCCCGTTCTCACGGTTCAAGTTTAGTTGACCGATTAAAGTTGATCAACAAAAGTTGAATGACTTGAATCAGTTTTTGTTCACACGTTTCAATAGAAACTGATTCAATAAACTGTTTCAATTTAATTCAGTTAAAAATGGCGTCGAAAGCATTTTCTCTTGCATCTTTATTTTTATATTTATCGAGTTGAAAGCGAATTTGACAATCAACTTGAATTCACATGTTCACAAGTTTCAAGACAGGTTTCAACATGAAAGCAAATAGCGGATGACTCATAACTTGAACGATAAAGTTTGACTGGGTCAATCTTTTCTCGATCAACTTTATTGAAACAAAGGTTCTCATTACAGATTTCATTCAACTTTTGTTGATCAACTTTAATCGGACAACTAAACTTGAACCGTGAGAGCAGGCCTTGAATCAGTTTCTATTGAAACGTGTGAACAAAAACTGATTCAAGTCGTGTTCAACTTTTGTTGATCAACTTTAATCGGTCAACTAAACTTGAACCGTGAGAACGGGCCTTTAGATGATAACTGATTTCCTTCAATCGACTATTTCTTCTGTGTTGGACAGGTCCTAGGTGCAGTATGAATCTGTGCTGGTGCGTATTATGACAGCGCACAATCAAAATTAAATTTACAGAAATTGCGATTCAACATGAAAATTATTTACAACATGAAACTTTAAAGAATATGACTTGAAATGGCCAACATAATCAAAACATTAGCAGATTTTATTCTAATAATATTAGTTGATATTTTTATATTTCGACAGATTGGGTTTGATCTAAATATGCCCAGTTTTTGGGTGTTTCAATGAAATTGTGCCAATATTTTTTTACCCAGAATTGTCAATTCTTACCAGTGGCAGCAGCTCAGACTTAAATTGTTTATATGTAAATTTTGCGGGTGTAAGTTCAGTCTCAGAACAGGAAAGTGATATGGTTTACCTAACTTTTAACAACCGGTTCGCCGTTTTTTTCCTTTAGAAAAGTATCTAGAACTAATTTTATATATTATGTTGGTAGATGTCTATATTTCTTATTATAAAACAGGTGTACATAATATAATACTAAATTAAAAACTAAACTTGCCTTACCAAAAACCAGATCAATCGGAATTAAGATTTTAAGCAGATGACATTTGAACAGGTTAAAGGTAAAAAACTTTCACGGTTTCTTAGTAAATATATCACCAGCATTATTATTTATTTTCCCCTAGTTTCAGCACACAACATTAATAATTTATTTTACAGACTAATTTTATTATAAATATTGTAATATACCTTTCTAAATATTTTCCAATCATTTTGATATAACTTATTTGGTACTTTTCTTAACATTACATTTTTAACAACCGGTTCGGCGAACCATGCCAGAATTTAACAACCAGTTCTAGAGAACCAGTGTGAACTGGCTGAATGACACAACTGGGTTTGTCTTATGTAAAAGTATGTAAACATTTAAATGAAACAAAAATAAATTAAATAAATCAGAAGCGTAAATACACAACGTATGTACCAGTTAAATTAAACACATAAAATAATTTAATTTATAATTGAGGTATTCGTACTGAAAAATTTCATTGAAACTTAAAAATGTTTTGAATTTATACAAATCACTTCATGATAAACAACATTGTATGATATTTTTGATAAAAGTACTTTAATACATTTGAAAACAGTTTAAAATTATAATCAATCAAAAATATAAAACTGTCAAAATAATAAAAAATATTTAAAAACTGGTTTATTATCTATGATAATAAATCAGTTTTTTTCCTAATGACACATTTCTTAACATCGGACTATAATAAATTAAACAAATTAAGTTTTTAAAGTTTCATTATTGGCTGTTGATGAGGAGATGGGTATCCTAATTTTTTAAGGAAGGGTCATTTCAATTTTTTTTCTTTTTAAAACAAAAAATAAACCCCAAAATTCGATGTGACAATATTTTTTTCTACCAATAATTACTTCGAAAATCAATACGAATAATCAAATTTTAAATAATTATCGAACACTAATTTACCTGCGCTTTGATGCTTGTGACAATTCCTGACGAAATGGGTTTGCTGTACCACCTTGATCAGAAAGTTTTAGGACCGGCCACCGTGTGGCGCTGTCAGTCACTCGATTGGAATTCTTATTTTTGCTAGATTACCACATCTGTCATTGACACTTCCCTCCAAATTTCAGCGTCATAGCTTGACATTTGTAAAAGTAACGCTGTACTGAGTACATCTACCTTTGTGCGTGTTTTTGATTTTTTACAAATTTGAAAATGGCATCAACTGTGCATCAACGAATTTGCATAAAATTTTGTGTGACAAACAGATTTAACGGTCCGCAGACCTTGGAAATGTTGGAGAAGTGTTTGGGCAACGATACTCTTTCGAGACCAAACGTTTTTCGGTGGCACAAACGCTTCAGAAGTGGTTGTGAGTCGGTCGAGGATGATGAACGCAGTGGCAGGCCATCGACGTCGAAAACCGATGAAAACATCGATAAAATCAAAGAAATGTTGGCCGAAAACCGCAAATTGACCATCAGAGAGCTGGCAGAGGACTTGAACATCGCTTATGGATCCACTCAAGACATTTTGGTTAGTGATTTGGGCCTCAGACGTGTCGCTGCAAAACTGGTGCCGAAAGACCTCAATTTCATGCAAAAAAAGGACCGCGTTGAAATCGCGAGACATGATTTCCATGGCCGAATCCGACCCAACATTTATCAAACGGATCATCACTGGAGACGAGACGTGGATTTATGAGTATGACACGCAATCCAGACATCAAGCGAGTGAATGGCGTGCACCGAATAAACCGAGACCGAAAAAACCACATCGTTTTCAGTCAAAAAAGAAGGCGATGCTCACGGTTTTCATGAATTACAACGGTGTTGTGCATCATGAATTCTTGCCAGAAAAACAGTCAACAAAGAGTATTATTTGGGCGTTATGAGACATTTGCGTGAAGGAATTCACCAAAAAAGACCGGATTTGTGGGCAAACAGTTCGTGGATTTTGCACCACGATAACGCACCGTCGCACAATGCGATCCTTATCCGTGAGTTTTTGACCAAAAACAACACGAATAATATCCAGCAGCCTTCGAATTCACCTGATCTGGCTCCCTGCGACTTTTTCCTGTTCAACCGACTTAAAAAACCACTTCGTGGAACGTGTTACAGCACCCGAAAGGATGTCATGAAAAAATCGAAGATGGCTCTGATGGACATACCGAAAATTGAGTACCATCGGTGTTTCGAGGATTGGATCAAGTGCTGGCGTAAGTGCGTTGTAGTCGATGGAGAGTAATTTGAAGGGGACCATATAGATTTTGATGAATAAACTTGTATTTTCGATTTTATGAATAAAGTCCTAAAACTTTTTGATCAAGGTAGTGTTTGTTCATACTACTACGTGCAATTCTGTAATGGGTTTTACAATAGTACCTTTAGAATTCGGCTGTTTACCAAATGTTATATATTTTTTATGGCTTTGTTTGAAAACTGTCTATCTATAATCCATTACAATTTTAGTCATGAATTATGATAAAGTAATCGGTGAGATTGATTGTCGTATACAGTGCAAGAATCCATTAACGCTACATCACTAAACTATCGTAAAACTTACAACATTGAATTCATGATTTTCAGTAATTGGCACGTTGTTGCGTGGCAAGCAGGGCTGTAGGGTCGGAGTCATAGAGTCGGTTGGGTTTTTGTGGAGTCGCAATCAGAATCGAAGTCGGGGGATGCTATTCTAAATTCGACTTTATTTTTTTAACATTTTTTAAAACTACATAAATTACAATATGAACTATAGACAATCTAGTACAAATAGCGTGTATGAAGAATGTGTGATGAGAAATCCATGTAGACATTTAAAAAAAAACTACATTTAAGTAGTTACGCCACGTAATTAAGCTTAAAATATGGTTATCAATATATGTACGAGTCAAACATTTCAAATTTTTGGAGTCAAAGTTGGAGTCAGAAATTATTTTGCAGACTACACAACCTTGGTGGCAAGTGCTTTCACCGTCTATTTACCCTCCAATTGACCCTCGCCAGTAGCACGAGGGCTATCATCGTGGTCATATCATTTTTAATTGGGAAGTTTTTTTAATAGGCAATCCAGCCAAATTAGGATAATTTGCACCAATTGGGTAGTTATATCACAATCATCATAAAAAATATGATATATTAGTAATCATGTGATTTTGAGTAATGATAAATGGAAAATGTTTTTTTACATTATTTATGTTTTTCAAGCTATAAAACGTGGGAAATTATACTAGTGTTTGTTTATAATTATAATTATAAGGGTATCCATCAAAGTTCTTATTATCACGGTGCATCGTCAGCAGAGTACGAGCTTACAGTTCGGGGATTAGGTATGTCGTGTGTGTAAATATTAAATAGACAGGGTCCAAGTATATTGCCTTGGGGGACACCCATAGTGATGGGCCTGGCGGATGACGTAGAATGATGAGTGGTGACTGTGAAACTTCTATTGGAAAGGTAGGATTGAAGCCACAATAGTTTCACAAGACCAAGTGGAATGCCAATAAGGTGAAGCTTGAGAAGATATGTGTTGTTTTACAGAATTCTATCTTCTTATTTTTATTTCACTAACCCTGAAATAGAAATAAGAAGATTTAATAATGCTTAACAATCTAAGATAATAAATAGGCAATACAAATATCAAAGAGTTGAAAGCTTTATTGGGGCCACTGCTTTAAGAATCAACCATGTACCCTCCAGTTTCTTGTTCAATTCCACCTACAGTTTGGATTTTCTGCTTAACCCTTCAGGCCCGTATGACGTGCACCGCACGCGCATCAAAACTCCCCACAGGGACGTATGACGTGCACCGCATGCGCACCTAAAATCCCACACAAGGATGGACGAAAACAGTGCCCTGTTTTATCATCTATTTATAAGAACAATAGTTGAACGATTTCGTTCAAATAACTCAATTACTATAAAAAAATTGATTCAAGCTTTAGTTGTAAATACTTTTATCCGAAGAAATCGTCAAATGTTCAATTTATAGTTTTTTCAAAACTATTTGTCGGCATATGCCTTTGTGTATGCCGAGAGTGACACCTAACTGTCGGCAAATGGTACACAAATGATTTCAATTTTTGATACATTCAAGTCCCATAAATGTTGTAAAAATATATAATTAGCGTTTTATTTTCAAAACTAAAATATTTGTACACAAATATTGTAGATCTACTGTAATGACATATTGCCCAAGTGCAGCCCACACTAATCCCCACGTAAAATATTTGGCCCTGTTACAACAAAAGATTGCCGACCCATGATCTAAACTGATTTAAAAAAAAAGCATTCCAGTGTTCTAAAAGTGTTAATTGGATTAAATTATACTATAAAACCTTATATAAAATATTAATATCAATTTTACCTCTATCTCCATAAAAAAAATAAACGTCCCTGGGACTGAAAACATGTTTTAGGCATATGAGCCTGAAGGGTTAATTGCCTCAGTTTTGATGACAACAATGGTCCTCGTACAGCACCTTATGATGACATTGTAATTTGTTTTTATCAAACACTGTTAATTCCACTTTTTGTAACGGTATCATCAGGGGAGCACAAACAAGTCTTGTTTGTGCTCTCCTGCTGATGAGGTGAAAGTCTTGAAACCGGCAGGGTTATACCGTTACAAAAAGTGGAATAAACAGTGTTTAATGTCTTTAAACCTCCACAATGTTAATGCCTTAACTATAAATACTATACCTTATGATGAATTTGCGGTGTTTAGTCTGTAAGAAAGTTTCGAATTGACAAACAATTTGTCAGTTTCCTCGGTCGTTCTTGTTTCCGAATGTATGTGCTCAACAAGCCGAATAAATATGGCATAAAAATTGTGATGGTTGTAGACGTAAAAAAAATGTCTTTAATGCCCTGACATATTTAGGAAAACGAAATATTCTAAGAAACGAACCACTGGCAGATTTTTTTTTTAAAAGTTATCGTAGCCAACCCATAGCACTAACATAAATTTGACAATGGATAATTGATTTTCATCAGTGTCATTGGCTACATGACTTGATAAAATCCCTTACAATTTTATAATGGTTGAAACCTTGCGTGGAAACAAACGTCAAATTTCAAAAGAGCTTCGGAATTTGCAAAATTGGGACTTCTCACAAACTTCTATCAACTAATCTAATGGAAAACTACAAATCGTCGAGTTCTATAATTCTACAAAGGAGTAGTCAATACCATTGACCAAATGTGTTGTACTATGTAGACAAGTAGCATGGCCTCTTATTCTGTTTTTCAAAATGCTAAATCTTACCATTATTAATCGCGCGTCAATATGTTTATAATGGCCTTTCTTGATGTAATATCCTTTTGAAAATGGCAGTGGAACTGATGGAATACTTCCACTTTACGACGTGAAATCAGAAAATCTATTAGAGATATTATTAAGAGATATCATTTAGCTTCTTCCTTGATGACCAAGCATTAAGTTTGCGCCGTGTATCCGTCCAAGTTCAGGAAGATAATTACTAATTTTTGCATTAGCTGTAACACACCAATATGTCGTGCTCATAATGTGATCAGGTTGTGCTGAATAATTTTTCAGTGTTTTAAAGTCTGATCATCACAAATTGTGGTAACGTGAGTTCATACTACAATAAAAAAAAAAAAAAAACAAAATATTCCGCATTTCTTTTAAGTTGTATTTTTTATGAATTTAGTAATAATATAGTCACATGATAGTTAACTCGTCCAGTGCTGAGAACACGCGTGGCGTGTCCATGTGAACATCGGCTTCATGCTCAGAACACGCGCGGCATGTCCATGCCTAAATATTGTTAGTATATTACATCAGCATATGATATTCGTCATTATTTCGGAAGATTCCGAGCATTCGGGCGTTTGCGCATGTGCAACGCATTGTAAAGTTGAGGTTACACCCGCAGTTTTAAATAATATTTTTTCTAGTTATTCCATTTGTTTTCATTGTGAGACTTGATAATAAAAATAATTGGACTATTTCTCTAGCGCTGTTTTGTGAAAAGGTCACTCACTGCAAGGGATATTTTGTTTATTTTCAATTTTATTTCAATTTTGAATGAGTGACATAGTGATGAGTGACATAGTGAGTTACATAGTGAGTTTCTAGTTATTTTCAATTTTGAATGAGTGACATAGTGAATTGTGAGCAAAAATAAGTGCCTTTTGAAAAATATATTATAGTAATTGGTGTATACATAGTGATATTTAGTATCATATAAGTTTCCTTTTTGATTTTACGAAAAAAAATACGTTTACCTTGAAAAATGGATCGCCCATCGAGCTCTAAAAGACAAAAGATTGAGGATGATATGGATGATTCATTTAGTGACGTTAGTGATGAGGAATTCACCATCATCGAGGACGATTCTGAATTTGAGTCAAATATTGAAAATGATGACAATATTCAAATTCAAACTGTTTCACAAACATCTAGAACACCAGATGTTAGCTCTACGCAATGGTCGAATATAAAAAAACAACCAGCCTCTATACCATTTTCAAAAATACCCGGGTTGAAAATTGAGATGTCAAGTAAAGAACCAATAGATTATTTTTATTTGATTTTCAATGAAGATTTGTACAATCTTGTGACAACCCAAACTAATTTGTATGCTGTTGAAGTATTGTCGAAATCAGAAGGTGATACAAGCAGAATCACGCGATGGTAAAATGTCACTAAAGACGAAATGAGGGTGTGGCTGGGTTTACTACTACACACCGGAACAATACGTTTGAACCGGTTGAGTGACTACTGGAATACGGACTACCTATTCAATTTACCGGCATTTTCACAATTTATGTCAAGAGATAGATTTTTACTCATCTTACGGGCACTTCATTTTAACAATAATGAAGATCTGTCGAGCTTGGCAAAAGTCAGGGCATTGATTGATTTTTTCAATCGAAGGATGGAAGTAATTTATGATCCACACAGACAACTATCGATAGATGAATCATTGGTTCTTTGGAGAGGCCGATTGATTTTTTGCCAATATATAAAAGGCAAAAAGGCCAAGTATGGTATAAAACTTTACATGTTAGGGGAATCAAGTGGATTGGTCGTAAAAATAATTGTATATAGTGGATCATCAGATGAAGAGTTAGGTGGCAAAAGCCACACTAATAAAGTCGTTCAGAAATTGCTCGAGGGGAAGACGGGAGCCGGATATTCAGTTTACATGGATAATTTCTATAATAGCGTTCCTCTTACAAAAAATTTATTGAACCAAAACACATATGTCACAGGAACACTACGAGCAAATAGAAAAGAAAACCCGATCGATGTTATAAATAAAAAACTAAAGAAAGGAGAAAGTGTGAGTCAGTACACAGAAAATGGTATATGTGTTACCAAATGGAAAGACCGCCGAGAAGTCTTTATGATTTCTTCTGAATTTGATGGGGAGCTGTCTGATAGTAAAAACCGACATGGTCAAGTGGTCACCAAACCAAATATGGTAATAAATTACAACAATCATATGGGTGGCATAGACTATCATGACCAGATGTTAGCTTACTACCCATGCAAAAGGAAAACATTACGTTGGTACAAAAAGTTGGCCATTCATCTATTCCAGACGATGTTATTGAATTCTTGGCATTTATACAATGCAGACAATTCACAGAAAATGCCGTTGTATGATTTCAGGCTATTTATAATAAAAAAATTACTAGGTCCACCTCCATCATCAATTCCGAGACAAACAGTACAATCGAAAACCAAGATACATCTGCCGAAGTTTTGTGAAAAAGACACTGATAATAAAATCAAAAGACGCAGATGTAGGCAATGCTGGGATACAGCTAAGAAAAGAAATGCTTCATTATTCTTTTGTCCAGATTGCCCCACACAACCTGGTCTTTGTTTGGATCATTGTTTCCAACTTTACCACAAATATTAAATTATTTAAAAAAAAATATTGTGTACACCTAATTAGTAAGTATATTTTTCTGTTAGTTTTTATAAAATATTGTTTTTTTTTGTAATATAATGTTGTTCGAAAAATGTCATAAAAACCTCCATTCAAATACCATTACGGTATGCGTCAAAATACCGACATCACTCTTATCACACAAAAAAGTCACTCATGTACGTTTGATAAAAATAAAAAAAGACTGGGTATCTCATTTTGCGCCGAATTACCAATGGACAAAATAAAAATAGCATAAAAATAAACACATTTGAAAAAGGACAAAAAAATATTTGAAAATTTTTAATTTATTTGAGAATATTTTTTACATGTGTAGCCCCACCTTTACAGCATGGCCTCGAAACTATACTGAATGAACTTTAAATACCTAGCCAACAATTTTTGAACCGGTGTAAAAGGGGACGATGTATAAATGATATATATAAACAAATTCTATATTTATGAATATATATTTTCTTAAATGTAAAATTTGTTTTACTTTCGTGAAAATATCACGGGATGCAACTATATTGCGCACTCATCGGCTCTCATAGAAATTATCTCAGCAGTGAAAGAGTTAAGTAAGCTAGGGTTAAAGTAATGAAACTTATTACGAAATTTTACGTTCAATAAAAAATATATTTCGCAAAATTCGCGATATATTCGGTCGTCCGCATAATCGCCCAAATGAAATTTAGTGAAGACATTCGAGGAAGAAACTAGGTCTGTACAAACTATAGAGAAGCTTATGTGTCTTCGTACAGGTTATCTAGCCGAAAATATTGTCGCGGTTTGTGAAAGTGTGGCTGAGGATCTATGTGAATTCCAATCGTTCACGCTAATCAGGCATTACTCAGTCTACAGCTCAGTTCAGAAAAGAAATGGCTCTACACGCCTACAAAAATAGTTGACACAGGAATTATGCGCAGATTCAATTTAGATAAAGGAGTGGCTTCCTTTCTGCAACCCTCGCTCCCCCACCTAAACCTAAACTAGCCCTCTCTTCAATTAAAAAAGACCGCATTCCCCCTATTGTCCTCCACAACTCCGATAAATACGGTCACCTGAGAAACAAACTCAGGTCATAAAATATCATGTTTTCATCCAAAACAATGCCCAACGGTGACATAAAAATGAACACAGAAACTGTTGAGGATTGCCGTGCCCTTGTCGATAATTCAGACTCCATCGCCATTCCCTATCACTCCTTTCATTTAGAAAACGAAAAGCCCCGGCTAGCCGTCGTCCGTGGCATACCAACCTCTATCAATGTCGAGGACATAATGGAGGAACTCAAGTCAAAGGACTATCCAGTTCAAAACGTCTACTGGACGAAAAACCGGAATAGAATCGAGCTCCCCATGATAATCGTGAAGCTCACGAGAGATCCTACTGGCAAACGGATCTTCACTGAGCTTCGCAGTGTCCTCGATATTCGAGTCAAAGAAGAGGAATTCCACAAAAGAAAAGGATTGGGACAATGCTACCGTTGCCAGCAATTTACCCATTCCGCCGGTAACTGTCACGCTCCACCCATTTGCGTGAAATGCGTGAGAGCACATAACTCCTCTGAATGCAGGAAACCTTTAGACGCTCCTACCTGTTGCAACTGTGGTGGAGCACACATGGCTAATTACAGAGGCTGTCCTCATTTTCCAAAAAACAATCCTTCCAAAACCACTCCCTCTATCGCCTCCCCGGTTCCCAATACTATCCCTCGATCCTTCGCCCCCCGAGTGCATCGAAACCAGTCACGTTCAATATATCATATGCAAACGTTGCAACCCCACACCCCCTGACATCATCTACACCCAAGAACCATGTATCGTCT
Source organism: Odontocerum albicorne (assembly GCA_949825065.1). Taxonomy (NCBI): domain Eukaryota; kingdom Metazoa; phylum Arthropoda; class Insecta; order Trichoptera; family Odontoceridae; genus Odontocerum; species Odontocerum albicorne. The sequence goes on from OX463842.1 coordinate 36,637,121, forward strand.
CCCTCTCCTTTAAATCGCGATATTATATTAAACAACCTCAAATCAGCAATCATTGACGCCATGAAACTTAACTTCCTCCAAGAAAATGGCCTCATCATATAAACCCTCTCTTATATCCGCCACGTTCTGGGAATGGTTAACGGTTCTCTCAGAACACAAACATGAGATCGAGGATTTCCTCCTCGAGCACAACCTAGACGTGTTGCTGATAACGGAGACCCACCTCATACTGAGTTACCGTTTCAGCATTAGAAATTACTTTATTTACAGAGATGACGAGCCTGACTAGCAGAAAAGGCGGTCATCTCGACATATGTCTCACAAACCTCTGCACTTATCGAGACCGAAGTGGACACATTCTTGTGACTAGACTAGGGTGACCTCAATGCAAAACACCCCTTCTGGCACAGCCGTACTCCCAACACACATGGCAAACTACTTGCCGACATCTCTTTTCGGAAAAGATACTTCGTGTACGTACCCACCTCCCCCACTCACTATACCTTAATTCAAAACCGCCTCCCTGACGTCATTGATATCATCTTCAATAATAATATCCCGTATCAAACCGAACTCACGACCGTACACCTACTCCAATCCGACCATTACCCGGTTTTACTACACTTGACAGATGGCTTTTCACCTTTTACACCCTCACCCCTTCCACGTCACACCACCTCGTGGAGTGACTTCATTACCTACATTGATAATAATATAAAAATCCCAACCACTCTCCCTGACACAGATTCGATCGATGCTGCTATCACATATCAAATCATTGATTGTGGAGAAAAATAAAATCCGCACACTGTGGCAATGCACAGCTATCCCCTCTTACAAAACCAACTACAACCGCCTCGTGAAACAAATAAAATATGACCTACACCATGAATTTAAAAAAAATCTACAGGATATAAGTGATGATGATGTGTTAAGTAATTTATTGCATATGGTGAAATAATAAATTAAAATATTAGTAACATTGAAATTTTGGTGAATGATACTTTTGAAGACATAGAAGACTTCCAAGATGACCTTTTTTTATTTGATAATGTTGACAAAGTCGCAAAAAGTGACAGTGAAGACGAAAATGAGCGTAATATAAACAGTGCTCATTGGTCGATTTTAAGTAATAATATTTTCCAACCACAATTTTTTTATTTTACAATTGGCAGTCGACGAGTTGGTCCCAACATTCCGACAAATTGTGATAATCCGCTTGATTTTTTAAAGTTTTTAACGGATGAGCTGATAAGCTTCATAGTTAATAATACTAATGAATTCGCAAAAAAATTCAATTAAAAATCTCAACCAAGTAAAAATTACATATGGAATTCTTGGAGAAATGTAAACGAAGAAGAATTTAGAGCTTCGTTGGGAGTCATTTTAAACATGGGGGTGAAGACCACACTCCAAGATTATTTTTCGACTTCTTCCACTGCTTACATGCCTTTTTTATGAAGTGTGTTCAAAAGAGATCGCGTTATACAAATATTTTCGATGCTACTTCTCAAAAACAATGAAGTCGATGAAAATGAAATTCTTGAGAGTACAGTAAAAAAAGTGAATAGTTTTAAGAAGCATTTAGATAACAACTTTAGACAACATATGATACCCCGTAAGAGATAATGGTCGATGAGTTAGTAGTGAATTTTAAAGGTAGGATTTGTTTTATGACTTAAAATCCAAATAAACCAAACAAATGGGTATCAGAATATATATTTTAGCAGATTCAAGTTCTGGTTATGTTTATTTTCTTGTTCCATATTATGGCTCCTTAACTACGAATAAATTAATTAGACTTGATCTCACATTTACATCAAGAATTGTTGTGCACTTGATTAAATTCGATTCCGGGAGCTGAAGGTTATCATATATTTACTGATCGACTTTACACAAACCTTCAATTGGGTGAAGAATTTCTTAAATTAAAAGCACATTTAACCGGCACCATATTGATCAACAGAAAAAGATATTCCATCATCAAGAAAAAAAACCCTAAATTAAAGACCGGATAAACCATGAGATGTGTAAAAAATAATCAGTTGTTTCTTGCCTGGAAATAGAAGGGAGTTGTGACCCTGTACACAAATGTTTATTCTAATGACTAAAGTTGTAAATAATTAGAGGTGGAAAAGGAGAAATTATTATAAAAGCAGACATGGTAATTACACATTACACCAAATATATGGGAGGTGTGGATACTGACGATCAATATACTGCAGCCTACTCATTTCTGAGAAAACCGTAGAAATGGTGGCGAAAATTCTTTTTTGGGGATAAGTAGTGTCCATGGTGAATTATTACATTTTATGTAAAGAAAAACAAAAAGGGTTGAATAAAAAAATAAAGTCACATCTTGAGTTTGCTGATAAAGTTCGTCTTCAGTTGGTCGGAAATCATAGAAGAGGGTTGCATTATACAAAAAGGAAGTAATAGTCGTAAGTGTGGGGTGTGTTATGATAAAAAACGACGAAAATGGACATTATGTTTTTGTAAAACTAGTGATATAAAACTGATTGTGTATGTATATAAAAGAATATTATGAAAAATTCTACATTCAAAAAATATTAATTACTAGTTTTAATTTGATAATAAACATATATATGTGTAAATATAAAACAAATTGTGCATAAATTTTTGTTCAAAAACACCGTGTATCATCTGTCATAATAAAAACATAAAAGCCAATCTTCTCACCTTTGACCGCCTTCCGATCGTCAGGTGGGTACGGAGTACGCATTGAAATACAATGAGCAAATAGTTTTATGTCCTTGGACCCAAACAGATGGGCATGCGCATATAAGGGTGGTTATAAAAACATTGCCACACATTTCACAAAAAACAATACAAGAAATAATTTAATTCAAACTCATAATTTAATCTGGTTCAGTAATTATCTTGTTTTCAAATAATTGAATATAGTAACTTGTCGAAAAAGGCATCCTAAATAAACAACATGTCATTATGGTCACTATTGGAGACAAACAGATTGTCTCAAAAATATTAGGTCCTTACATATGAAATTGGCGTTTTGCCGTACTGGCAACTTTGATCTCAAATATCTTCTCTTTGGTTAGGAATTCCAAATTAAAATTTATACAGCTATTTACTCAAGTATTTGTGTTTCGAAAATTATAATTTATTTGTTTTTTCCTCAATTGTTTTTTTTCTTTGCGTCACTCAGTTTACAAAATGGAAAACTTGAAATATCGCGTTATTTACGAGTACGAGTTCCACCGTGGCACCAGTGCTGCAGAAACGGCTCGAAGGATTAATGATGTGTATGGCGACGGTGCCGCAAAAGAAAACACAGTGCGTTTTTGGTTCCAACGTTTTCGTTCTGGAAATTTCGACCCTCAGAACAAGCCCCGTGGACGGCCGGAGACCAAAGTTGATAATGAAGAATTGAAGGCTATTGTGGAAGCGGATCCATCGCAAACCACGTCCGAGTTAGCTGCAGGCTGCGGTGTTAGTGATAAAACTGTTTTAATCCACTTGAAGCAAATTGGGAAGGTGAAAAAGCTTGAAAGGTGGGTACCTCACGAATTGAGTGAAGCAAATCAACAAACGCGCGTTGACTGCTGCGTTGCATTACTCAACCGGCACAATAATGAAGGGATTTTTAATCGAATCATTACCTGTGATGAAAAGTGGATCCTGTATGATAATCGGAAGCGCTCATCGCAATGGCTGAACCTTGCCGAACCAGCCAAACCATGCCCCAAGCGAAAATTGACTCCAAAAAAGTTACTTGTGAGCGTTTGGTGGACTAGTGCTGGTGTCGTTCACTACAGCTTTCTTAAATCTGGCCAGACGATTACGGCAGATGTCTATTGTCAGCAACTGCAAACCATGATGGAAAAGCTAGCTGCTAAACAACCGAGGCTGGTTAATCGCTCTAGGCCACTGCTGCTTCATGATAACGCTAGACCACACACTGCACAACAGACGGCTACCAAATTAGAAGAGCTTCAATTGGAATGTCTAAGACATCCACCGTACTCTCCGGACCTTGCCCCAACAGATTACTATTTTTTTCGAAATTTGGATAACTTCTTGCAAGGGAAAAAATTCAACTCCGATGGGGCAGTCCAAACCGACTTCAAAGATTTTATTGATTCCCGTCCGAATGGTTTTTTTAGTAAAGGGATCGATGAACTACCTATGAGATGGCAAAAGTGCATAGATAGCAATGGTACATACTTTGATTAAATAAATATATTATATTAAAAAAAAATCAACTTTATGTTCCTCCCAAACAAAACGCCAATTTCATATGTAAGGACCTAATATAAGCATAATATTTAGTTTTAATTTTTTTTAAATGATCCCATTTCCTGATCAAATGAGGACATTTATTCAATTTTATTTATATTTTTTTATTTGAATAGTAGAAATTTGATTTAAAAATAAAATACATTTTTTTTTAGCCCCAGAATATTCTATTAGTAATGAGTAAATCTTTTATTTTATATATTATTTATAGTTAAGGCATTAACACTGTGGAGGTTTAAAGAAAATGTAATTTGTTTTATCAAACACTGTTGACTCCACTTTATCAAACACTGTTTATTCCACTTTATCAAACACTGTTTATTCCACTTTATTGCATTGTTATTTCATTGTTTTATAAAACACTGTTTATTCCACACAGAGTCTTGCTTGTGCTCTCCTGATGAGGTAAAAGTCTTGAAACCGGTAGGGTTATACCGTTACACAAAGTGAAATAAACAATGTTTGATAAAACAAATTACAATGAGTAAATCCAATAGGAGTGCAGTGTTAAAGCTTTTCAAATGTAATTGTCTATATAAACACAATTAAAAAAATATTAAGATTTCAAAGATGAGAATCATGTTAATCAATATTTTATGGAAAAATTTGATTTTAAAATATATAAAAAAAGTCCACAAAAGACAGTGAATTTTATCTTACATTTTTATTTAAAAAAGAAAGCTGAGAATATGCAACACCTGTAAAAGATGTGTATCTTCAGCAAAGCAAGGTTTCGGTAAATCCATAATGTTCCAAGAGCCAAACTGGTTAGCACATTTCTCTAGCCTCAGTGCTCCCGAGGTTGGCACTCCCCGGTGTCGCCGTTTCGCTACGAGATAGTGTTCTCCGTGAAAAGATTGGCAATGCCTGTGGTAGCAGGCCGCTCCAACAGAGAGGGAGAGTGGTCTTTAGTGGGGCGTGTGAGGAGAGGAAGGTCAGCGATACGCACTTCCTTGCGGAACAGCTGCCCGACACTTCGACCAATTAACTGGAAAATAAAATTAACCTTTAATTTTGATTCGCAAATTAAAAAATAATATCTGTGCATGGGAAGAAAGTAAGAAAGGAACCGATTGACCATAATGACACTCAAAACTAGGTAGATTAAGGATATGTAAATCATTATACAGTTGAACTTGGTTATAACGAGCAAGAGAAGACCGACTGAAGCTGCTCATTATAGCCATTACTCGTTATATCGCAGATAGGTATATTATAAATAGGTTATTTTTTTACTAACAAACTAAACAGATATATAGTGCAAATGTGAGTGGAAAGCGTGTGACAGGGTGGCCAAGAAAAATATATAAGGTGTACAAATAAGCCGCCGCCGTTTGACAAAAGTTGGCGCCACCAGTAAGTTATGGTTAAAATTGTCAGATGTAAAACGTCATTGTCGTAAGGTTGGACATCTGTCAACATAACCTTGAAATATTAGTGAATTTTTATCAGTATAATATATTCTTTTGTGTCCGAAAATGTCAAGTTTTGAGCCGAATAAGCGTCATTTGCGAGAACTTTTGATTTACTTCTTCAATTTGAAGAAATCTGCAGCTGAGGCGCATCGATTGCTTGTAGAAGCATATGGTGAGGCTGCCTTAAGTGAGAGAAGTTGTTGTGAGTGGTTTCAAAAGTTTAAGAACAGTGAATTTGACATCGAAGACAAAGAACGTAGCGGAAGGTCGAAAGTGTACGAAGACGCGGAATTGGAAGTATTATTGGATCAAGATTCGTGCCAAATGCAAGAAGAACTTGCACTTACATTAGGAGTGACTCAACAAGCAATTTCACATCAGTTGAAATCATTGGGAATAATTAAAAAACAAGGAAATTGGGTTCCATATGAACTGACACTGAGAAACGTTGAATTGCCGATTTTCCACATGTGAAATGCTGCTTGCCAGGCATAAACGAAAGGGTTTTCTGCACCGTATAGTCACTAGTGATGAAAAATGGATCCACTATGATAATCCAAAAGGGAAGAAATCATGGGGACCCCCTGACCATGCTTCAACATCTACGGCTAAGCCAAATATTCATGGAAAAAAACTCATGTTGTGGTATTTGGTGGGATCAGCTTGGTGTCGTGTATTATGAGTTGCTCAAACCAAACGAAACCATTGCTGGGGTTGTCTACCGAACACAATTGATGAGATTGAGTCGAGCACTCAAGGAAAAGCGCGCCCACTACTACTCCAGATACGACAAAATTATTCTCCTGCATTATAATGCTCGTCCACATGTTGCGGCGCCGGTCAAAACCTATTTGGAAACACTCAATTGGGAAGTTTTACCCCACCCACCGTATTCACCAGACATTGCTCCTTCTGATTTCCACTTGTTTCGATCGATGACGCATAGCCTGTCTGAGCAGCACTTCACATCATATGAAGATACCAAAAATTGGGTAGATTCGTGGATAGCCTCAAAAGATGAGGCATTCTTCCGACGCGGTATCCGTATGCTGCCAGAAAGATGGAAAAAAGTAGTGGCATGCAATGAGCAATACTTCGAATAAAACATGAGGCTCCGTTCTTTCACAATAAATGCCCAATTTTTTATAAAAAAACGGCAGAAACTTATTTGTACACCTAATATATTTTTTAAATTTTATTTTATTTACAAATGACAAGAAATATACACAATTTGCTAAAAAAAACAACAGATAATTTAATTTGGACACACAATTTAATGGGTCTGCGTTTTTTGCCTTTCATTTATCGTGTACCCAGTAAACTAGGCTTTTGCCTGTATCTCAGTGAGGACAGGTTGGATCAAGTAAATATTCTAAAAATGGAACGTAAAAAGTCGGAGAAATCGTAAAAGTTGTATGGGAAGGTTCATCAATGTAGAAAAGGCCAAGGATGTGTGTCGAGAAAGAAAAGTATGGTGCTATATCCTCTCTGCCTACCCCAGCAGGGAATAAAAGATCATTTTAATTAAATAATACTTAAAATATATCTTTTTTAATTTTTGTTTTCGGTGCAACTTGATAAATTTATTTTTATTTACACATATTCATGTACATGTGCAAATACTTTGTTTAGGATATTAAACATTGAGACATATTTATTTCTTTATGTACACACCAGCATCTATCGTTTTCTTATATTTATTGTTTAATTCAATAAGAGATTTCACTGTATTCGTAAGTCAGAGAAATGGTAAGAGTTATACGAGGTGTATGTATGGATGTAAAAAAGGTGAAAGATGTGTGTCACACTCGGAAAGTTCGGCATTCTCTCATATTTGCGTATCTTGATAGGGAAACAGCATGATATTGTTTCTGAAAACTAATATAACATAGCAAAGAGCAAGACATATATAGCCACCTGACTAGTGATTTTCTTAAAGAGGTCTTTCTTTCCCTTCTCGATCTTGTTCCCCTTTGTGGGCGGCGCTGCCAGCTTCTCCTCCAGCTTGTGCAGATCCGCTACATTCACATTTGGTATCTGCTGCATCACCTGGGTACATAATAAAAATAAATGATGAATCGAAATGAAAGGAAATCAGTCTCTTTATTATTGGAACCTCCAGTTTGATCTATCACGACTGCGATCATCCATTCGCTGGATGGACTGACCAGCTGCCTCAATCGTGAAGTATTGCTAATCATAAGACTATCAAAAGTTAACATTTTCTTCAAAATGACATAGATATGAGGTACGATCAATATAAAACCGGACTGGCTTAAACATCTTTATTATTAAATAAATACATTTGCGACTGCATCACCTTCAAAGCAGTCTCCTCCTACATTATTCATTAATTCCAGCGTTTCTGTTATGCTGCAAAAGTATCCACAAAGAATTCTTTGTTAAGCTGGTCAAGCACCGTCTACAATTCAGCTTCAATCTCTTCTACCGTCTCAAAATGTCGCCCCTAGAACTTCGCCTTCATTTTTGGAAATAAAAAGAAGTCACAAACTCAAGTCTCATCACCTGTGATTATTCTCAAGTTAGGTCATCATTGGCCTGGTGATTAACAGCTTGGCAGATGTTGACCCCGATGCTCCTGGTCAATCATCAGCAACCGAAGAACAAATTTGGCCGCAGTACGATGCATGTTCAAATTGTTCATTAAAATTGATTGAACTGTATCAAACAACATTCCAACTATTTCATAAACTTCTTTGATTATTAATCATCGATTCGCACAAATAATTCTCAGAATTTCAGCAACATTTTCGGCAGTTATGCCCAGCTTCTCATTGTCCTCAAGTGATGTTCGACCATTTTTAAAACACAAATACCACTCATAACAATGGGTTCGACTCAAGGTTTCATCACTGTAAACCAAGCGAAGCATTGCAAGAGTTCTACTTCTAGTTTTAAACAAAATTTGAGGTTCACACGCTGCTCGAATCTTGCATTCATCTTGGCAATCGCAGAGGGTTCAAAACATGTGTCAAAAAAATTGCTTGCAAAACAGATGTGGATGCAAAGGCTAAGTCAAAAGGCATAATGCAACTAACAACTAGAAGCATTAGTCTATACCCCCACCATCCCAGCGGCATCACTTCTGTCCGGTTTTATATTGATCATATCTCGTATTTATAGAATAGATATTAATAATTGAGGCATTATTCTGGAGCCTAAGCCCTCCAGGAGTTGTACAACCATCTGAAGTAAGTAAGTAAATTAATGACTTTATAATGCCAGTCACGCATTTTAGTTCAGCTTTTGCCTATAACACCGTGATAATTAAAGGGTTGTCTGGAAAATTATTTAATAATTTTAAGTCAAATTCAAATGCAAGAACAGATTCATACAGCAGCCTTGACGACAGGACATCAGTGTATTATGCAACAGCGAATGATTAAATTCCCGGGGCTCATGTTACATTCAAAGATTCAGTATCTAAATATCTTAAGATTATTATAAGTATGGGGAAGCCCACCGAGAACCAACTGCAGTTTGGGCTCTCAGTGGACTTCCCCATATTTATGATAAATAAGATAATCTGTGTAAACACATAAACAAGTTATTCTGTGTAAACAAGTGATCATGTCAAAATCAAATAAGTGACAATAAAAGTGTTTTTTTATTCCTACGCGTTGGATGTCTATGGAAAATAGTACATATTTTTTTTATTTATTTTACTATTAAAGATGTTATGTCAATTTTATTTGACTTATGTAAGAAAAGAGGCCACGATGTTCCTAGCCATTTAGAGGTTCAGAGCAAATTCAAATAGTTTTTTATTCGTGTAATTCTGTTTGAGAATAGGGTACTGAAAACAATCTCAACAGCCAAGCTCAAAAATATTTATTGGGGACATTAACAAATTTGTTGATCAATACTACCTCGATCATAGCAGGACAAGTGGGACGCAACGCCTCCAGTAGCTGTACACCGAGTGTGAGCAGCGCGGCTTGGTTGGCGTCGTGCTGGCCATGTTGCTGCAGGGCGTGCAGTACTGCGGCCAGAGCGCGAGGGGCCAGTGCCGCAGGCAGGGCACCTGGCAGGCCACCTGCACTTGCTGCACGCACGCAGCACCCTACTAGCCAACACGCACGCAGCGAGCACACCGAGTCACTCCACCACAGGGCGCTACAAATTATGAAAAAAAGTTTAGGGAGGGACATTGAAAGACAGGCAGAAACTGGAACAAGGTAAACAGAGCACTTGATTTAATAAAAAACAACTTTCATATATTAAAAGTCGCAAAAATGAAAAATTATAATAGTATATTGGTGCCCACATTGACATATGACAGTGAAACTTGGACAAGGCAGAAGGATAAAAAATTTAAATTAATTATTTATGTTGTAAAAATGCATGCATTTTCATGCATCATTGAAAATATGTCTTATCGCAAATACAAAAATAGAAATTAGCTTATATTTGTGGTGAATGAGAATAAAATCAACCATCAACAAAATGAGTATAATAAAAATCGTAATCTATTGTTTTTGGATAGTATGGGCGACGTGTTGCCAAGATAAGTCAAGTTCAACTAAAAAATCCCTATGAATCCCTTCCACAAATTCTGGAGGAAGCAGAAAACCCATTTTTTACTATAAATGTTACAAGATGGGAGTAACTGATGAGACCACAGTTGTTTTTACATTAACAGATTAGCAAGGAGTGTTACCACAAAAGGATGATGTTTGTACTTGAAACATATACATTGCGAAAAACATTCAAGGCCAATAAGCAGCTGACAAAATCTGGAGAAATCAGAAAACTAATGCATCGATGCAATAAGATCAGAGTAACAGAATGGACCATAAGTGTTTCGGTATACGGATTATACAAATCCACATGAAGTGTCACCATGAAAAGATACATCAGTACCTGAGTATTGTGAAGAGGATAGGTGTGGAAGTGTGGTCGCAGGCCAGCAGCATGCTTCCCAGCTCACCCACATGCTCCTGGCCAAGTGTGTGCGAGCTGTGGGGAGTGTGGGAGGCGCGCTGTGCTTCCGCCCCCATGCTGTCTTCTGCCTCCATCAGCCCCTCCTCGCCCTGCAGGGGGAGCGTGCCTCCAATTAATGCTACCTGGAAGTTAAAACCACTGCCTTAGCTCATACTATTTTTTTAACTACGTGGAAAAAATTTATTTCAAAACATTTAAAAATAATTGTATCTAGCCCAAATATTTAAGCAATATGGTGGTAAGAAAAAATTACAATAATTTGAAATATTCACACCAGAATAAGTTTTTTATATTATTGAATTGAATTGGAGCATGATCTTACATGGGCTACTAGATCTCTTAATAGCCTGTGCACCTGTGTCGATTGATAAAAAATAACATTAATGCAGAGAAACCGCCACTGTATAGAGACGTACAATCAATATTGCACCTGATGGTCTGCCAACTATACCCTATAAGTTGATCAGAAGATGACCTGCTGACGAGAAGCCCAAATGCTATCAGTTGCTTCCTTTTGAGGATATAGATCTGGTGTTGTCAATATGATCGAAATGGAACTCAAAACTACTCTTAGAGGTGTTTTTTATTTTTATAAGTTATGAAAGTAAGCTTTTGAAATGAATAAAAAAGAAGTTATTTCGTTTCGAGTTCATACCTTGAGAACATCCAGGTACTCCCGAGTGAGGTTCCTATTGAGCATATCCTCAATGACCTCCTGGGTGTCGGAACTCTCTTCCTCGAACTTCCCTGATTCGTACAGGGACATTATGTATTGCCACCTGTTGCACAGCCTCTCCAGCACTAGAAACAGTATATATATTTATATTATATATATATATATATATATATATATATATATATATATATATATATATATATATATATATATATATATATATATATATATATTTTTACAAAAATGTTGACCCTGTTAATTCGAACCACATTAATTCGAAATTAGACAATATTTAAAAAATTTCAAACAATTCAAGATCCTAATTCTCGATTTCATAGTTGACTAACTCCATTAGTTTGAAAACCCTGGTAATTTGTAATTCAAAATAATTTTCTAACCCTCGCATCATAAATTAATTAAGTTTTACATCACATCATTTGAGAATTTTGAATAACAAAATTATGAAAAATTCACAATGCACATCTTCTTCCCTGTGCTTATCCATGTGGAGCCTCCTTTAAGTATACCACAATACGTTCTGATACACCGCAAGCCTGAGTCCACTCGTGTGGAACCTCCTTTATTTGTCTCGGTCTCACCTTTAGAAAATGGGGAATTCCTTATATTACATGTTCAAAACGACCCAACCACATGAATAGTTTCTTAATTTATCATCATGATCCGCTTCTAGTACTCGTAATTGTCAAATAGATCGATACTAGAAGTTCTCAAATGGGATTTTGCATAATTCGAATGTTATTTTCTTACCTGATAACCCCATCTATTTGAAATTCAAATAGACGGGGTTTTATTGTGCATGGAAAAACAAATAATTTATATTTGAATACATAAACTCACTAAAGGGTGCAACATGTGCCATGATGGGCATAACCACATCGGCATGGTGTGAGGGCGGGCAGTAGCAGAGGAAGGGGCGCAGGAAGACACGTACCACAGGCCGCAGCCGGTAGTCCGGGACGTGCTCCAGCCCGCACAGCACACTCTGCACCACAGCAGGCCCGATGCCCGGCATTTGGTATAACTCCCGCCCGATGGACGGCCCTGCTGACCTGAAATATTTATTATTATAATAGACAGAAAGGGTAAATGCTGATAACATATACAGAGATGTTGCTGAGATCCACTCGCTCCTTCAAACTGAAGGAGTTTTACTGAAAATTTTGAATAGAAGTCCAGTTACAAGAAATTTAAAAAAGCCTGCCTGCATAAATTTATATTTTATAAAGAAATATCTTGCAAGCAAATGATTATTAAAGCTTTCGTAAAAATAAAGCTGATTCCTTACGAATCTAGCTAGTGTCCAACTTTCATCAAGACATCTAGATAACTCTTTTTTACTTGAAACTTTTTTCTATTTCTGCTGTACATTTTTTTCATTGTGTACAAAAAAGATTTTTTATTAACATTGGCCTCATGTCAAATATTTGATATTTGGGGATGCAAGTTTCATTGAAAACATTTTTTCTCAATTGACAAGTTAATGCTTTCCAAGTAAAGGTTATTTCTGAATTAACCCAGTAAGTAAATGCGGGAAATAGATGTATTTTTTTTAATTCCTTAGAAAAGTATTAATAATAGTAAGAATAATTGATGAAATCAGTTACATACCCCAGCATATGGCAGCAGCAATCATGCAGAGATGAGAGGAAGTGTTGCATGCGGTCTAAGGGAGATTGTGGCCGCCTCACATTAGGGTCCAATGGGTCCTGTACACCCCAGTTTTGTCCCAGCAGATTTTGCCGGTCCACCTCCAACATATTGTACGCTGTGCGGTAGCCCTAGAAACAAATGGATTTAGGACATGAATAATAAATTTAAACTAAATCCATTAAAATATAGAGCAGGGATTACCAAAAAAATATTTTTAATTAGCTAAATCATTTACATTCATTATTTTATGCTGACTATTACTGACTAGAAATGTCAAGTGCTTTTTTCTTTTCCTCCTCAAATCAGTTTAATAACACCTGGTTTATAATATCATTGAATTTATGATATTTCTTATCTGACCAACGAATGAAAAAAAAAATAGTTGTTTTTATTCTAAATCCATTCTTATTTGAAGTATATTATTTCAGTACATTTGAGTAAATAAATGACTACATGTCTGATATGAATTTATACTGTAATAAAATAATTGTTTTATTTGTATTTGATTTTATTTGTACATAGATCAATAATGTACATCTTTCACCTTTTACGAATCTGCCATAGTGTACCCTTTCCAAAATACAATATTTAAACAGTAAACATATTGATACTTGACTTAAGTGGTAATTTTAGTGGTACTTTTGAGATAAGTTTTGGGTTTACAGTACTCTTGATTATCCAGGGTGGTAGAGAAAACAATTGACATGTACGAGTATATTAAAATCCTGGATAATCTCTGCAAAACACACAGGTATGTGACTTGGAAATGTTTATCCACTATTTGGGCAAATGCGCCTTATGCCATGAAACAGCTCTTAGACTCCTTATATTCTGGTTCACTCTCAAATGTTGCAGAGCTAGGATGGATATCTGTCTTATTCCAGCACCATGTCGATGATAAATTTTTCCTTTAACGTGTTCCTCGCGGGAAGCACAAACGCCTGTGATCTGATCTGTAGCATTCCTTTGTGTATTTTACGTAATGTTTAGTTTATCTCCTTTATTTAATGAGTCTCCTTAACTCGTCCAGTGCTGAGAACACGCGTGGCGTGTCCATGTGAACATCGGCTTCATGCTCAGAACACGCGCGGTGTTGTCATGCCTAAATATTGTTAGTATATTACATCAGCATATGATATTCGTCATTATTTTGGAAGATTCCGTCGCTTCGGGCGTTTGCGCATGTGCAACGCATTGTAAAGTTCAGGTTACACCCGCAGTTGTAAATAATATTTTTTCTAGTTCTTATTCCGTTTGTTTTCATTGTGAGACTTGATAATAAAAATAATTGGACTATTTCTCTAGCGCTGTTTTGTGAAAAGGTCACTCACTGCAAGGGATATTTTGTTTATGTGTTCTAGTTATTTTCAATTTTGAATGAGTGACATAGTGAATTGTGAGCAAAAATAAGTGCCTTTTGAAAAATATATTATAGTAATTGGTGTATACATAGTGATATTTAGTATCATATAAGTTTCTTTTTTGATTTTACGAAAAAAAATACGTTTACCTTGAAAAATGGATCGCCCATCGAGCTCTAAAAGACAAAAGATTGAGGATGATATGGATGATTCATTTAGTGACGTTAGTGATGAGGAATTCACCATCATCAAGGACGATTCTGAATTTGAGTCAGATATTGAAAATGGTGACAATATTCAAATTGAAACTGTTTCACA